>JBBGZY010000168.1:445000-800000 GCA_037952925.1 Lithobates clamitans | reverse complement strand
CAAAACCAGTTAATATATACTTATTGGAATTTTTTTAAGACATGTAGCAGAATACATTTTGGCCTAATATGATGTAGAAATTTTATTTTTATTATTGGATATGTTGGATACACAAAGTAGAAAATATATGTTTTTGTTTTTTTTTTTTTTTGTTTTTTTTTTTTTTACGTTTTCAGTCTTTTTTTAGTTTATGTAATAAAAAAAACCCAGAGGTGATCAAATGCCACCAAAAGAAAGCGCTATTTTTGTGTTAAAAAATATAATATAAATTTTTAATTGGGTGCAGCGCTGCACGACCGCAATTACCAGTTAAAGTAGCGCAGCGCTGAATAGCAAAAAAATGGCCTGGTCATGAAGGGGGTAAAATCTTCCAGAGCTCAAGTGGCTATTTTTAATAATAGAATAAAATCCTTTAGTAACGCTTTTAAGGTTAATATAAAGAAGTGCAATATAAAGTATGTTGTGCGGTATTCTGATTAGTTCAGCTTCACTAGTAAAGTGATGATAATGAGGACAAATGAACATTTTTATTATCATCATAATAATAATAATAATAATAATAATAATAATAATAATAGGGGCCAATGAACAGTTATATGATAATAGGGACTAATGAACAGTTATATGATAATAGGGACTAATGAACAGTTATATGATAATAGGGAATAATGATCAGCTGATTCTCATGTGTTTTGGTCTATTGTAGTCACATAGTTGGATTATCCTTTTCTTAACATGTATTGTAATATTTGTATTCCTGTTTACAGACAGCAGAACTATTTTGTGTCATGGACAAGCATAGAGGTTACAATACAGATGTCAGGCTTTTTATACATTTGTACGGTTATTAGAGGATTTGCTGCACCTGCCCAGGAAGTTGTCTTTAGTAATTAATTTCACTTGGATTTTGTTTTTAAACTTGGCAGTTGTCATGACTGTGTCCTTTGTGCATGTCTGTACACCTTCTTCTGCATACCGCCTGTTTATGTTCATGTCCTGTATACTTAGCTTTGACTTTTAAAAGTGCTGTGACACCTTAGGAGTGGTGTATGATCTTTTATTTAGGTGTACCGAACCTTCAAGTGATCAGATTTTTTAATCATCTATTTCGAATGCGTTGTCTTTTAGTTCTTGCATGCCATGTGTTCTTGTTTAAGCTGGTATCATGACTGCTGCCCCAGGTTCCTTGTTTTAGGGTCACTCGATTCCCCCATCAACACTGATTGTGTTCCCTCCCATTGAGTTATTGTGGAGGGGGGGGGAGGGGATTGTGTACGGAGCCATCCCTGCTGGGAGAGCACAGTGTTCATTGCTTTCTAAAAATCCGACATGCTGGTTGTACCCAAGTTTATCAATGGATGAATGGAGATTTGAACCATCGATGGCTGGCTTTATTGTCTTGCAGCATACTATGGAGCCATCCTTGCATGTACGGATTAGAGTTGTGTGTCCCTACTCTGTGTGCATCAATGGCACACACAGCCCCATAGTGTAGGATGGCAGGGCACCTCCCTGCTCCTCAGTTCTCCAGGCTGCCTCTGGACTGCACTGTAAACTGTTAACACTTTCCTGTGAAGACTGTAAATTCAGGGAAGCAGCACTAACGGAACAGGAGGCAGCAGCATTAAAAGTTGTAAGCTGCAGGTGCTGGGGAAAAAATTGTAACAAATAGTTTACTGGGGAATGTTTATTTTATTGTGTCTAATTTAACCGCTTGACCTCCGACAGATTTACCCCCCCCCCTTCATGACCAGGCCACTTTTTGGGATGCTGTCACATTAACTGACAATTGCATGGACATTCAACGCTGTACCCAAATAAAATGTATGTCCTTTTTTTTTTCCCCCACAAATAACGATATATTTTGTTTGTATTTGGTCACCTCTGCATTTATTTATTTGCACTATAAACAAAACAAAAAAAAACTATTTTGAAAAAAATAACAGTTATATTTTTTTTTTTACACTTGGCTATAAAACATATCCAATTAAAAAAATAGTAAATTTCTTCATCCATTTAGGCCAATATGTATTCTGCTACATTTTTGGTAAAAAAAAAAAAAAAATCCCAATAAGTGTCTATTGATTGGTTTGCACAAAAGTGATAGCGTCTACAAACTATGGGATTTTGAAAAAAAAAATGTATTTAATTTTTTTTTATTGTACTAGTAAAAGTGGCGATCAGTGACTTAAAGCGGAACTGTGATATTGCGGCGAACAAATCGGACACCTGACACCTTTTATTTGGCAACCAGTAACACAAATACAGTGATCAGTGCAAAAAAATATACACTGTCACTGTACTAATGACACAGGCAGGGAAGGGGTTAACTTCTAGGGGCGATCAAAGGGTTAACTGTACAATTAGCTTTGTGAGTCAGTGTGGTGGTGGTGGGGGGGGGGGGATGCTTTTACTAGTGGAAGGCATTGATCAGTGTTTCTGCTCTACAGGAACACAGGATCCATGCCTTCTGTACTCACAGAACGTCGCTCTGCCTTGTTTACATACACAGACTGCCATTCTGCCTGTGTACAAGCATTGGTGGGTACCGGTGAATTTTGAGTCCCCCATACAAGCCAATCAGCTCCTGCTGTGCATATGCGCGTGGGAGACACATCGCCGCCGCACAGACAGGGGTCGTAAATGTTCGCGGAGCTGCGCAAGCGCAGCTCTGTGTCCTTGACAGCTGATAGGCAGGAGGATGCATTTATGGCAGAAGAGATCATTAGGGTCTCTTCCTTCATAAATACCTTTCCTGTCAGCACATTTAAAAGAAATTGCCTTTACTGTCACTTTAAAGCATGCAACTGTATTGCAAAAAAAAAAAAAAAAAAAACTACTCCAAAATGCAACCTCAAGGCTCAAGAATTAAAAATGTATTGTGTTGTAGGGTAATTCTGCCAAGTGAGCTTCCTGTATTACTTGTAAACTTGACCTTTACCTGTTCTAGTTCCTGGTTATGTTTCTGCCCACCTTGGAGTTTTGGTGTCCTTATTCTTCACAAAATATATATGAGAATGCTGCACCTACCTCGGTGTCAACAGTTCCCTCCAATCTCAATCCCTTTAGATGTACAAAGTGCAACATCACTTTATAAGCCATTAAATATCCAGTAGCATAAAATGTACTCCACCTCGATTATTAATTAGGTGAACACAAAGTCTGCTGCCTCAGTTTTTATGTTACTCTAGAATTTTATGAAGAGCGATCATATGAATTGCAATTAATTGCCAAGTCCCTCTTTGCCAAAAAAAAATAACCAAATCTCATAAAAAACTTTTCCACTGCATTTGTGAAGAAGGCTTCAAGGCGCCCAAGAAAGTCCAGCAAGCTCCAGGACCGTCTCCTACAGTTGTTGTAGTTGTGGGATTGGGGCACCACCAGTGCAGAGCTTGCTCAGGAATGGCAGCAGGCAGGTGTGAGTACATGGAAAGCATACAATAAGTGTAGCGCTAATGGAGATGAAGAGACGTCCAATATGGAAAACGTCAAAAACACAGTTCCAAGTATGGATGATGCAAAGGGAACCTCAATATGTGTATGGAGGGAAAAGTCTTTAGGAAAAGTCTTTAAGAAAACATTCCAACCAAAGTAGTATACAATCTTGAGATGGAAAAACACACACACCACCACCAGTTGTTAGAAGGCTTACCGGATGGAATGGACCCAATAGGGCATACGCCGAACTGGTTCAGATGCGCTTGGGTGATGGGTGGCTGAAGATGGCCCGGGAAGGCGATGTTGAAGAGTGGACCCACGCGTTACTTTGTCACCGAGAGTGACAAAGTAACGCGTGGGTCCACTCTTCAACATCGCCTTCCCGGGCCATCTTCAGCCACCCATCACCCAAGCGCATCTGAACCAGTTCGGCGTATGCCCTATTGGGTCCATTCCATCCGGTAAGCCTTCTAACAACTGGTGGTGGTGTGTGTGTTTTTCATCTCAAGATTGTATACTACTTTGGTTGGAATGTTTCGTTTGGGGGGAATTCGTTTGGGGGGGGGGCCCACAAAAGATATAGAGGGATGGGTGATAGAGATAAAGAGGATTGGGTGCTGTCAGATTACATACAGGAGAATCTCCTGTTTACTTGGCCACATCTGTAATAGTAAGTCCTGTCTCCTGGGTTGGCATTGGACGACTGTTCTGTCTATCATAGGAGGCGGTACTTTGTATTAAAGAGGCCGCAGAGTAAATAGGAGATTCTCCTGTATGTAATCTGTTGGCACTCGTCCCACTGAGGCTGCATTCATGGCAATGGTGAGGCTGCATTCATGGCACTGGTGAGGCTGCAGATGGGCACTTATTAGGCTGCATTACATAGTTACATAGTTAGTAAGGTTGAATAAAGACACCAGTCCATCCAGTTCAACCTGAGTGAGTGTGGGTCTACAACCCTGACCCTTGTCCCTAACCCTGAACATCGCACACTCACATCAATCCCTACCCTCAATCCAAGGTCCCCATTCATATACTAGGGCCAATTTTGGACAGAAGCCAATTAACCTACCAGCATGTCTTTGGAGTGTGGGAGGAAACCGGAGTACCCGGAGGAAACCCACGCAGGCACAGGGAGAACATGCAAACTCCAGGCAGGTAGTGTCGTGGTTGGGATTCAAACCAGCGACCCTTTTTTTTTTTTACTGCTAGGCGAGAGTGCTAACCACTGCACCACTGTGCCGCCCTTCATTGATGGGCACTGACCCTTATTTTGCTTCACAGTTCTTTATTTAAAATTACTTTTTTTTCATGAAACTTCCCTCTTAAAATGAAGGTGTGTGCTATACGCCTGTGCGTGTTATATGCCGATAAATACGCTATATTCAAATAACACACCTGAGCTCATTCTTCACCACACACAGCCACAAAGGCAAGAGAATTCTTGTTGGGCAGTGTATTAATTAATTTGCATTTAATGGTTCAAAGAATGTCGGGCAAAATGGTCAGCCCTCACACATGTTCACTTCATCAAATCTGACCCTCTTTAAAAAAAAGATTGGACACCCCTGCCATAAGGCAAAAGTGATAACTAAATGGCTTGGGGAACAAAACATCCAAACTTTGGGTCCATGGCAAGGAAACGCCTCAGACCTTAATCCCATTGAGAAATTGTGGTCAATCCTCAAGAGGCGGGTGAACAAAAAACCCCACAAATTCTGATAAACTCCAAGCATTGATTGTGCAAGAATGGGCGGCCATCAGTCAGGATGAGGCCCAGAAGTTGATTGACAGCAAGCCAGGGCGAATCGCAGAGGTCTTGAAAAAGAAGGGTCAACACCGCAAATATTGACTCGTTGCATAAACTTAATGTAATTGTCAATAGAAGCCTTTGACACTTATGAAATGCTAGTAATTCTACGTCAGCATACCATAGTAACACATCTGACAAACAGGATCTAAACACACTGAAGCTGCAGACTTTGTGAAAATGAATATTTGTGTCCTCAAAACTTTTGGCCACATCTGTATTCTTCTACATCCAATACTTCTTATAATCCACCACTTGTGTTCCTGATAATATCATGTATAGTGACTCTCAGCACCATTCATTTATGTGCTTATCTCAAATGACAGCCTTGAAAATTTTTAGGTCAAGTAACACTTTTTCCTCACTTCGGGACTACTTTCAGGTTCCACTAAGGCTCGATTCACACAGGGGCAACACGACTTTAACGCAACTTTGCACGGCGACTTCAACGTGGCTTCAACGCGACTTCGGCGCGACTTCAGCGCGACTTTAGCAAATTACAACGCGACTTCAAGTCGCCTCCAGGACAGGCGACTTCGGCTGTGGCCAATCACAGGACAATCAGCTCTCTGGGAGGGAGGGGTTTTCCCTGCAAAGTCGCTTGACTTTGAGAGAGAGATCCGACTTGGAGGCGACTTCCATTTATTTCTATGGTACAGGTCGCCTACCAAGTCGGATCCAAGTAGTACAGGGAGTACGCTCTGAAGTCGGAGCGACTTCAGTAGTGTCTATTAAGACGCTCCCATTCACTTAAATGTGAATCTCTTTCTGGGGCGACTTGGGGCGACTTGAGGGCGTACAAGTCGGATCCCAAGTCGTCCCAGTGTGAACCGACCCTTAGATGAAGCCTTTTTTTGGAGATCCTCCTTCGGTTGCCACTTGTGATGGTATAGAGAAGTATACGTTGTGGGAACACAATTTTTTTTCTTGCAGCCACTCTTTTTAGTATCTTTTATATTTATTTATATTTTTATTTTGATTGCAATTTAATTTTGATTCATCACATATATTGAGTAGATCTGTAGGCATTTATTAATAGCTAGCGTGGGATTGTCAGTCTATATCATCTTCAAATATAATATTACTACAACAGGGAAACAAGATGTCCATGTAAATGGATGGAGACAGGCAGGGGCGGACTGACAACTCATGGGGCCCCCGGGCAACAGGAGAAGAGTATGGGGCCCCCGGGCAATAGAAGATTAATGGGGCCCCCGGGCAATAGAAGATTAATGGGGCCCCCGGGCAATAGGAGATTATGGGGCCCCCGGGCAATAGAAGATTATGGGGCCACACAGTATACACACACACACAAATGTATGTAAATGGATGGAGACAGGCAGGGGCGGACTGACAACTCATGGGGCCCCCGGGCAATAGGAGATTATGGGGCCACACTGTATATGCACACACACACTCACCCATACAGTATACACACGCAGACACACAATATACACACACAGAATACACATAAACACACTGAAAAAGTTACTGGAGAGGCAGGGCAGCTATAATCTTGGGATTTTTAAAAAAAAACACAGATTTTTACATACTGTCCCTGGTTTTATTGAGGCTGGCAATCCTGATGGGGGCCCCTTAGTGGCATGGGGCCCGAGAGCCCGAATGGTCAGTCCGCCCCTGGAGACAGGTACATCCTGGGATTCCAATGGATTTAAGAAACTTAAATGATTTAAAGTGACACTGCCAATGACACCAGAATGCTGCTCAGTCAGCTTGGAAACCCAACACCTCTGGAACAATCGATCTCTTGGGTCCCCCACAGCCCTCACTGGTTCCTCCCATTGATCTACATGGCAGTGCTGTATCCTTTGAGCCTTGCCAATTAAACTCAAGAGATGGATATTCCCACAAGTGTCGTTCTCCCAGCAGACTTTATTACTTGTATGTAATACTTAGTATTCATGCATAGCTTTTCTGTGTATGTCTGTTTGTATTGGTAACACTGTTAAGTGGGACCTTTTCTGTAAAATTCCAGATCTACATATACTTGACCCCCTCCCTCTTTAACCACTTCAGCCCTGGAATATTTGGCTGCTCAATGATCAGGCCATTTTTTGTGATATGGCACTGCGCCGCTTTAACTGACAATTGGGCGGTCGTGTGATGCTGTACCCAAACAATATTGACGTCCTTTTTTTCCCCCCCCACAAATAGAGCTTTCTTTTGGTGGTATTTGGTCATGTGGTTTTTAGTTTTTGCGCTATAAACAAAACAAAAAAACGCCAATTTTGAAAAAAAACACAATTTTGTACTTTTTGCTATAATAAATCTACCCATTTTTTTTTTTTTTATAAAAAGCTTTTTTTTCCCCTCAGTTTATGCTGATATGTATTCTGCTACATGTTTTTGGTAATCAAAAATCGCAAAAAGCATATATTGACTGGTTTGCGCAAAAGTTGTAGTGTCTACAAAATAGGGGAAAGATTTATGGCCTTTTTATTGGGACTGCGACATTTTGGCGGACAGATTGGACAGACTTGACACATTTTCGGGACCATTGCTTTAAAAATGCACTGATTATTGTGTAAATGTCACTGGCAGGGAAGGGGCTAACACTAGGGGGCGATCAAGGGCTTCATTGTGTTCCCTTGTGTGTGTTCTAACTGTTGGGGGATGGGACTGACCAGAGGAGATATTGTTGTTCCTAGCTAGTAGAACACGATCTGTCTCTCCTCACAGAACAGGGATTTGTGTGTTTACACACACGTACGTCCCTGTTCTGGCTCTTTTGCCCGCGATCGCGTGCGGCTGGCGGTCATCGCGACCGCCGGCCACATGCATCGTCACCCCCGCAGTGCAGCGGGCGTGTGTGCCTGCTATACCCGCTTAAAGGGCCGACGTACAGCCACTTCGGTTCGTGGGAACGTACCTGCCGAATTATAATGATGGCAGCTGGTTTGAAAGCGGTTAAAAATCACCTGATGTTCCAAAATGTACCTATAAAGGAAAGTTGGATTTGTGTTTGCATTATCCTTGTCTTCACCCATGGCGCCTAGGCTTCACATTCCTTCCAGAAAGATCCTGGGAAAGCAGTGAAATGACTATATAACATGCATGTACTAATGTGTACACACATGTACCCCTGTCAGATGATGTAATCTAACATGGGGATATTCAGAGGCATATGCTTATATTTTCCATTATCTTCTAGAGCAGGGGTATCGGACTCCATTTTATTACAGGCCGCATCAGCATTATGGTTGTTTTTGTAAAACTATATAAATGTATGTACTCTTTATCATATTTAATAATTGCCTCTGTACTCAGCTATTACTGGATTTAGTAATAACATAAGACTCAAGCTGTGAAGGGCCGATGCGGGCCGACGCCAAGCCCACTCACACTCCTATAACAGATGATGCTAGTCTGAAAAGGAGGGTCGCAAACTGCTGGTATCACCCACAAGTAACTTTATTGTAGACTGCTTAGACAGAACATGGTTCTGCCATGGTGTTCTGTCCGAAAGGGCTCTAATAAAGTTTCTTTTGAATGATACCAGCAATGTGCGACCCTCTTTTTTTAACTGGCTTAGAAATGTAATATTATCTCATAATAATTATAAGCAGGTATCCAGAGCATCCCACCCCCCTTTTTACATCATATGTCAAGAGCTCCCCACCATCAGAAGTCAAGAGTCCCCCCACTCTCCCTTACATCACAGTACAGTACTTCTGTGGGGGGAGGAACAGGGAATCCGAAAGTGCAGGGTCTGAAGGAGGGCTGGAGTCCGCTGCCGGAGTCTGCTGAATGCTGAGACCGGGGGGGGGGTGTGGAGATGAGGGGTGCTGCAGTTGCCCAGAGAGGTGTAGGATCTGTGGGAGGAGTCCTGTCCTCCCCTCTACTTCGGACCGCTGAGAAAAGGTGGGGGCAGGGATGAGAGGGGTGCCGCAGCTGCAGGAAAGGAGTGGGGACCAGATGACCCGGGAACAAGGGTATGGTCTAGGGAGCCCGACCTTCAGTGTGATCAAGGAGAGGTGCCACCACAAGCATGTAGGTTGGGTGTAACCAAAAGCATAATAACGCAACAAAAGAAACAATTGGCATGAACACCCATACTCCTTAAAAAAAAAAAAAAAAAAGTAAATTAACCAGCAGAAATAGTTAGGCTTCATGCACACGAGATGCCGGTGCAAACTCTGCTGAGTTTTTAAAAGCTGAAATGCTCGTTTAACCGCGTTTGCGTCTAGAAGCGTCTGCAGAGCAGAGAATGACATTTTGTGACCCAAATTTGGGGCCCCGTATCTCAGGGCCACTTGGTGCTAGGAACCCCAAATTTGGTGTGCTAACACAGTAGCACTAAAACATGTCCAAATTTGGGGTTCCTAGCACCAAGTGGCCCCGAGACACCGTGCCCCTAAGTTGGGTCGCAAAATGTCATTCTCTGCTGCAGAAAAGTGCTTGACATTTTATGACCCGAATTTGGGGCCCCGTATCTCGGGGCCACTTGGTTCTAGAAACCCCAAATTTGGATATGTTGTAGTACTAGTTCTACTGTGTTTGCACACCAAATTTGGGGTTCCTAACACCAAGTGGCCCTAAGATATGGGGCCCCAAAGTCAGGCCGCAAAATGTCATATTCTGTGCTGAAGTTTACCATCATATTTCTGTTTTTTCTGGTCCAAAAAATAGGGTTCCTTTAAAAACACTTAAACGCAAACGCGGCTAAATGCGGTACCGGCGTTTAGCCGCATTTGACATCTGAAACATGGAAAACTTTTGCGTCTGAACCCATTTTTTTGCTTCTGGAAAAACGAGGTTAAACACAACTGCCTAAAAACGCCAAAAAACGAGACTGTGTACATGGACACATAGGATAACATTGAATGAGTTCAGGGGCAGTTGAAAAAAGTGTCCAACTGCCTCTAAATGCGTGTTTAACCCCCCTGGCGGTATTCCCGAGTCTGGCTCGGGGTGGATTTTTCATACCAAAAGCGGTATCCCCGAGCCAGACTCGGGCTTGCATTGCAGGATCCAGGAAGAGTTTACTTACCTTATCTCCTGGATCCTGCGATGTCTCCCCGCTGTGATCGGCGAGCCGCTGTGTCTCGCTCGATTCACAGTGCCGAGCTCCGTTCCCTGCGAGCGTTGCGATGCACGGGGACGGAGTTCGGCGGCAAATTCAAAAAGTGAAACACACAGTACAGATACAGTATACTGTAATCTTACAGATTACAGTACTGTATCAAATAATGACACATCCCCTTTGTCCCTAGTGGTCTGCCCAGTGTCCTGCATGAAGTTTTATATATATAAAACTGTTCTTTCTGCCTGGAAACTGGAGATTGTCCATAGCAACCAAAAAGTGTCCCTTTACGTCAAAAGTGGCTTTAGACCAGCTAGAAAACAGCGATAGTAAATTAGAACACTTGCAGAATTGAGCGATAATGAATTGTGGGGAAATTTCTTTTATTACTATTTTTTTTTTTTTTTTAATTATTTATTTTTATTTATTATATTATAATTTATGTTTTTGTGTTTCAAACTTTATCATACCCGGGATATCTACTAGACTCTGGTTTGGACAGATTTAAGTGTGTTATTGTTAAGATTTACAGACCTACAGTATAAAACGCCAAATTTCCATGCAAAATAATGGTACCGCTTTCAGCACCTAAAATCCGAAATAATCATACCGCCAGGGAGGTTAACAGCGTCTCGTGTGCATGAGACCTTATGCATCACAGTTATACAACTGCATTTAAATAGAAGGGCTGAATTATTTGCATTTCTTGGAGAATATTCTTCTCTATTCTTTCTCAGGGTGCCCATGTCTGAAGACCTTGGGTATTCTGTTGAACAGGAACCTAGGATTTCATGTTTCCTATCCAGTAGCACTCATGTGGGTCATGGTCCCCACTGATAGGAGCCTGGAGGGGAATTTTCGTCCAGTAAAGGTATTTCAACGCTTTTGGGACCACTTTATCCATTCTAGCAAAACTGCTGACATAACCTCTATGGGTATAAATGAGCGTAGGTCACATTGTAAAGTGAACTTTTACATATGGAAAAGTACAGAAGCGACAATAAGTAACTTTCAGTAGTATTTATTGCAGTGAATTATATTTGCACATCGCAAGGTATAATAAATGAATAAAAATCTACATATCCTGTTTTTTTTTTTGTTTTTTTTGTCCTGAAGTGCAGTGATAGACGGGTTATGACAAAATATGAGAGATGTAAACAGATGTTATGATGTAGTACTGATATAGATGGCCATTTCTGAAAATTATATTATCACAATTCAATATATTGAACAGTTTAAATAATCATACACTGTTGTATTGATAGCTATTAGGTAGTGTTCTACTATTATCAACAACAACTATTCAAGGAGTTATTTTTACATCCATCAAAAAAAAGGGGGAGAAAGAGGTATATGGTAAGTCCTACAAAATAAAGGTCAGAAGGAATCAAAGAGAAAAACTAGTTAGAAGTATTGTTGCTCCTTCTGGATTTCTGAGAGGCTGCAAGAAGTCTCTGTGGATCAATTAAGGATACGTTTCAATAAAGATATATGGAGAATTCCGCAGAGGCCCAATTCCCATTGGTACCACCAAGGGAATACCGATGTGGCTTAGATTTAGTGTTCGTTTCTTTTTATCATTTTCTCCATAGATTAAATCTTGTTCATCTTGTATACCTATTCCGTCATAGCAGGTGTATCCACTTTACTTGTTACTATCTTGCTTTGATGGTGCGGGCAGCTAAAAGCATATGGAGCAAAAATCCTTTTAGTGGGTAGAGGTCTTGGAGAACTAAGTTATACAGTATAGCAGTCTCTGTTAAATGCAACTTTCAAATTCAGTAAGTGGCCATTGTATAAGATAAAGGAATTGAAGGGAATGGATGTAGATATGAAGCTGATGGCTTTAAAGCCAAAGGGACTTCTCAAGTATCAGAGCTGGGGGTAAGGATAATAGCATAAGCTGCTGTTAAATGTATCCATGCAGTGGAACCCGCAACCCCCATTACCCACTCCCCCGGGGGGAGCTGCACAGAGAGGAGAGAGGGGACAAGCCTGAGGGACAGCACAAATAGGAGGTCTAAGACCCTGCACAAACAGGTGGCTGGTCGGAGGAGCAGAACGTGGTGTAGAGAGGTGATGGGTCAGAGGAGCTCTGCAAGCAGAGGTTGAGGGGTGATGGGCCTGAAGCTCTGCACACAAAGGTGAGAGGGTGATGGGTCTGAAGCTCCGCACGTAGAGGCGAGTGGGGTTTTGGGTCTGAAGCTCCGCACGCAGAGGTGATGGGGGTTTTGGGTCTGAAGCTCCGCACGCAGAGGTGATGGGGGTTTTGGGTCTGAAGCTCCGCACGCAGAGGTGATGGGGGTTTTGGGTCTGAAGCTCCGCACGCAGAGGTGATGGGGGTTTTGGGTCTGAAGCTCCGCACGCAGAGGTGATGGGGGTTTTGGGTCTGAAGCTCCGCACGCAGAGGTGATGGGGGTTTTGGGTCTGAAGCTCCGCACGCAGAGGTGAGGGGGGTTTGGGTCTAAAGCTCCGCACGCAGAGGTGAGGGGGGTTTTGGGTCTGAAGCTCCGCACGCAGAGGTGAGGGGGGTTTTGGGTCTGAAGCTCCGCACGCAGAGGTGAGGGGGGTTTTGGGTCTGAAGCTCCGCACGCAGAGGTGAGGGGGGTTTTGGGTCTGAAGCTCCGCACGCAGAGGTGAGGGGGGTTTTGGGTCTGAAGCTCCGCACGCAGAGGTGAGGGGGGTTTTGGGTCTGAAGCTCCGCACGCAGAGGTGAGGGGGGTTTTGGGTCTGAAGCGCCGCACGCAGAGGTGAGTGAGGGGGGTTTTGGGTCTGAAGCTCCGCACGCAGAGGTGAGTGAGGGGGGGTTTTGGGTCTGAAGCTCCGCACGCAGAGGTGAGTGAGGGGGGTTTTGGGTCTGAAGCTCCGCACGCAGAGGTGAAGGGGGTTTTGGGTCTGAAGCTCCGCACGCAGAGGTGAGGGGGGTTTTGGGTCTGAAGCTCCGCACGCAGAGAAAAGTTGCTTTACTGGTGACCTTCTGTTTCCCCTGTTATGGACCTGTCTACTTTCACTGCACCCGTATATGTGTAGTTGTGCTTCTGCTCAGGATTGGGCTTATTTCTTTAATTTAGGTACTACTACGGAGGTATACATTTTCGTAACCTTGCTGTACATGGTGGGTGAAAACCTCAAAACAGTTGGGCACAGGAGGTGAAAATGGCAACCGATAAGGATAGATTTGACTGCAGTCCAGGAGTCGCGTTCCCTGCAGACTTTTTGAAAATTGCAGCTTTATGTTCTTGTCTGTTTTAGGCATTGCTATTCCAAAGGAGAGTTTGTTAACCAGCAGTACCGCCTTCACCAGCGTTATTTCTGAGGACAGGTTCAAGGGTTACTCCTGCCCTCTGCATCAAACACTTAAGGTTTAGTAAATGCTTAATCTTAGGCAAGGTAATAATTTTAAGTAGTAAATATTATACAAATTATTATTTTTAGTTGTTTTTTTTTTTTTAACGGGAGCCTAGCATTGATTATGTTAAAGCAAATGTTGCCTTTTAAAAAGAGGGAAAAAAAATAAACCAGCTCTTAAAGGTTCATTTAGATGCATAGCTTAATTGGTACCCCAATATAAAAAAACAAACAAAACACCACTAGGCTGAAATACTAACCTTTTATGTGAAACTGTCCCTCGCAATGCCTCTTCTCTGCCACAAGATGTCCTTCCAGCCAGGCATCTTTCTACCCAAAAGACTGAGGGCATACTGTGAGTGCAGGGTATCGTGAAAACGAGCTGGTAAAATAATGTACTACTGTCATTTTATGAATCCTCCACTTCTCCTCCCCCCTTTTTTTTCCACAGCATATTTTGGTCCTCCTAGAAATCTTTTGGGTCCTCACAACTGCATTTTCCAACAACCCCCCCACCACCACCACCCCAAGCACATCAGCTGTTTGACTAGACCTCTGGCGATGTCCTCCTTATACTGCCACTCAGAACTGCATGCGGTGACTTGCTGCCATGTTTTAAGTGACGTCCTCTCCCTTTTTGATGTGTTTAAGGCTGGCTATACATTATACAATACCAGGTTAACACACCTTATCCCATGCTTTAAAATGTGCTGTGCCAAGGCATCTGATCCAATTAAATGGGCTGCTAGTGCACCACAATGTAGGAAAAATTGTGTCCCCTCTTTTTCAAATACAGTGCACCATACTGGTAGCACATTTTATATTAGTGTGTTGGGGTGCAATTTAAATATGTGACATCACAACATACTTTGGGAAGTGTATTTCGGTATAGTGTGGTACATGTTGTATGTATGTCAGGGTGGTTAGTTTCTTTTGATAGTTATGTGTTTTTTTTTTTTCCTCTACAGGTGGTAGTACTATAAGAATTGTTTTGAAAAGCTGGAAGATATGGAAGACGAGCAAGTGCGATACAGCCGTAGACTGGTAAGAAGAAAAAAAAAGTCTTGATTTTACAAAGACCTGTGACGTGTAGCTAAGCAATACCTATTTATTAAAATGAAATTAGAATTTAAATGTTATCTATGCTGTTTTATGCTATAAAATCAACCCTTCCTGTAAAGAAAAAAAAAACAAGCTAGAACTACTGTGTGGCCGCTCCTCTAGATTACATTGTCCTATTTGGGCAAATCGAAATTGCTACAACTAATGCCGCGTACACACGAGCGGACTTTACGGCAGACTTTGCCCGGCGGACGGGATTTCTTCGGACAATTCGATCGTGTGTGGGCTCCAGCAGACTTTGTTTTCTCAAAAGTTGGACGGACTTAGATTTGAAACATGTTTTAAATCTATCCGGTCGAAAAGTCAGCTCGTCTGTATGCTAGTTCGATGGACAAAAAGCCACACTAGGGCAGCTATTGGCTACTGGCTTTGAACTTCCTTATTTTAGTCCGGTCGTACGTCATCACGTACGAATTCAACGGACTTTGGTGGATTGTGTGTAGGCAAGTCCGTTCATTCGGAAAGTCCGTTATAAAGTCCGTTATAAAGTCCGTTATAAAGTCTGTCGAAAGTTCGCCGGGCAAAGTCTGCCGTAAAGTCCGCTCGTGTGTACGCGGCATTAGTGCTTGTTCTATTCATCTGTAGCAAAGTCTGCTAGACTTCATGATATGCAGCGGTGGGGGTGTCCTAACTATTGGCCCCTACACACCATCCGAATATCGTACGACAGATCGTGTGACTTTTTTCGCTTAATAGTCGCAAGTAGAAATTGAATAGGTAAATAAAGTCATGAAAATTCTCGTACGACAGAAAAAAAAATCGGAAGTGATGTCATGTGTTGTGTTGTAAAGTATTTGTATTGTATTTTTGGATGACAACGGTACTGACTAAATGAAAATCGTACGAGGAAAATTTTCATGCTTGTCTGATCGAATAATATTGGATGAATTGCCGTGATCGGCTCTTGAAAGTAGTGTAGACACGATCCGAAAAACGTATGATTCTTCCTCGGAAGACAGTTTTCATACAATATTCGGATCGCCTGTACGGGCCATTAGGCTCCATTCACACTTGTGTGATTTCTCATGTGACTTCGGCACGTGGCCAGTCGTACCCCATTTTTTCAATGGCATCCATTCAAATTGGTGCAACTTTTGATGCAACTTTGATCCGTAGGATGTAAAGTTGGATCCAAAGTCGATTAAAGCGCTAATGTAAATGGAGCCTAAAGGCCAGTCGCTGGTGTTCTCTGTCCGTGATTAGGTTGGTTGAACTTGTATCCACCTTCTCCTGTGGTTTTTGTGTCTATTCCACATTCTGTCTTCACCCATACGCACACTCTTACTTTTAATGAGATGTGTGTGTGTGTGTGTGTGTATGTATGTATGTATGTATGTATATATATATATATTATTATAAAAACAGGAACGACAAGCTTGACCTTGCTGCCCTTCAGCCAATCCAACATTTTGTGCAGTGCAGATAAGCTGACACTGCATTAATGAGAATCTTTCACAATTCAACCCTCAGATTACACAAATTTAAAAGAGAAATTCGGGTTATAAAAAACACAAATAGCATTTATACTCACCTAGGTGAATGTAGCACCGATCCCAGCTGCATCTGTCCCCTGCCAGCTCTAATGCACCGTACACACGATCGGACTTTCCGCCAGCAAAACCGTGGATTTTTGTTCAAAGGTTGTTGGCTCAAACTTGTCTTGCATACACACCAATTACAAACGTGGTGACGTACAAGACATACGACGAGCTGAGAAAAAGAAAGTTCAATAGCCAGTATGGCTCCTTCTGCTTGATTCCGAGCATGCGTGAACTTTTGTGCGTCGGACTTGTGTACACACGATCGGAAATTCCGACAGCAAAGTTTTGTTGGTGGAAAATTTGACAACCTGCTAGCCAACATTTGTTGGCGGAAAGTCTGACAACAAATGTTCGATGGAGCATACACACGGTCCGACTTTCAGCCAACAAGCTCACATCCAACATTTGTTGTCGGAAAATCCGATCGTGTGTACGGGGCATTAGACAAAGAACTGTGCGATCAAAGACCGTAGATCGTTCTGTTCTCAGTCTTCAGGCTGCAGAGAGCTGGTGACTGTCCATCTATGACTCTCTGCTCTCCCCTCCAGTGCTCACTGGAGGGGCAGGAGCAGCTGGCTCAGGCTCTCAGTGGCCCGCTGAGAGGCTGAGCTTGCTTCCAGCCCAGGCATCTGGGTGGATCCCAACCATATGGTCGTGATCTTTTCAGACCCGGGACTGGCTCAGTGACACCAGCCCTCAGCAGACTTTAAGAACAGCTGAAAATGGATCACAGGAGTGCAGAATGTACTGTACTCATGTTATCCAGGAGAATTATAGCCAAAATTTGAGGGGCGTTCAAGTCAAACCGGTACTTTTTAATTTTTCAGGTATAAAAAGGGATGCTAGTGTGGCGGTACTGTCACCCTATGGTTTTTGGGTAGGTTGAAGGAAAGTGGGCTTTATTTATAGGCGATTCTCAGGTTGCACCACGGCAAAGGTCAAAGCTGAGAATGTCTTCTATAAAGCATATGGGTAATCTGTTTATGGTGGACTCCTTTTATGTAATTGTCTATGTGTGAACTTTTCTGTCCTCTAGAGGAGCACACGCCGTCGTCGATATGAAGATGATGGCATCTCAGATGAGGAGATTGAGGGCAAAAGAACTTTTGACTTGGAGGAGAAGCTTTATAGCCAGAAGTACAACTCCAACTTTATCATCTTCATGGAGGGCAAAGGTCAGGGGTCTAAGTGATGGGTAATAATTCAGGAGGAGCAGAAGATTGGTGAACATGCTGTTGACTGTCTTTCTTTTTCAGACTTTAATATGAGGTACATTCAGCAAGGCGGACTCAGGGACCCGCTGATATTTAAAAGTTCTGAAGGACTTGGCATCAGGTAAGTGAGAGGTTAAGGCTTTGCCCCTAGTTTGTCTTGCCCATACATTAGATTTGTATTTTTTAAAGGATCAGTTCACATAACAAAGAACTATTGGATGGAGAATTGCTGAACAATTTCTTATATTTTCTGGTTTTGGGCTCGTCTCTTCCTTCATGTCATAAATTTTGAAATAGAAGCAGTGAGAAAACACAGAGCTTATAAAGCTAAACTCCAGGCAAACTGTTAAATACACATACGGAAGCGGTTTTACCTGCCTGTTCATGCGGTTCTGGGATTTGCAGAGCTCTGCCACACAGCACAGCCTTGTCTGGCAGGGCAGGAGACTTGATAAGACCCCAGTCTTACCTGCGATGAACAGGGATTGCGGAAGGCTGCTAAGCCAAATTTAGGTATGTGCACTGCTTGCATTAAAAGAAAAAAAAAATATGGATGTATCTATGAACACAGACCTACTTTCTTCTGTGTCTTTGAAGTTCATAGCTATCTCCACTGCACAGAACAATAAACATCCTTGCTGTATTTAATTGAAAACCATTTTTAAATGCGGTTTTAAATATTCCTGGTTTAGTCACCTGAATTTGAAATCAAGCCACTTCATCGCCATTTCAAAGCTGCAGAAGAATGTGATTTGGGTCTCCGATTTCATTGCGGCTTGTGACTTCATTTAACAGAAGTCAATGCAAGTCGCTATGAAATTGCAAAAAAGTAGTGCAGGCAACAGGGTGCGACTTGTCATGTGATTTTGAACTGTGTGAACTGGGGCTTAAAGTGATTTTTAAAGGTTTGTTAAAAAAAAAAAATAAATGTCATACTTACCTGCTCTTTGCAAAGGTTTTGCACAGAGCGACCCCTGAACCAATTCTGGGGACCCATGCCGGCACTCTTGGCTCCTCCTCTTTTTTGTGTGCCCCCATAGCAAACTGCTTGCTATGGGGGCACACCTGCAGACTCGATCCCGAGCCGGGCTGTGTGTGTCTGACACAGCACTTTACAAGCCAAAAAATTTATTAGAGGCAAGTTTAAAAAAATGAATAAAATCTTAACACGGATTTATTAGAGTGTTATATTTAACTATTCAAAACATTTTTTTGTATTGTTGAAGTTCACGACTACTTTAATTGGACCACAACTAGATAATGTACAAGAACTGAAAGCCTGTTACAAAATCATTTTCTACTCTTGTGAGGGCTTCTGTATATCCCCTATTTACTGACAAACACTGAAATGTAAAAAAAAAAAAGAAAAAAAAAAAAAAAAGTTTGTCCAGCTTGGCACATCGACACAAAGCTGATCCCAAGCTGAGCGTGTGTGTGTGTGTGTGTGTGTGTATATATGTGTGTGTGTGCGTATCTATATATAGACACGGGCACAATTTTTAGTTTTTTTTTCAGGTATTTACCAAAACATATTCAAGCCATAATTTTATAATGGGTATGGGCTGAAAGTGCACACTCCCAGGTTTAATTTAAGGGTATGTACATCCAAATCGGAGGAAGGGTTTAATAAATACAGCTCTTAATAGCCATCTCCTCTTTTTCAAGGGACCAAAAGTAATTGAACAATTGATTCAAAAGCTGTTTCATGGCCAGCTGTGGGCTACTCCTTCGCTATTTCTTCATCAATTAAGCAGATAAAAGGTCTGGAGTGGATTCTAAGTGTGGTATTTGCATTTGGAATCTATTGCTGTAAACCTACATAATGCGTTCAAAGGAGCTGTCCATGCAAGTGAAACAGGTCATTGTAAGGCTTCAAAAACAAAACAAATCCATCGGAGACATAGCAGCAACATTAGGAGTGGCCAAATCAACAGTTTGGTACATTCTGAGGAAAGAAGAACGCACTGGTGAGTGCAGCAATATAAAAAGGCCTGGACGTCCAGGGGAGACAACAGTGGTGGATGATCGCAGGATCCTCTCTATGGTAAAGAAAAACCCATTCACAACATCCAGATAAGTGAAGGACACTCTCCAGGAGGTTGGCGTATCATTGTCAAAGTCTACAATCAAGAGAAGACTTTACAAGAACAAATTCACCACAAGGTGCAAACCATTCATAAGCCTGAAGAATAGAAAAGCCAGATTAGACTTTGCTAAACAACATCTAAACAAGCCAGATCAGTTCTGGAAAAGCTTTCTTTGGATGGATGAAACTAAGATTAATCTGTACCAGAATGACGGGAAGAAAATAGTTTGGAGAAGGCTTGGAACAGCTCATGATGCAAAGCACACAACGTCATCTGTAAAACATGGTGGAGGCAGTGTGATGACATGGGCATGCATGGCTTCCAGTGGCACTGGGTCATTGGTGTTTATTGATGATGTGACAGAAGACAGAAGCAGCCGGATGAGTTCTGCAGTATTTAGAGATAGACTGTAAGCCCAGATTCAGCCAAATACAGCAAAGTTGATTGGCTGGCGCTTCACAATACAGATGGACAATGATCCAAAATACACTGCAAAAGCAATCCAGGAGCTTTTGAAGAAAAAGAAGTGGAATATTCTGCAATGGCCAAGTCAATCACCTGATCTCGACCCAATTGAGCATGCATTTTACATGCTGAAGGCAAAACTAAAGGCAGAAAGACCCACAAACAAAGGACAACTGAAGACAGCTGCAGTTTCTGGCAAAGCATCGGAAAGGAGGAAACCCAGTCTTTGGTAATATTCATGGGTTCCAGACTTCAGGCAGTCATTGCCAGTAAAGTATATATAAAACACAAAGCGCTGTGATGCTAAATAGCTGATAATTACACATGAAACCAAGTGAGGCTGCTATCAAAAGAGTGCTTTCAGAGTCACTTAAAAAGAATAAATAATGATATTTGAGGCGCTTCACAATGTGCATGAAAATGAATATATAAGAATAAATATAAATAGTCAAATAAATCCAGCGGTGAGTAAAAATTCCTATAAAATCCAGCAATCAAAATAGTGTAAAATTATAAAAAAATTAGTGACACCAAATGTGTAAAAAATTCACATAAAAAATCCACATAAAAATAAATATATAGGGATGTATTCAGAAGGTTCAATTATACAGGTGTAGAATCCTGATTGGTATAGAGCTTTTGATCACTAGCAAAGCTGTTTAAAAACACTTGCTTAATTAGGGTGCTCATTGATAGTACCAATGTGTTTTTTGCTTCTATTCACAACCAATGTGGGAATCATAAACAGGCAGATAAGAGAAAAAAAACAATCATTGTGCAATAGTTAGGATACCAAAGTACACAGGCAAACTTCAATCCACTCACGTGTGCCTTATAATGATAAGGCATATGCAGGTTTTACTATAGCAGTCAGCCGCCTTAGACAGGAGCAGATTCAGTGCAGTACACTGTGTGAAACTGCTGATCTGCACAGAGCTTCCTTGGCTCCTCCCACGCGTTACATTACAGTCACGTGACTTTTTCAAGGATCTCCTTGAAAAAGTCATGTGACTGTGATGTAATGCGTGGGAGGAGCCAAGGAAGCTCTGTGCAGATCAGCAGTTTCACACAGTCACGTGACTCTGTGCAGATCAGCAGTTTCACACAGTCACGTGACTTTTTCAAGGATCTCCTTGAAAAAGTCACGTGACTGTGATGTAACGCGTGGGAGGAGCCAAGGAAGCTCTGTGCAGATCAGCAGTTTCACACAGTGTACTGCACTGAATCTGCTCCTGTCTAAGGCGGCTGACTGCTATAGTAAAACCTGCATATGCCTTATCATTATAAGGCACACGTGAGTGGATTGAAGTTTGCCTGTGTACCTTGGTATCCTAACTATTGCACAATGATTGTTTTTTTTCTCTTATCTGCCTGTTTATGATTCCCACATTGGTTGTGAATAGAAGCAAAAAACACATTGGTACTATCAATGAGCACCTTAATTAAGCAAGTGTTTTTAAACAGCTTTGCTAGTGATCAAAAGCTCTATACCAATCAGGATTCTACACCTGTATAATTGAACCTTCTGAATACATCCCTATATATTTATTTTTATGTGGATTTTTTATGTGAATTTTTTACACATTTGGTGTCACTAATTTTTTATAATTTTACACTATTTTGATTGCTGGATTTTATAGGAATTTTTACTCACCGCTGGATTTATTTGACTATTTATATTTATTCTTATATATTCATTTTCATGCACATTGTGAAGCGCTTCAAATATCATTGTTTATTGCCAGTAAAGTATTTACAACAAAATATTAAAAATGAACATTTTAGTTGGGATTATGTTCATTTGTCCAATTTCATTTGAGCCCCTGAAAATGGAGGGACGGTGTATAAAAATGGTTGCAGGTCCTAAAATTTGTACTTGATATTTATATTCAACCCCTTGAATTAAAGGTGAAAGTCTGCACTTCAAATTCATTTGGATTGTTTTTCGTTGCAACTTTATTCTGGTGGCATACAGAGCCAAAAGTATGAAAATTGTGCCTGTGTCCAAATCTATGTGGACCTAACTGTATGTAGATGTGTGTGTGTATATGTATGTATAAATGTGTGTATAATCTATATCAGAGAAGCCAAGAGATTCCTGTTTCTTTTTTTTTTTCTATTACATTCCAACAACAAAATAGAATAAGATGCACCCATGGGCACAAAATACAACCATGAACTTCTGACGATCATGACAGCAGTTCAGAATAGTAATGTGAGATTGATGACACATATAGATTGGGTAAGGTTAATTCTACAGATACATTTTTAGTAAGCTTTTCTTGATTTACTATTGTTCTTTTTCTAGAATGCCAGATCCTGACTTTAGTGTGAATGATGTGAAGTTGTTTGTAGGTAAGTGAAGATGGTTTTTATTTCTTCGAATGTATGTGGGGCAGCACAGTGGCTTAGTTGTTAGTACTTGTGCCTTGCAGCACTGATGTCGTCGTTCTAAATTTCAACCAGAATGATACCTGCATGGAGTTTGCATGTTCACCCTGTGCTTTTGGGGATTACCTCTGGGTATTCACGTTATCTTGAACACTCCAAAAACATGCCAGTAGGTTAATTGGCTCCTGTCTAAATTGTCCATTGTACAGTGGCAAGGAAAAATAAGTGGCAGTCCTCTGGAAGCAGAGATTCAAGATTGGAATGGGCCGGGTTTAGATGACACGGAAGAAATTGAGTTCTGAAGGCTTGCTAAATCTGCAGGTATCTAAAGCTATACTGGGGGGATATGATCAGTGCAAAGGCTATCAAAGGAGAGAAAGCAACATTCCCCTATGGTATGGGTGATGGTTTTGATATAAAATGTTGTCCATTGTGGACCAGGGAATGAATAGAAATGGGGTAGAGATGGGCTGTTCCACAGGGGGGTGTTCAGGGAAAGGGTAAACAGATGTGTCAAACCTAAGGCCGGTCATGCACTGTTTGAATCTCAGGCCAGTTTAGTAGGAACTGCCCAAGATTCGAACTGTTAATCGGCAGACTGAATGTACTAAGTTGATCAATTGATCAACTTGGGTACAACCAGCCTGTCGGATTCTCTTGAGATTATCGCTAGCGAATACCGTTAGTGTTGATCGCTGTCTTCTCCCAGTGGGGACGGCTCCCTCCTGCACACAACTGCTCAGCAGGAGGGAGACCCCTGTCAGCACTATCTGTGGTTGCTGGAAAGAAAAGTGCACCGTGTGTGACAGGCGTCTCAAACTAATGGCCCTCCAGCTGTTGCTAAACTACAAGTCCCATGAGGCATTGCAAGGCTGATAGTTACAAGCATGACTCCCACAGGCAGAGGCATAATGGGACTTGTAGTTTTGCAAAAGCCCGAGGGCTGCCAGTTTGAGACCCCTGGTGTATGACCTGCCCTAATCCTGCATTCCATTCCTTAAGTGTTGTCATCCTAGATGGTTCAGGGGGTCTGGGGATTCCCTCTCACCTTACAGGAGAAGCTGAGATGCCTCAGCTTTTAGAATGGAGTAAGGGTTGCCAGTATCTGGTAGCAGCCACCAACGTGCTGCAAATTAGCACTGTGAATGTTTTTATTGGGTGTGTTCAGTAAAGACACAAGAAATTAGAATTGTTTGTGTTATCAGCTTAAGCACGTTGTGTTTGTCTATCATTGTGACTGCTGATGAGGCTCAGATCACATTTGATGGCAAATTGCTGCAGAAAACCGGTTGTTTGTTATTTTAAACCTAAAAAAAAAAAAATGTTATACTTACCCGCTCTGTTGTAGTGGATTTGCACAGAGCAGCCTGGATCCTTCTCTTCTTGGGTCCCTCTTCAGTGATCCTGGCCCCTCCCTCCTGTCGCGTGCCCCCATAGCAAGCAGCTTGCCATGGGGGCTCCGAGTCACAGCTCCCTGTGTCCATTCAGACAATGAATCACGGCCTTGCCCTGCCCCCTTTCTCTTTTCATTGGATGACTGAATTTCACTGACTGCAGCGGGAGCCAATGTCACTGTGCTGCTGTCTCAGCCTTGAGGAGGGGAGTTCCGGGCAGCCGAGACATTTCTACAACATCGCTGGATCTAGAGGGGTCTCAGGTAAGTGTAGGGGGGGGGGGGTGCACACAGAAGGCTTTTTATTTTAATGCATAGAATGCCTTTTTACAATCACTTTAATTTCAAGGGGTTGACATACTTTTTTTCTTACCATTGTATGTATTTGCAGGTGAGTTAGGGACCTTGGATTGTAAGCTTCTTGAGGGCAGGAACTGATCTGAATGTAAATTGTCAGCACAATATAAGTACCTGAACTAAATAAATAATACCCTTTTCAGTAAACCAAAAAAAAAATCTGATTTAAAAAAAGAGCAAAATTACCTCTGTAGGGGTTTAGAGGGAAATTAAATCTGAATAGGTATGAAAAGTGTGGTCCCTCGCGCTACCAAGTGAATAAAACGTGATAAATGAAACTGCTGCTAGACCTATAATGTACACATAGATGAATGTAAATATAAATTGATCAGCGCAACTTCTTAATCCTAAACATCGATGATATTAAATACAAATATAAAATAACAGTGACGTGCTAAATCTGAATTGGTATTTTCATACAATTTGACATTACAGTTTCAGAAGTAGCAAACTGTTAGTCTGAACCCAGCTTGAAATTAAAGTATTTCTAAAATAAACAATATAATGCGGCTTATCAGTCCGTGGATGTGGTGAATGCATTTGTTTTTAATTTTTCAAGCTACATACATTTTCTACAAGTACAGAAAAATACCTGTTATCCTCAGACAAATCCAGTGTCCTTGTAACTTCCTCTGCACTGAACTAAAATTCCAAACAACATTAGCAGCCTTCCCAGTTATTTTTTGTGAACTATGGGGCACCTCCCATTTAGGTTATGGAGATGAGGGGGGAAGGTGTTTGTGATCCAGATCAAGGGAGCAGCCTAGGGGAACAACACAGCCTCTCCAAAGATAAAGTGCAGCAAGTGAGCATTGTTACCCTAGGATATGGAGTGTATTAGGACTACATAACTCTTCCCTTTCTTCTCCATAAATTTCAGACATGTTTTGTAGTCCACAGAGGTAGCAGGGAACATTACTAACTAATAACCGTCCCGAGGCAGAGTGTACAGGAAGTTATCGGCTCACGTGATTTCTGGCAGGAAACCATTTCCTGCCCAGCCTATTGTCAAATGATGACTGGGCGGGACATTTGTCGTTTTGGGTAGATGTCATATGACGTCCTCCCGGAAAGCTCCTCGGGCTGCACTGTGGCAGATCGCTCAATGGCTGTGTCCTCTGGACACAGCCGATGACTGACCAGTGTACCCGGCCCGCTCCCGATAACATGTGATCGCTGTGACCAATCACAGCAGATCACATGACAGTTGTAAACAATGGGTTCGATTTAATGCAATTCATTGTATACAATTGCGTTGCTAGCTGTGATTGGTCACAGTAATCACATGGTACAGACAGGACCAATCAAATCCTATCTGTACCATGTGATTAGCTGTGGCCAATCACAACAAAAGACATTGAAATTCACTGGTATAAGCAATCATAATGTGTACAAAAAAAATTATTCTTGTATTTCTGTGTACAAAAAAAAAATATTATTATCACTTCCCCAGAGTAGTACAGTGTTAATATGGTAACACTGTATTGCTCTGGTCACAGTTTTTCAGCATACTGTCACCAGTGTCCCTGATCACCGCCACATCAGTTATCATACTGTATAGGTACCTCATTGATGACGGTATGTAAAAAAAAAATGTTCTAAAAAAAGTGACAAAAAAATTACAACTTCAAAAAACTCCCCATGCCTCTTACTAAATACCTTGGACTGTCTACTTGCCAAACAGGGATAATTTGAGGGATATTTGTACTGTCCTGATGTTTTAGGGCATCAAGAAATGAAATAGGCCATCAGTACAATAGTATTGATATATTTTCATATATATATATATATATATATATATATATATATATATATATATATATATATATATTCAGTGTATATTATTTAGTCTGTAGGAAAGTTATAGAGTCCACAAACTAATAATAAATATATATATATATATATATTTATTATTAGTTTGTGGACTCTATAACTTTCCTACAGACTAAATAATATACACTGATTTGGGTAATTGTCACCAAGAAAATGTAGCAGAATACAGTCTGACCCAAATTTTATTTAAAAAAAAATGTATTTGCAAAATTTTTAACACGAAAAAAAAAAAACATTTTTCAACATTTTTGGTGTTTTTTCATTTATTTAGCAAAAAAAATAAACAGTGGCGAATAACTATCACCAAAAGGAAGCTCTATTTGTGTGAAAATATGACAAAAATTTCATATGGGTACAGTGTTGCATGACCGTGCAATTGTCATTCAAAATGTGACAGTGTTGAAAGATAAAAAGTGGCCTGGGCAGCTAGGGGGTGAAAGTTCCTAGTATTGAAGTGTTTAAGAGACCAAAAGGAATCAAATAAGAGAAATGTATTGCTAAAGTTTACATACACTTTAAACTTTGTCTTCTAGGGAGCAAGCGTATTGTAGACGTGATGGACGTTGGCACCCAAAGAGGAATAGAGATGACAATGGCACAATGGGCAAAATATTATGAAACCCCAGATGAAGAAAGAGAAAAATTATATAATGTAATCAGCCTGGAGTTTAGCCACACCAAGCTGGAGAATCTGGTGCAAAGACCTGCAACGGTGAGCACGTCATCATTGGTTGCTTTCTATACCACTTTGGCCAATCTTGAGCCTGCTGCTAATTTGTGTTTTGTGGCTTTAGGGCCGTACTGACAGTTTGTGGTATTGACACATGACATCATTCCCCCCCAAGGACGCTATTAGGACATATCGATTACTTGACCTATTAGATGGTTCAAAAAGATTTAACAACAAAATTTGAATTAAGGCCACTTTCTAGGCCACTTTCTCACAGGCAATGGGGGAAAGGAAAATACTGGACTGGCTGAGACACTCGCCTTCAATCCAACTTTATCCCTGCAGTCAGGGGGGATTTGATTTAAATCACTTGTAAAAAGACTTGATTTAAATCATAATTTTTAAAGAGAAACTGTCATTTCTGTCCCACAGCGGCTCCTCTGACCTGCTGTTGACTCACCGACAGTCCCATTTACTTTAATAGGACGGCTAGTAATGCGGCAGTGACACAACAAGGGGAGAGACGTGACAGCAGCAGGTGAGTGGATGCCCGCTAACAGGCCCTGCCATGATAGATCTGATATGACAGGTCTTCTTTAACCGCTTCCCGACCGCCTCACGCAGATATACTGCGGCAGAAGGGCATGTACAGGTAGATTAAAATACCTGTACGCTGCCCTTTAAGAGGCGGCTTGCGGGCACACGCCGGGAGCTCTGTGATCGCGGGTCCCGTGGACCCGATGTCCACGGGGATACCCGCGATCGTCTCACGGTGGGGAAGAATGGGGAGATGTTAATGTAAACAAGCATCTCCCCGTTTTGCCTAATGACACTGTCACTGATCACCGCTCCCTGTATTCGGGAGCTGTGATCCACATAGCCCCCCCACAGTTAGAATCACTCCCTAGGACACACTTAACCCCTACAGCGCCACCTAGTGGTTATCCCATTCACTGCCAGTGACATTTCTACAGTAATCCAATGCAATTTTTTAGCATTGATCGTTGTATTAATGTCAATGGTCCCAAAAATGTGTCAAAATTGTCCGATGTGTCCGCCATAATGTTGCAGTCACAATAAAAATCGCTGATCGCCGCCATTACTAGTAAATAAAAAAATAGTAATAAAAATGCCATAAAACTATCCCCTATTTTGTAGACGCTATAACTTTTGCGCAAACTAATCAATAAACGCTTATTTCGATTTTTTTTTTTTTTTACCAAAAAATCTGTAGAAGAATACATATCGGCCTAAACTGAGGAAAAAAATGTTTTTTTTATATATTTTTTGGGGATATTAAAGTAAAAAATAATGCGTTTTTTATTTTTTTTTTTCAAAATTGTCGCTATTTTTTTGTTTATAGCGTAAAAAATAAAAACCGCAGAGGTGATCGAATACCACCAAAAGAAAGCTCTATTTGTGGGAAAAAAAAGGATGTCAATTTTGTTTGGGAGCTACATCTCACGACCGCACAATTGCCCGTTAAAGCGACGCAGTGCCAAATCGCAAAAAGTGCTCTGGTCTTTGGCCAGCAAAATGGTCCGGGGGTTAAGTGGTTAAATGTAAGGACTTATTCTTTCTGGTAGTTAGAATCTTTAATATTTGCAAACAAAATGAAGGTTTCCTATTTAGAGTAATAAGCTGTCAGGTTAGTAAAACAGCGATATCAGAACCGATTCAGTCATACAGTTTGTAGTGTACATAGATTTGCAAAACAATGGGATAAAGGAATATTCCTGAACTTTGTTTTATCTCATGGTTACTTTGACGTGTGAATGCATCAATGCAGTGCATGTTATCTCAGCTTGCAGAGCTTGGATTCATTGAATGAGTTTACCAAAAATGTAAATATTGCAGAATATACAGCCTCATGCTACATAACTAAGCTCCATTTCATGCTGAATAAACTAAATTATTAATGTATCTTAAATAGAAAACTATTTTTAGATAATTTTTTTACTCCAAAAGCATTTTATTACTATAAATTTAATTAAAAAAAAATCTATTTTAAATTAAAAAAAATACATTGATTTTATATCCACCTTGCCTGTAGTACATCTTCTTTGTCACGAAATGTCCTCGGTCTTCATTGTCGAATGATGCCCACTGTCACTCAACCCAGAAGACTGAGGAAAGACTGTGAGCACAGTGTTCTGACCTCACAGTGCATCATAGATAAGAACCAAGTGTATCATTTGACCAGCCCCAAAAGAAAGTAAAAAAAATAATAACAATGTTCTTCAGAACTTGAGAAAGGGATTAGGGAATTGGACTTAAATTTGGTGAAATTGGTGACTCCTAGTTAAAAGACATTTCATTTAAAATCAAAATATTCTGCTTTTGTTTATACTAGATGACCTTGATCAGCTTTATTGCTACTGAGCGCTTCAGTTTACAAATTAAACCTTTTCACTCCGGCCGAACGCACATATGTGGCCTCTGTGTTGTGTGCCTTCATGCCAAGCAGCCGCATATATGCGGCCCTGTGTAAACCACTTACCTTGCTGAGAGCACGCTCCCGACATGGTAGCCGCAGTTACCGCAAAGCTCCCGATGCATACTAGCGATCGGGAGCTTTCTGATCATGTGACCACTGTGAGCCAATCACATGACCTGAATGCCTGCCTCCGCCTCCTGGCGTTTAGACCCCTTAAAGGGCCGGCGGGAGAGGGTTAATTAAAGTTTTTGAGTGACGTAAAGCTGGCCATAGATGGGTCAATTTTTTTTTTTTTTTTTCATTCAACCAGTTGGTTGAATGAAACAAAAATGACCTAATTTCCCCATCCACACCCTGGAGGTGGATGTGGGAATCCTCCCAGGTATGTCTTTGTATTCTGATGGCGAGGCGACTTGCCTGCAGTCAGAATACATTGATCAGCACTGCAGTGTGTAGCCTGCAGTTCTAATCAAATGGAGGGCAGTTGCAGAAAATTTGATCGATAGTGACTTCTGTTCAACCACAGTGCCCATACATAGATTGAATTTCGATCCATGTATGGCCAGCTTTTTTTTTTTTTTTTCCATTAAATTTTTATTACAGTTTTCAAGTTTACAGAGATCACAAGAAAGGTTACAAAAGGCAATTGGCAACGTACAAAATTTAACATACATTATATCCTTGACAGTGGCATACATTTTCACATTATCTTTCAAAGAAGGAGTTTACGCTGAAACCTGTATATTGAAACATTTCCATATCCACATGGGGGATATTTCGTCGTTGGTGGCCAAAGTCGTGTAACCTTCTCAAAGTCTCTGTGCTGAAGAGTTAAGTTGGTGATGTGGGCGGAGCTCCAAGCAATATGATGATGTAAACCGAAGTACACCACCACAAAACCCATTCACCCCTAACTTAGTTATATATGGGTCCTCCGAGTGTCCTGGAGGTCTTTTAGGGCTATTTTATTGCACGAATTGGTGAAGAACACCGTGGGATGGAGTTCGGGTGTGAACTTTAGGTCGTCCAAGTAGTGAAGGGGGGGATAGGCTGGGGGAGGGGGGTATACGATGACCGAAGCGGTAGGGATGTGTGGTGTATTCGAAGAGTTTGAAGATGTTAACCCCGTCCAGTATACGGACGGTACCACACGCTGCTAGCCCTCTTCCCATGAGACCCAGGTGGATGTAGCTACCTTGTCTTTAGTATCCACACAACTGCTTGTTACCGAAGCTTTTTATAAGCATTTATAGCTACCTTTACTAGCCCCATGAGGATTTACTATTCATATGATACCCTGTTTCCCCGAAAATAAGACCTAGTGTGATTGTCGGTGATGGCTGCAATATAAGCCCTACCCCCCAAATAAGCCCTAGTTAAAGTCCTTGTAGTTCTTATTTTTCAGGCTAGGGCTTATTTTTGGGGAAACGGGGTAGGGCTTATTTGGGGGGTAGGGCTTATATTGCAGCCATCACCGACAATCACACTAGGTCTTATTTTCGGGGAAACAGGGTACATACCCTTTTTAAACAATCAAGCTATTGGTTATAACACGATCCCATATACCCTCACTGAATCTATACGTGTGGTGCTAAATTGCACAGTCTGTTTTTTCACACATTTGCGGGTCATTCTTATGATCTGATACATATATGTACCCACCACGACACATTTTCTGCTCCTGAAGAAGCGTGAAGACACGCGCAACATGTTGAGCACTTATGTGATATGAATTTATCGTCCGTTGATCTACTATCTAGCCATCTTTTCGGACCTGCCGCTACTCTTGATGTTTATCCTCGTGTCCAAGTTGCTATGTATATAGATGGTTTTGTATAGCAACTGCTTCACTTAATATCTCTATGTATTCTTGTGATTTGTGGTTTTTAACTAGTGTTCTATTAATATGTTTTTTTTTTTCAATAAACTACTTTTGATATAAATACTTGGTGTTACTGTGCCTACAAAGTCCAAAGTCTCTTTTGTTTTTCTTTTGCTTACCCTTTAATTGGGTGTGGCGATGTTAGTAGTCAGATCTGTAGCATCTGTGGAACCTCTATAATGAATCCAACATGCCCAGGTTTCCCTGTATTTCGTCGGGTTATCCTTGGATATATGGCCAGCTTTACCCTGCTTTACTCACTGCTATCACAAGTGTTTTGTCTGAATTTTTAGGTTTCGGTATGATGAGTAATGTACATAATGGGGAGTGTCACTGCGCCAAACAGAATAGCAGGTCTCCTCTGGAGACTTCTAGTCTAAATCAAGGTGTCATTGCTCTTGTTACATAGTTTCATATAGTAGGCAAGGTTTAAAAAAGACACAAGTCCATCAAGTTCAACCTATGTGTGTGATTATATTTCAGTATTACATTTGTTCTTTTGACAGAACGGTTTTGGGGGATGTTGCTCCACCCTGTTCAACTCAGAAGGGGCATTCGCCCCATCCTGAAAGCCTGTCTTCATTCAAGCCCAGAAATTTTTCATATAATTCACCAAATCTCTTGTCATGTCTCTTCACCAGGGAGACTTTCTGGCTTCTGTGGACTTCAAGAACACATACCTACATGTCTCTCTTTCCAGTATAACAACATTTCATATGTTTTGTTGTGAGGCCCTTACACTACCAGTTCATGGTCCTGCCCTTCGGTCACTTGTCTGCACCTTAGGTGTTCATCAAAGTGTTAGGCTCACTCTGTGGCATTTCCATTGTAGGGTACTTAACTACCTTCTTTTAAGGGAAGAGTCGGTTTGGGCTGTGTGGGACAACATGGCTTTGACTGTCCAAACATTTATAGTGGTTAGTATGGATGCTGAACCTTTAGAAAATGTCCCAGGAATCAACACATCGTTTGGAGTATCTGGGTCTAGGTCTGGACACCGCTTTGGCCATCATGTTTTTTCCACAGGAGAAACTTCTGACACTCTTGCCTCAGATTCAAGCTCCACAGTCCGGGAGTGACCCCCCAGTCTCCCTTTTTGTGTATTTATCCTGATGGTAGCCTTCTTTTGGCAGTCCCATTTGCCCAGTTCCATTTCAGACCTCTAAAATGCAGCATTGTGTTGACGTTGGATAAGAACCAGAAGACCAAGGCTCTGTTCACACTGGCTTTAAAAGCAGGAGTTCAGGGCGCAGTCTGCAATGATAATATGGATAGCACACAGTGCTGTTCACGTTCTCAAAGCATGAAGCGTTTGCGTTGCGTTACTGCACTTCAAAAATAAAGCTTCATGTGGAGTTTGGAAGGAATTAAAGCATCTCATCTCCTTCTGTTCAAGTCTATGGTAATGCAGCAAAAAGCACACTAACATATGTTTGCAGTGAGTGTGCAATGTGTTTGAGGCGTATTTGCAGCACTTTAGGCCTTGTTCACAGCAGCCAAGAAAAAAACGTAGGCATCTTTGGTGCATTTTTAACACTCCTCAAACACGTGTCAAGTCCTCTTCTTTGTCTGCTCTTCAGGATTGAACTGGAGAGCATTATAGTGACCAGAATTCCAGATTGGCCCAGGCTGATGTGGTATCCGTGGTATGGGCTGTGTCCCAAGGCATATGAGACACGGAAGCTGTCTTTCCAGTGTGGCAGCCGGCCAGTCTACTTGGCAGCGGCCCTCTACTCCTCATCAGTGAGCGACCTTTCTTGGAGCCAGTATTCAGCTTTACAGCTATGTAGAGATATCACTGAAGCACCCGGAAAAGACACTTGATGCGCATAAACGTGGCATTTAGGAGTGTTTGGCGTTTTTCAAGTGTACATTTTTTATAGTGAAAAAGGAAATGTTTAAAAACAAATGCGCATAATCTCTTGCGCAATCTAAGCCACTATGAGAATTTTTTATGCTGCTTTTTCTGCCAGAGGTTCTGGCATTTTTGCTGCCTAGTGTGCATGAGCCCTTAGTGAGCAGCACTCCCAGTGTTCTGACAGGATATACACTGCCTTCTCATACAGCTGCATCTCTGCTTCACACCACCCCTCTGCTGTCCATTCACAGAAGCCTTTGTATTTTCTGAATGGGTTCACAAAGTGCGCTGTGATTTGATCAGGAGAAGGGGAGGGACATTGAAGCACTAGAAGTACAATGATGGCTATGTACCCAGTGCTCAGTAAAAATAAACATTTTAAATTGAACTTCACGAGGCACCACTTAACCCCTAGTAATCCAGAACATTTTAGAAAGTGTCTGAATTCCTGGAATTCATCTTTTAAAATGCACATTTTAGGCTTCAAGAATAAAGGCCTGAAGATAGTTAAAACCCCAGAATTTTATACATTTTCTGAAAGCAGAGACCATGGAGAATAAAATTGTGGCATTTGCATTTTTTATGTTGCATATTAGTACACATTTTATCAAATGTTTGTATTTTCAATAAAAAACTACACAAAAGCTAATTTTAGTGCACACAAACACAACATGTTACCCATTTCATTAAAGTATAAGACAAAGTTGCAAACATGGCAAACCTTAAAATTGTGCGTGTATGTGAAATGGCGACTAACTTCGGTACCCAAAGTTCACCATAGGCAATGCTTTAAAAACTCCTATTGGTCATCTGTATATAGGCACCTATGGATTATGGCCCTAGAAATACTCCTCTCACTCCAGCTTGCATGGTAATGTATAGCGCAGTCGTCATCCTACGAAAGTGCCCCTGATGTGTACTTTTTTTTTTTTTTACCTTTTTATGTGATGGTAGCTTGCTGTGACAAGTTTTCTTTACTCAGTCAGGTGTCTGTAGTAGCTAGGAGTGTGTGTAAAGCTGATATGATCAGTGTGTGGCTGTCCCTGCCTGACAGAAGTCGATTTTTTGATCAACTTCTGTTGAAGAGACATGTTGGAAAAAAATTTCTCGATCAGCCTGCAGCCAATCAGCTGCAGGCACTGGTCAGCGTATTCTGACAGAGGCGGGTCCCACTTTCAGAATATATTTGTCTTGTGGGGAGGATGCCTTCATCTACCTCATTTGTGTTGATGGAGAAATCTTTTTTTGTCTAATGGCCAGCCTAAAGCCTCTGCTGACATAAACATTATGTGGGTGGCAGCAAAATGTTTAAGGGCATGGCTGTTAAAGGGGACAGGGGTACCTCCTGAATCTGTGGTTTCTACAGTTCCTGATGGGATACTTCCACTAGGGCTGTCATCGGGAATGGAAGACATACTTCACTTAGTGGCTGCAATATTTTATTTATTTTTTATATATTATTTTTAAGACTGTTTTTTTCCTTTTTTACCTCTCGATCCTGTCAGTAAGACACTTCCTGTCCTGACAGGGTGACAAATCTAGCTCACTGTACTGTCTGTGGAGGAGCAGCATTATAACCCTAGGACAGAAAGTGTGGTGGAATTACAAAACACTCCTTATCTCCATAATATAGCAGGTAGGAGATATGTAGTCCACAGAAAGAAACTGGGAACCCTGTGACTGATAACTGTGCAGTAGAGGTTAAAACCACAGCGTTACCAGCTCACAAAATTTTTGGCAGGATCAACAAATATTTTTATGAAAAGATATAAAACCTATTCTGTGGAAAATTTAACAGACAAAAATAGAGCAGGTAAGTGACGTTCGTTGTTCACATTAGGCACTTGTTTTTGCAGAACAAACAATATCTTCTGTATACATAAAACTGGTACTAAAGCAAAAGACAAATGTGTTGCATTACCACTTATTTTCGAGTTTGCCTTTTGATTTTTAAAAAACGATTCCAGTTGTTATGGATAACATTACAGATGTTACATCTCTATAAAACTCTGTGAACCCACTTGACACAAAGTATTTCTGGCTTGCATTACCACTGCTCTAAGCTTTCAAGCTTCCATACAACACACTGAGCTCTATAAACACAGCTCTAATATGAGGTAGTGTCGTGATAATAACTCATTGCATAAATGCAAAATATAATAAACTGTGTAGTTTTAAAATGTGAACAGTCCTCTCCACCAGTGATTAAGTGTCCAAAAGTCCCACATTTTTTTTTCTTTATCAAACACATATTAGAGATTCTTCCACATGTTCTATGCCACGTGAAAGCGATCAAACCCCAACACTCTGCACTCACCGACTTCTCATGCTTATCACATTACTGATAAGCCTAAATACTTTAAAGAGGTTTAAGCCTGGTACACACTATTCGTTTTTTTTGTTTTTTCAACCCGTTGGCTCTGGTCGGACCCACTGTTCTAACCATGCAAGGTTAGTTCAGGGATCTCCCCGGCTGAACTGTTGTGTTCTGACAGTGGGATGGCCGCACCGCCAGAACACTCCAATCAGGAGTTGATCAGATGCTCGTTTTCCAGCATGCATGTCCGATATACACATGGGCCGTTTTTTTTTTTTTTTTAACCGGGCGTTGTCTTCTGGCATTTGGTTCGTGTGTACCTGGCTTTACAGGATCTCTCCTCTCCTCTCTATAGCTCAGCTGTTTCCCTTTTTAGAGGTTGATCAGGCAGTCACAAATAAAAAGAAAAAAAGGAACTAACAGCATGGTACTGTTATCATACAAGTATTCCATTTCACATAAAGAATGGAACTTAAAAAGACAGTAAAATGCAGCCCATTAAAAATTCCATGCAATGTTCCACTTATGATCTACAACAACATCAGCCTGCTGAATAAACGGCATCTCGTCTGAAAAGTCTGTGACTAGCGCTACATCACTTCCAGTGGGGGCCTGCCGTCACTTCAGTTGTCTTGCAGTCCGACACTAGCGCGTTTCGTCCAACGACTTCTTCTGATGGGTCCTTACCTCTCATATTGAAGCTGTGTTTATAGAGCTCAGTGTGTCGTATGGTATCTACTTATATCTAAAGTGGCAGCAGTGACATTTACAAGTTTATATTTTGTCCATTGTTCACGAGTTTATACGTTTTTATATTTTGATCACCGGGTAAGATTGAGTGTCACAGCCTTCTGTGCGCAGTGTGTGGTAATTTTGTTTACATTTTTCAAGATTGTTTTTCTGTCTCGCACAGGTGGATCAGATAGACTGGGTGGACAACATTTGGCCAAGGCATTTAAAGGATAAACAGACTGAATCCACCAACGTCATCCAGGAAATGCAATACCCCAAGGTGCAGAAGTGAGTGATGGCTGCATATCACAGTTCATTATAGTGCATTTTAGGGCATGTTTACACTTTGTCGCACTTGCTGTAATATACCCACCCATGCATTGTGTCAGTGGAAACCAACAGATTGGTGCTCTGGGCTCCCTCTAGGGCTAATCGTGTGACCATATTCTAGAGCACTGGGCACATGGTCTCTACCTGGTAAGGTGAGATTAGTTCTGAATCCCTACCGTTTTCTGGTATTCTACTTTCTCAGGGACACAGTCCTGTTCCTATTTGTCAAGGGAAAAATTTGTTTAAGCTTTTTCTGGTTTTCAAGATCAGTTCCTAACTGTGCTCACTGGCTTGGCTCGGCTCTCTGCTTCCCCTCCCGACTTTTTGTGAGGGATGAAGAAGAGGATAAAGCTGTCAAGGACCGGGAATTCTCTGTAGATGAATCCTCCCAGAATACATCTCTGGGTCTGGGGCTGTCTCTGACTCAGAAGACCACGAGGGACTTTCCAGCGGACATGATGTGCGCTAAATAAAGTTGCCAATTCTGGAATCCTCTCTTCCAAAAATCACTGGATTTAGGACCTAGCAGCTGCCAAAACATCCCAAATCTTTTCTTGTTCACTCTCACTCACTGATGTATGCCGATCCAGCTGTTGCCCCTGCCATTTCCTACTGGAATAAAGATATCTACCTACACATGCCAACTTTGCACACAAATATAAATTCCTAGAATTGTACAGGCCTATTTAAAAGATAAAGTGTATCAATGCCCGAAGCTTTTTATTTTTTTTTTATTGAATGGGAAAACCCTTGTGAGGTTCTACTGCTATCTGGGGCTCCGGTAAGCAGTTCTCACTTTCTGTTCTTGGATTTAGTACCTTTTTTACCCCTCTGGTTTCCTCTGTCGTGTCTCATTTTTCCAACTCCATAGAACTCAGTTCATGTAACACGTAAATGTACAATGTTTTATTTTTTAGTACTGATGTAGCAATGGCCACAAAATGTTTTCACAGCCAGTTTGACAGATTTTTAATTGGCAAATAAGTGCATTTGACTTCAGTTTGAGATGCTTCTGAGATCATTCAGAATTCATTGCAGGTGCAGTTAGCCTGCTTCAGATGCTTTTGCCAGGGAGTAAGGCCCCTTTCACACGATCGGACCGTTCGGGTCCGCCTGTCAGTTTTGACGGCGGACCTGAACGGGCACTCCATGTTAGTCTATGGAGCGTCGGATGTCAGCGGAGACATGTCCGCTGACATCCGACCCGGTCCGATCCGCTGAAAAGCAGACGGATGGCTCTACGTCCAGTTCCGTCGCTGGCGGATCGGATCGGGTGAGATCTGACGAAAACGGACACGATGTCCGTTTTCGTCCGATCCCTCCATAGGCGGCAGCGGCGCCTGACAAGCCCCTCCCCGCTCAGTGAGCAGAGAGGGACCTGTCATCCGCCGGCTCAGCGGAGATCAACGGACTGATCTCCCGCTGAGCCGGCGGACGGAGGCGGGCTCCGTGGAAACGGAGTCCGCCTCGTGTGAAAGAGGCCTATAGCATTTCTCAAGTAAATAAAACCCCTTGACACAAGGCCTAACAGGTTTTTTTATATTGAATAAACGGACATAATAAATTATCCATAATGTCCATTATTTCACAATATTGCCTGCTATAAAGTGATAATTGCACTTTACTGCAATACACCTGCACATTTGTTACTTTGAGTCTAAACCATAGCTCAGCTGTGGGATATATATATATATATATATATATATATATATATATATATATATATATATATATATATATATATATATATATTTTAATACATTTTAGTCCCCAGCTATGTTTAAAAAATATTGTCTTCTCTTCAGTCCATTGCTGTCCCCACAAGTACTTCTATTTCACCAAAAAGTGTCATCAGACTTACAGATTGAGTGATGTCCAACATCACTCAACTCAGAAGACTGAAGACAATAATGTGAATGCAGGGTGCCATGGACCTGAACTCCAAGGGGGCATCACCAAGGTGCCTTGCGTTCACCATGTATGCATGCAGAATGTGGTGTGGATGCCAGCTTTGTGCTCTGAATCTCTAGGGACCACTTACTGTTGGGAAAAGTAGCAAGAGGAGAACCCAGTGTATTACATGGCTAGCCAGAAAACAATTGAGAAAGGCAAGCATATTAAAATAATGGCATAACATACACACTGGGGTAAGCCATGAAAGGGGGGACCTTCTGAGGCCACAGTTAACGCTTTAACCATCTAGTTATGCAACTCTGGTGTTTTATGCATTTGCATCGTATCATAGAGCAATGCCTCCTTTTATCTCTCTTTATAGATACTGCCTTATGAGTGTACGGGGCTGTTACACCGATTTCCATGTGGACTTTGGTGGCACATCTGTATGGTACCACATTCTCAGAGGCGGCAAGGTAAAGATACCTAATGAAAATGTTTGTACAGTTCTTAAGGAAGAATCTATCTATGTCATCTATGTCCAGATGTTTAGCCTGAAGCCATAGGGCTTACCTTACAGTAATCTACAATTTAAATGGGTGGATTTGATATGGCAGTTTATTTATTTTTTGATTTTTTTTTTTTCATGCTGGCCCAAGCAAGCCATTTATTTTGCTAATTTGTTGTGGCTGCTATCAGCGCTGTGTAAACTGTATGTAGCCTCCGCTACATACAGTATACAGCACTGTGTTCCGGCAGCAGTATAGGAACATTCTGTCCTGTTTAGCCATTTACAGGAAGCCTTGTATTTTCTTTATTACAGTTCATCCGGAAAGTATTCACAGCACTTTTGTTATGCTACAGCCTTATTCCAAAATGGATTCAGTTCCTTATTTCCTCAACATTCTACAAACAATACTCCATAATGACAACTTGAAAGAAGTTAGTTTGCAAATTTATTTAAAAAAAAATAAGCACAAAAAATCCCATGTAAATAAGTATTCATAGCCTTTGCCAAGACACTCACAATTGGGCTCAGGTGCCTCCTGTTTCCACTGATCATCCTTGAGATGTTTCTACAACTTGATTGGAGTCCACCTGTGATAAATTCAGTTGATTGGACATGATTTGAAAAGACACACACCTGTCTATATAAGGCCCCACAGTTAACAGTGCATGTCAGAGCACAAACCAAGCTATGAAGTCCAAGGAATTGTCTGTATACCTCAGACAGGATTGTATCGAGGCACAGATCTGGGGAAGGGTACAGAAAAATGTCTACAGCATTGAAGGGCCCAATGACCACAGTAGCTTCCATCATCTGTAAATGGAAGAAGTTTGAAACCACCAGGAGTCTTCCTAGAGCGGGCCGCCCAGCCAAAATGAGCAATCAGGTAGAAGAGCCTTAGTCAGGGAGGTGACCAAGAACCTGATGGTCACTCTGACAGAGCTCCAGTGTTTTTCTGTGGAGAGAAAAGAAACTTCCAGAAGAAAAACTATCTGTGCAGCACTCCACCAATCAGGCCTGTATGGTAGAATGGCCAGACAGAAGCCACTGCAGTAAAAGGCACATGACAGTCCGCCTGGAGTTCACCAAATGGACCTAAGGGACACTCAGACCCTGAGAAACAAAATATACAAAGACATCCTTGATGAAAACCTGCTCCAGAGCGCTCTGGACCTCAGACTGGGCACAGGTTCATCTTCCAACAGGACAATGACTCTAAGCACACAGCCAAGATAACAAAGGAGTGGCTACTGGACAACCCTGTCCTTGAGTGGCCCAGCCAGAGCCCAGACTTGAACTCGATTGAACATCTCTGGAGAGATCTGAAAATGGCTGTGAACCGATGCTCCCCATCCAATCTGATGGAGCTTGAGAGGTCCTGCAAAAGAAGAATGGGAGAAACTGCCCAAAATAGGTGTGCCAAGCTTGTAGCATCATAGTCAAAAAGACTTGAGGCTGTAATTGGTGCCAAAGGTGCTTCAACAAAGTATTGAGCAAAGGCTGTGAATACTTATGTACATGGGATTTTTTTTTCTCCCCGTTTTTTTATTTTTAATAAGTTTGCAAAGTTTTCAAACAAACTTCTTTCACTTAGTCATTAAGGGATATTGTTTGTAGAATTTTGAGGAAAATAATGAATTTAATCCATTTTGGAATAAGGCTGTAGCATAACAAAATGTGGAAAAAGTGAAGCGCTGTGAATACTTTCGGGATGCACTATTTACATCACAGGACACAGAACATTTTCATATCCATGCTGATAGGTTATGCTGCCACCTTCAGGTGATTGAACACTGGCAAAAAAACAGGCATTCCCCCTCTGTTGCAAGGCTTCAGGTTTTGTAGCAGGCCATGAAGCACAAAGAAGGGGCGGGGTCTCTGAGTCCCATGTTGTTCTCCCAAGTAAAGGATTTTATGGGTAAAACCGCTGCATCCACATTTCTTAGTGGTGGAAATTGTTTATTTGGGCCAACTTGGCCAAAATGAACTATTAAAAGTAATGCAAAACCTGGACTTGGGCTTTAACTCCAGCCTTACATGAAGTCTTGTAAATGCTCCCCTCCTGTACTGAACTTGCTTACTCTGATTTTACTGCACACTGTAATCTTCTTGCTTGTAGTACTTCTGTACTTATAGATACTTATTTTCCTGTCTGGAGGATGACCAGCTTTATATAGCCCAGCCTTACTGTCCATAGCCTGCCCTTTTTATTCTTTGGACTTCAGTCATGGTGGCTCAGCATCACTTTTGGGCATTACCTAAGGTGGTTTGCATGCACATGCAGGCTGTTTGGAAATACGCACTCCAGACTGACCTCTATCCATCAAGGTACTTTAATATTTTTGTAAGTCCTCCTAAGAGCTAGCCTTCTGCTTACTTCAGGGTTGCGTGTTCTTTAGAGGAGTAATGAGGTAGGGGGCTGTGATGTTTTCAGGAGGCTATGCACAGCATCCTACCAGACCCTCCCACCAGCAGTAATCTGCCAGCACTGCACAGAGATCCACATAGGCCCAGTGATGATGTCAGAGTCTAAAATCAGGTATTTAATTTAAAAAAAGGAAAGTTTCTATTTAAAAATATCATAAACTTATTGATGGAGAGTTTGTTGGAAACCAGGGTAGGCACAAGAGTAAACAGATTAAATGTAAAAAAAAACTGTACAGTTGCCTGCTCATAGCTTTGAAGCATAATGTGTGTGATTTGATAATGTCTTCTCTAGGTTTTCTGGCTAATACCTCCTACAGACAAAAATCTGGAAATGTATGAGAATTGGCTGTTGTCGGGGAAACAAGGCGATATCTTCCTGGGTGACAAAGTGAATGAATGCCAGCGTGTGGAATTAAAACAAGGCTACACCTTTGTTATTCCTTCAGGTACCGTTGCGCAGTGATTCAAGGGTAGCGGTGTGTTCAGATAAATCTCTGTTTCTCCCTGGTCCACGTATCAGATTGTAAATGGGAAGTACGTTCTGCATATACAGACAAGATGACGTTTTCATTAGGAAAACATGTTTAATCCACAGGATATTCCCAAACCGAAGAAAAAGGGCATCTTGCCATCAAACAAAAATAAACTTCTGCTCTACCGAGCCACTGTGTCCGTAGTCTGACTAGTCCTTGGTTTTGTAGTAAGTGTCCTTACAAACGCAAATACTTTGTTTTCAAAGTGAGGGAATAAGCAGCCATGCTCCTACTTGTCTCCTCACATGGAGACACACACTCTCTCCCTGAGAGCTAAGACCAGCTACCTTAATCAAGACCTGAAAAGAAAACATTAAACTGCGGTCCACGGACTTGGGAGTCTGTCCCACCCAGATCTCTATCAGACCCCCAATAAAACCTGCCCCAGAATGCACTTTACCTATACAGGGTAAAGAACTATCCTTCTTTACCCTGAAGTCTTTGCTTTTATTATCTTAGATTTCAAATCTAAGAATCTGTGGAGGAACATATATCCCATCAATCACTTTTCCTGTAATTTTAATCTGTTTCACAGGCACCCCGCTACTATACCTTATTTGTGAGTGCTGATTGGTGGTCACGTGACCCTCCGGCTCTCTCCTCGTCTGACAGATGCAGCGGGAGGGGCCGAGATTCCCCCCGCTGACATCAGTCTAGAGGGAGGAGAGAGCCGACGGGTCACTTGACCGCCGATCGGGAATATCCTGTGGATTAAACATGATGTTTTACTAAAGAAACTGAGTTTGTCCCTGCATTGAGTCTGATCCCCTACATTGTATACAGATAAAATTTTTTTTTTTTCACATCACACACACACACACACACACACACACACACACACACACACACACACACACACACACACACACACACACACACACACACACACACACACACACACACACGACATATCCTTAGGAGACTGAGCGGATTATATAAAGTAAATCATATTATTTCTGCAGCGGGGGGGTGACACAGGAGTCGATAGGCAGGGATGGGGGAGAGGACAGGAGAGCTGCGGATGACGGAGGCACGTAAGCTGACCATGGTGTCAGGGCTCAGCAGCCATGATGAACCGTAGTCAGTTTACATAGGGGAGGGCAGAAACTGGCAGGATCAGCCAGATATTTCAGATGTTACAGGGGGCCAAATGACACAGCATAAGCTCTGTGCTGTCAAAAATGCTTTAAAAGAGCAGGATCCTCCTTCTTCCTTCCTTTTTTTTGGGTTCACAAATGCTTTAATCCTGCCAGAGTGATTGACAGGCATTAGACCTTTGACCTTTTTAAACATGTATCTATATATTTATGGTAAATGCTGCTGAGAAGCTGGATTTCTCATGCACCTTGGAGTGAGGGGTGAAAGCATTGGAGGGACTGAGCAGTGCTTTTACAGTGTCTAAGATTCTGCAGAGAGTGCAGTGGAATGGGAAGCGCAGTTATTAACTTTTCCAGCATTAAAGCAGCAGGCGTGATGGTGTTGGTGATTTCACTGCAGAAGGAAAAGCATTGTCCCAATATGAAAGGCAATTACAATTTTTCTACTGACAGGATCAACTGGTATTTACAAAAAAATGTTGGGGTTACAGAGGGGGCCCGGTCTTGCTGGTATGGGCAGCCTGCAATAGCCTACTGAGGATAATAAAAGGATTGTTCATCACAGATGGCTGTTGGAAGAAAATATATGTTTAGTCGGTTCGGTCATGCTGCACATGCAAAAGTAAAATGACAAGAAAACCCTATTGTGCAGAGACATGACCGGAGCACTTCTGTCAGTGGCAAGTGTGTATAAGAGTCACTGAGCCCTGCAGATGTTTATATGTGTTTAATACATACTCCTACAGACAAGATAAATGTACCATGGGTAACTTTGCCACACTGACTTTTGATTGCGTATTTATAGGTTGGATCCATGCAGTATACACTCCTCAGGACACTCTGGTTTTTGGAGGGAATTTTCTACATAGTTTCAACATCCCCACGCAGCTTCGGATATACAGCGTTGAAGACAGAACAAGAGTGAGTAAAAGGCTTTGTAATTTTGGCTCTGAGTTGCCATAGCAACCAATCAGATCCTTCCTCTCCATTTTTCATTGGTTTTTTTTCTTGCACTGGGATGATGGCAGTAGAATTTTATATTTGCAACGGGCAAAAAACCTTCCTAAAAAGAGAAATTGTATCCTAATTGTACAGTACACAGGCTGAATGTTCATAGATCCAGGGTTATGGACTGGTACCTTCAGATTATTGAACACTAGCAAGCTTGTTTGCAAGTTTCTAAAGGTGATGGAGAAAGCCCTCATCGCTTAGTTTATTATTTTTCTTTTGGCTTTTTCATTTACATTTTCAATCAACTTTTCACATTTCAACCTCGGGAATGGTACCCAGACCCAATGCTGTGGGAATGGCCAGTAATCTTTATTCAGGCACTGGATCCTGCGTCGTCCCTTACCTTTGCACTCTGTGCAATATATGTAGCTAGCCACAGGGTGCTATACAGGTCCATGGCTGCAGTCCATTCCTATGGAACTCAGACCCTGAAGACATTTTCAGGGTTATTCCCACTGTGATAGACAAAGCCTGGACCCTACATAGGGACCAGCATCATGGACATGTAAGACAGGGCAACCCTGTATCTATGACTGTTACTGTAGCCCCACAATTCTGAACAGTATGCATTAAATCTATCAGGAAACCAGGACTCTGTTTGAAATGTATTTATTTTACTGTGTCAAGCTTGGTGCCAAAATTCAGACACTCAGAGCTTAATTTCGGGTGGATGACCAGGTGTTGCATCACACCACAGGTCACTTACTTTACCGCTACTTCTGCCTAAAGCCTTTTTTAACCACTTCAATACCGGGCAATTATACACCTTTCTGCCCAGACCAATTTTCAGCTTTCAGCGCTGTCACATTTTGAATGACAATTGTACGATCATGCGGCGCTGTACCCAAACTTTTTTTTCCCACAAATGGAGCTTTCTTTTGGTGGTATTTGATTACCTCTTGGGGTTTTTATTTTTTGCGCTACGAATAAAAATAGATCGGAAATTTTGAAAAAAAAAAATGTTTTCTTAGTTTTTGTTACACAACTTTGTAAATAAGTAAGTTTTCTCCTTAGAGCCCTTTCACACTGGGGCGGGGGCGGCGTCGGCGGTAAAACGCTTATATTATTAGCGGCGTTTTACCGTCGGTATGCCGTCGGTATGCGGCCGCTAGCGGGGTGGTTTTACCCCCCGCTAGCGGCCGAGAAAGGGTTAAATACCTCCGCAAAGCGCCTCTGCAGATTTGATTGATTTCAATGGGCAGGAGCAGTGAAGGAGCGGTATACACTCCGCTCCTTCACCGCTCCGAAGATGCTGCTAGCCCCTCGGGGCTTTCACACTGGAATGAAAGCAGCGGCACTTTCGGGTCAGTTTGCAGGCGCTATTATTAGCGCAATAGCGCCTGCAAACCGCCCCAGTGTGAAAGGGCCCTTAGTGATGGGCACTGATGAGGCTGCACTGACGGGCACTGATTGGCAGTACTGATGGGCGGCACCGATAAATGGCACTGATGGGCACGGCACTGTTAGATGGCACTGATAGATGGCACTGATGGGCACGGCACTGATAGATGGCACTGATGGGCACGGCACCGATAGATGGCACTGATGGGCACGGCACCGATAGATGGCACTGATGGGCATTGCACACCCCCCCCCGTCAGGAGAGCACTCTCCTCTACTCGCTCGTCTGTCAGTGCAAGTAGAAGAAAAGCCAATACTCGGCTTTTCCTGTTTACACTATGATCAGCTGTGATTGGACAGAGCTGATCACGTGGTAAAGAGCCTCCATCAGAGGCTCTTTACCTCGATCGGAGATGCGTGTGTCAGACTGACACCACACAATAGATCGCCACACTGAGTGCCCCCGCCGGCACACGATCGCAGCTTATCCTGCTGGATATCATATGACGCCCAGTCAGGATAATGAAACCACTTTTCAGCTGTCATTCTGCTATATGGCGGACGGGAAGTGGTTAAAACTCAGAAGTTTCCTCCCACTCTTTTGCTATGTGGACTTCATTACAGAATGGTCACCACTGGGTTGCTGCACGAAAATTTTTTTTTATCGCTGTAATTACCTTTATATTGTACTTTATTGTGGCACTTCCTGTCTCTCCTCCCATGGGAGTAGGCGTGTTTATTGCCTTTCCCCGGAGCCGCACTGTCTCCTGGGAGCTTAGTGTCAGGCTTCCCAAGATTCAGTGCGGAAACAATGATCATGTGTGTGAACAAGCTGTGAATGAACAGCATTCACCGCATCCCGGAAATCAATGCTTTTGGGTTTCACATGCCCACAAGCAAGATGGAAACAGCCAGCATCACATTTTTTAAGTTATTCTTCAGTACGAAAACAGACCGAGGTGGAAATATTACACCCAAACTGTGAGTATTATTTTGGGATTAGCAAAGTGTCTCAATAACCTAAAAAAAAAAAAAGATTGGTCGCCGGACTCCCGCTTTAAGTAATCCTTCTCCTAAGAGTAGTGGGACATCTGTTACAGTTTGCTTATCTCTGGTTCACAGATGTTCCAGACCTGTGAGTTCGGTGATTTTAAAGGGGTAAAAAATCAAGTTCAAAACTCTACCTTCTCAAATCAGCCAAAATCTGCCCAAGGACAGTTTGGATTTGCAGAATGCCCTGAATGATCTCCTGTCCCAGGAAGTAGTTGTGCCATTATCTCTACAGGACAGGTTTAAAGGATTCTATTCAAATCTGTTCATGGTACCAAAGACCAACAGGGGTTTTCGTCTTATCCTGGACCTAAAATCCCTAAACAAATACCTTCAAATTCCAAAATTTTCCATGGAATTTGCAAAATCAGTTATTGCCTCACTGGGATGAGGAATACTAGGCATCCATAGACACCCAAGATGTTTACCTGCCTATTCATTCACTTCATCTGCGGTTTCTCTGAATTAGGAGACCATTTCCAGTTGTCATTTGGGCTATCCTCTGCTCCTAGAGTAATCACAATGTTCCTTGCACTTCTTCATGCCTTTCTAAAACTCTGGGTATCCAGGTCACAGGTCATCTATACCAGTGTTTCTCAACTCCACTCCTCAAGGCACCCAACAGGTCATGTTTTCAGGCCTTCCATTATTTTGCACAGGTGATTTGATCAGTTTTACTGCCTTAGCAATTACCACAGCTGTTTTCATCTGAGGGAGATCCTGAAAACATGACCTGTTGGGGTGCTTTTGAGGAGTGGAGTTGAGAAACACTGGTCTATACGACCTTCTTCTTCTAAAGGACTCCTCTTTCTTTCAGCTATCTGCAAACATCCACTGGACAATTCAGATGCTTCAGGCTGCTTTGGTTGGGTGATCAACTTCCAAAATCTGTTCTCTAACCTCTTTGCCCAAAATGCTTGGGCCTGATTCTAGACACGGGGGCGGCACCCAGAGAATCTTGCGAGTGCTCAATCACCTGACGGTGCCTATAACCCATGGTCAATGAAACTTCACCCTGTGTCCTGTATTGTACTCCCAAAAGATGGAATTTATAGGCAAGTCAAAAATCCTTATTTCTGTGTAAAAGCCAATATTAAATGTCAGGTCTGTGACTGAAAACCTCAGCCACTGGGTTATTAAAATGGAACTCAGTTAAAATGAATAAACTTGGGAAAAAGCTAACAAAAAATAGTTTGCTGCAATATTCGCCTCAATCCAGGGATTTCTTCAAAATCTCTCCTTTCTGCTACTAACATTGGTTGAATGTTGGCCGGTGTCATGCAAACCACTTCCTCTAAACACAAGCTGTATACTAAAATCGTACTGACCATTGATGCGTGTCTGCAAAGGCTGTATGATCCATTAGAACCTGGTGAGTATTATAGACATTGACATGCCATGTTATATAACATTTATTCTGAAGCTTTTCCTTCTTTCGTAGAAGGTTACATTTTCCTATAATTATTGCCCAAAACCACACTATTGGTACTCCAGGTCAGCCATGTTCATGGTATGTCATATATAGTGAGCAGCAGTGAATTCCTCTTTCATACTGAAACAGTACAGCAAAGACACTGTGAAGCTGTAATAATACAGTGGGTGAGACTTTACCAAAATACATTCTGTGTAATAAAGCAATTTCACTTTTTTTTTTCTCAGGAGGTATTGTTCTTTTAATTTAAACATTTTTTGCATACGAAAGTCCTGCATTGTAGCAACTAATAAATGTGCCCTATTTTCTACCTGTCAGGTCCCTACAAAGTTTCGCTACCCATTCTACTATGAGATGTGCTGGTACGTGCTGGAGAGATATGTCTACTGCATGACCAAACAATCACACCTCACCAAGGACTTTCAGAGGGAGTCGCTGAGTATGGGTGAGTGTCTTCTTACTTCTCGGTAATGGGTACAAATGCCAAGAAAACGCATACAATGGGAGTAATTCTTACTGTGTACTTCTTCTTGGGTCATCCAAGATTCTTCACTACATCTCTTAAAGTAAAAAATTGGGTATGTTGGCGCTACCTAAGAATTGTTGTTCACTGGGATAGCCTGAAGTATAACACATGACGTCCTCAGCAACGGTGTCACACTCTTCCCTCTGCTAGGTTTTATAGGAGGAGAGTGCGTTCATATTCAGCCTACCCCTTGTATTCCAGGGTTAAATGTAAATATGTTTAATGAGAGGCTAGATTTAGGATATATGTGGTGCAGGTTTATGCGTTATACTTCAGGCTATCCCAGTGAACAACAATTCTTAGGTAGCGCCAACATACCCAATTTTTTACTTTAATATTTTGGCAAAGAACCTTATTAGGAACTTTGTGTAAGGGAGGCAGCAACCTGAGTTTCTGAACCCATATACGTATCCTAAAGCGCAGTTTTGTTTCATATATAATCTTCACTACATCTCTGCTTGAGTTGATCTCTACATAATAGCTATCCGGACTGGCCCTTCCTAAAAATGATTTTAAAGCATTGTACATGGACTCCAGTGGACAGGACATGCAGGGCTAGCTTGGAATGTGACTTTTGGGCACTGGACTCTACATTGTGGAGCTTTCCAAACCTCTGTGTACTGGTAAAAGTTAGCTACCAAGTGCTTTCCAGGCTCAGAGCCAAGGCATTGCCTCAGTGCTTAACCTGGTCTCTTCAGACTCACTCTGTTGAGTAAGGCCACTTGGGCTACAGCGTCAGAAGATATATATCTATATCTCTATATATCTCACAGGCTAGATATTCATAGACCCTGGGTTATAGGCCGGTGCCTTCAGGTGACTGGATACCTACAAGCTTTTGAGGACACCCAACCTTTAACCTTATCCCATACCGTAAGTCTTCAGTTATTTGCTAGTTTTCTAAGGTGAGGGATCCTCTTCTCCCTTCTTGAGAAGACCCTTTTCACACAACTAGTTTATTATTATTTTATCTTCTGATTCTTCAATAAATGCCTCACTGACATATAAAACAGCCTAGAAGCGGTGCATCAGGTTCGGTACAACTTTGGTAAAATCTTGGGAGCTGTACCCAGACCTCACGCTGTGGGGACAGCCTGTAATGCTCTTCAGACACTAAGATCCTGCATGGGCGCTCACTTTGGTGCTGTTGCGGTAACTGCTTGAAAAGGTGTTAACTGGAGTCCTTTTAGCGGCGTTTTACTGTTGGATTTGCATTTAGACCCCTTTCACACTGAGGGCGTTTTGCAGGCGCTATAGCATTAAAAATAGCGCCTGCAATCCGCCCTCAAACAGCTGCTCCATTGTTTCCAGTGTGAAAGCCCGGGGGCTTTCACACCGGAGCGGTGCGTTGACAGGACATCAGGAAAAGTCCTGCCAGCAGCTTTTTTTTTTTTTTAACAACAAGGTTGGTCTTTATTGGAAAAATGGATCACAATACATTATAAGACATGAAATTATTGCAGTGGATACATCAGTGGAAGAACAGTATATAAGCAATGCACATTATGCAGTGTAAACAATAGGACACCGTAGGTATACCTTACACAGGATATGAACAGAAAGAGTTATCCATCATCTAGTGTCATAAGGGGGGTGGACGGAGAAGCACAGAGCCCAGTCACCCATAGTACATCCTAAACAGATAAGACAAGGGTACTAAGTAGGTTGGTGACCACCGCTCCAGGTAACTGGGTTTAAATTTCCCGTCCTCCGCTGGGTGAATGGTTGTGAGAGCTCCAGGTGCTGGCGATTGCTATTCCAATGGTATAGGTGCAATGAAAAATCTGGACTGCCGCACTCTGGATTGGAATAATAAAGGTAAAATCTTCTTTATTGAAAAAATGACATTGTATAAAATGCGTACATTGCTCTGTTGAAGTGATACAGCATAACCGCTGACGCGTTTCACGCTCCCATAGAGCGCTATGAGTAAGCGCTCTATGGGATCGTGAAACGCGTCAGCGGTTATGCTGTATCACTTCAACAGAGCAATGTCCGCATTTTATACCATCTCATTTTTTCAATAAAGAAGATTTTACCTATATTATTTCAATCCGGAGTGCGGCAGTCCAGATTTTTCATTGCACCTATACCAAGGGTACTAAGTAGGACATTACAATTCACAAGGATCAGTCCATGGCTGCCAGACCTTCTCAAATTTCTGGGGACAGCCTCTATTCATATAAGTTAGTTTATACATTGGTAGAATGGCATTAACTGAGTTTACCCATGACTCCACCGTAGGTGGTAGGCGAGAAGTCCATCTAAGCAGGATCTCTTTTTTGCATAAAAGAGCAGTAATGAAAGCAGAAGTTTAGTTAGTATACCTAGGTCTTTGGTCATATACCCAATAGGGCCAACTCTGCCGTCTTGGGCAGCTCCAACTGGAGACGCACATCAAGAAATTCAAAGATAGCAGACCAATAACGGGAGAGTCTTGGACATAGCCAAAACATATGTATATAGGTGCTATCCAGAGATTGGCATCTCGGGCAGTTCGGGGACCTCTGTGGGTAAATTCTGTGCAGTCTCTGAGGCGTAAAATAAATCTTATGTAGGAATTTGGTTTGAATCAATTTGTCCCTGGACGATATCACCAGTTGGGAACTATTCTCAAATCATTCCTCCCAAGTCTCTCTATCTAGGGATGGGATATCAGCCCTCCATTTATCCCACAATACATCCAATTTTTTAGAGTCTGTTCGAAGTATCGTCAAGTATAAGACCGAAAGGGGCTTATTCAGGGTTTCCTGTGCCAATAATTCCTCAACCACATCTGTCTCGAGGACAGGTGGTGTCGGGAACTGAGCATGGAACGCATGCCTCAACTGATAGTAGCGAAACAGCATCCCTATAGGAAGGCCATTTCTCCCCACTAGGTCCTGAAAAGAAAGCAAGGCTCCGGAGGAGACAATATCCTTCAGCAATTTAATACCATAGCGGGCCCATATTTGTGGGTCAGGAATTGTCCTAAAATGTGGGAGGTTAGGATTACCCTATAATGGACAGTAGGGGACCACCTAGGGGGACATAAAAAGCGTCTCCTAGCCACCCCCCATATACGTAGAGTAGTCTTAGTGGGTCCCAAGAGGGCAGGACTGGAGGAGGCTCCCTGATACACCAGATTCCCGAGCTCCTTGTGAGAACCCACCATAGCTGCTTCCAAACAGACCGCAGCATTGGCCCTAGACTGTTCAAACCACCACCTAACCGTGACTAACATGGCCGCCCAATAATACACTAGCAAATTAGGCAAGGGCAAGCCTCCACAACTAACAGGGAGTTGAAGAGTCGATCTAGCTATCCGAGGGGAGGACCCCCGCCACAAAAAGGATCCAATGCAGCCGTCTATTTCTTTAAAAAATGTCTCGGGTATCCATATAGGACAGTTCCGAAAGAAATAATTAAGCTTAGGTAGGTAAATCATTTTCAATAAATTTATGCGTCCTAGCAAGTTAAGGGGAAGATTGGCCCACTTGGCGCAGTGGTCTCTAAGACGTGCGACTAGAGATTGAAGATTAAGTCGTTGATAGGATCGGGGGTCGCGCGATATTCTGATTCCTAGGTATGTGAATTCCTCCGCCCACTTCAATACAGGTTGGGTCGCTAGGTCCCTGGCCCTCGCATCTAGGGAAAAGAGTACAGACTTCGACCAATTGATACGAATCCCCCTGCCAGCAGCTAAGGAGCGGTGTGTTTACCGCTCCTTCACCGCTGCTCCCCATTGAAATCAATGGGCCAGCGATGGGATATCGCCGGCAAAACGCCGCTATTGCAGGCGGTTTTAACCCTTTCTCGGCCACTAGCGGGGGTAAAAGCGCCCCGCTATCGGCCGAAATGCGCCGCAAATCCGACTGTAAAACGCCGTTAAAAATAGCGGCATTTTACCGCCGACGCTATAGGTGACTCGGTGTGAAAGGGGTCTTAAAGGTTTTACATTAATGACTAAAAGCTGACCATTGTAAGCACCCCTTTCAGTGTTAAATCGTTTGTCTCATCCCTCTAACTGCTACATCTTCAGAACAGCTTGGTCTGTTGAAAAACAACAGACATATTGGCAAGATCACCATGTGAAAATAAAGAAAGCCTAAAAAAGAAAACCAATGCAGCTATTACATATAAGAATTGGTAAGCTGCAATATAATAAATGTTTGCATTTGGTTTAATACTACTTTAACCGCTTCAGCCCCGGAAGATTTTACCCCCTTCCTGACCAGAGCACTTTTTGCAATTCGGCACTGCGTCGCTTTAACTGACAATTGCGCGGTCGTGCGACGTTGCACCTAAACAAAATTGACGTCCTTTTTTTCCCCACAAATAGAGCTTTCTTATGGTGGTATTTGATCACCTCTGCGGTTTTTATTTTTTGTGCTATAAACAAAAAAAAGCAACAATTTTGAAAAAAAACGCATTATTTTTTCTTTTTGCTATAATAAATATCCCCCAAAAATATATAAAAAAAACAATTTTTTTCCTCAGTTAGACCGATATGTATTCTTCTACATATTTTTGGTAAAACAAAAACGCAATAAGCGTATATTGATTGGTTTGTGCAAAAGTTATAGCGTCTACAAAATAGGGGGTAGTTTTATGGCATTTTTATTTTATTTTTATTAGTAATAACGGCGATCCACGATTTTTATCAGGACGCAGACACATTGGACACTTTTGACACTAGTTTGGGACCAGTGTCATTTATACAGCAATCAGTGCTATAAAAATGCACTGCTTACTGTGTAAATGACACTGGCAGTGAAGGGGTTAACCACTAGGAGGCGATGAAGGGGTTAAGTGTGTCCTAGGGAGTGATTCTAACTGGAGGGGACATGACAGCAATCACCGCTCCCGATGACAGGGAGCGGTGATCTCTGTCATGACACAAGCCAGAATGGGGAAAGCCCTTGTTTACATAGGCACTCCCCCGTTCTGAGGCTCCGTGACACGATCGCTGGGAGACCGGTGGACATCGGGTCCCGCGGGCACAGTCACGCTGTACGTGGCGGCGTGCAAGTGCCTGCTATCCCCGGAACTTAAAGGGGACATACAGGTACGCCCATTTGCCCACTGCTGCCAATGTGTTGACGTATATCGGAGTTCGCTGACTGGTTCCCAAATTAATTTTCAGCTTTTTGACATTTTTATGAACTAAAGCCTGTAGTTCCATTTCTTTTGACATAAATATCAGGTTTGTAATAATTTCAGACTTTTTCTTATTTCTAATTTAGACTTGGAGTTAAATGGCCGCCGGAGACCAGACACACCCTCTTCATCTTCATCCTCCTCCTCTTCATCTTCACCCTCTTCTTCTTCATCCTCTGAATATGACGACTCCTCAGATCAGGATTGGGAGGAAGAAGAGGGCTTAAGGAAAAGAGACAGAGACAGAAGGAAAGCTGAGCGGGAACTTCAGAGGAGGAGAGAAAGGGAACGGCGGCAGAGGGAGCGGGAGCGTCAGCACAGGGAGGAAAGGATACTTCTTTCTAGCTTCCACCCTGCACATCAGCCTCTTACGCCACCTCCACCTACTCCTCCCTCACCACCAGCCAACACACCGCCATGTTTAACATGGTTTGAGCTTGAAGGCCTACTCTGCCTTGTTAAGAAGCTTGAATCTCTTCCCCCACACAGGAAGTGCCTGCCTGATGGCATTCAAGATCCAGAAGCTCTTCTTGCAGATGTCCGGGTGAGTGCTCAAAAATACTTTTCTGCTATCCTACATTCTGTTTGTTCTATGTGATTTGCACATTTTGTGGTTCATCCTTATGGTGGCACTTGAGTTTTTTTTTCTCAATTGTGGGCATTGTGACCTGTTCTAGCGACCAGTAAACATTGAGATATTTCTTGGTTGGTACCATTTCTTCTGTAGTAGTAGTAGGAACTCCAAAGTCAAGAAAAAAGGTGTCAGTGCCAGGAATATAGGGGACTCTTGATTAAATAATGGTTTATTAGTTGGATAATGGTAAAAATTTACTGGAGCTTCTTTAGTTTGGTGATGGCGGAGGGAGGTTTTTATAGATATCTGCAACGTGATTGAGTTGTGATGACATTTGCATCTTCATTGTAGTGGTAGGAGGATTAGAGGACATGCAGTGTGGTGAGTTCAATTAGACTTAATGATAAATGAGAAGTAATAAAAGGACCAAAATAAACTATCCTAGAGGAGATGGTGCTTCCTTCACCCTTCTGTGCTGCATTCATGTCTTGGGTCATGTGAAGATTAGAGTTCAGAATGGATGACCTTTCCCTTCAGCAGATCTCATGTGACCAAGTACTTAGGCCTCAACATACGTGCTCAGCCTTGAAAGGAGCCTGGAGCAGCACTTTTCTTCTTTTCTTGTTTTTTTGGTCTCATGTGTTAATGTGTCTCTATGCTAGCATGACGTTAAGAAAACCCTTTACTGGTAGATGACTGATAGTCTTTATGTTTGTTATTAGATTAAAAAGGAATTTGGGCATGCTAATAATTGAAAAAATGTCTTGGAATATATTGGAAAACAAAGCCTTAAAAATTAGAAATATTTTTTTAGTTGTAGACTCCCATAGGTAGCCAATTTTGATGGATGAATCCAGAATCTGTTCAACCCGTGTCCCAAATGCTGTTTGAGTCTGTAGTTACACCGGCCACTACTACTTTGTATAAAAAACAGCTTCAATTCTTCTGCGTGAGGTCAGGAGAGGCTGATTTTGATGTAAATAAGTTCTGCAAATTACATGTTATGAAGATGAGGAAAGTGTAGTTGTTACTAGTCCTTATCCTAGTATGACAACGCTGATCCTCCAAGTATACAGTGATTGCTATGTCATTCTAGGGCAGGAAGTGTATTTCTAAATCACTAGGGAAAAATAGTTCACCTTTAGCACAAAACTGCCTATGCAGATAAGGGGCATCTAGAGATAAAAACAAACTAGACAGCTCTGACTAACGTTGAATAAGGCCCTTGTTCAGGGGTCTCAAACTGGCGGCCCTCCAGCTGTTGTGGAACTACAACTCCCATCATGCCTCTGTCTGTGGGAGTCATGCTTGTAACTGTCAGCCTTGCAATGCCTCATGGGACTTGTAGTTCTGCAACAACTGGAGGGTTTGAGACCCCTGCCCTTGTTAGAGGTGTAGACCATTTACATACCTTATGAAATATGACTGCAATACTCCCAGGACATTGGTAAGTGAGGCCTAATCATCCGCCATCACAGGAGGGAGCTCTCGCATGATGAGCTCAGCTACTGCACCAGGGGGGGAGAGAGAGAGAGAGCATGTCAGGGGGTTTAAATCGGAGAAAGAGCTCACTTCTGTGATGGTGGAGGTGAGCAGTGATGACTAGGCCTCACTTGGCCACACCCTGGGAGTATTCCAGTCAGGCTTCATAAGCTATGTAAATGGCCTACACCTATAACAAGGGTATTATTCATCCCTTACCTGCATAGGCAGGTTTTTCTTAAAGGTGAACAATCCTTTTAAGAATAATATTGCACACACCATGTCTTAGGACTGGTAAGCCTTTATTACATTTTTGTTTGTGGATTTAGATACACAAGCCATTGCGACAATACACAAATGACTGTGCTTGCCAGAGGATGTCACTGCATAGAATTGAGCTTTGTGTATAAGATCAGTTCTCATTCATACAGTTATTAAAGTCTTTTCTTGCAATAGGTGCTTGCTGTGTCTATTTGATGCCCATCTACCTGACGTCTGCATGTATTAATATGGTCACATTGTATGATTTATTGGTGTAATTTATAATGATAATATTGCTATAATAAATAATAGTGGTTGTAAAGGTTTTTTTCTAACCTTCATGTATTCTCTGCATTAAAGAGGAAGTAAACCCTGGTGGGTTTTACTTCCTCTTTATTTCCCTGCAAAGTTAAAGCATAATGGGCTACTATGCATTGCATAGTAGCCTATTATGTGTCACTTACCTGAAACCGAAGCCTGCAATGTCACTATTGTCCCCACTAGCAGGGAGCGTCCATCTTCGCCCCTCTTCCTTCCGGGGCCGAGAACTCCGGCTCTGTGACTGGCCAGAGTCGCGTGACGTCACTCCCGCGCATTCGCGCAGGAGCCACCAGTCACGGCATGACCCTTATTAGAAGAATAATCGATTTGCTCCCCAGCCCCTACCCCTAATCCCCTCCTCAAATACCTGAGCCCGATCTCGCTCCAGCAATGTGCCTGAGAGTAGCAGTTCTGTTCTCTCTCTCTCTTCACAGAACTCAGATGGTAGAGGGAGTGGGGGGCGGGCTGAGCACTATGTGTGTCTGTAGGAGGTTTGGGGGTGCTCTGTGAAAACCCATGACACAGAGCAGCTAAGCAGAACACGTTTGTTATTCTGATAGAAAAGAAATTGGCTTTTGTAACACTTTAAGGTCATGACGATTATAGTGTGTGGATGTAATTCGTTATTATCTGAGACTATTACCAGTGTTGCTTGTCTGGAGCTCCATAGCTCTCAGTGTGGTACAAAGGAGCTTTGCAAATCTTGACTCTAATTAATAAGAGACCAGACTTAAGTTAAAACCTATCTTCTGGGTTTTTTTTTTGGCTCCCAGGCTGCGTTTAAAAATAAAAAAATCTTCCAGAGTAAATGACGCCTGGTGGCACTGAACTCCGAAGACTAAAGCTGGCTGGATGCAATAAAGATGAACAGGTTCTTCCATCCACATGCTGGAGGTGTTTGGAGGAATCTTCCTCACTGGGACATTGTATCCTGACAGCGGGGATATCCAATGTCAGAATACACTAATCAGCAGCTGGCTGATCAAGAAACATTTTTCAACAAGCTCGTTCGACATACTGTTAGACTCCATTCACACAGGGGCAACTTTGGATCCGACTTCAAGTCGCCTCAATTCGCGCTACATGAATTGAGGCGACTTAATGCACACTACTGCAGTCGCTACGACTTCAGAAAAGGTTCCTGTACTACTTCAATCCGACTTCTAGGCGACTTGTACCCATTGATTTCAATCGAAGTCACCTCCAAGTCGTATCCTCGTTAATATTGAGGCAAATTTACAGGAAAAAGAAAAGAATTTACCCAGGAAGAGTGACCGCGATATGCCAGTGCCGAGCTGGCTCGCTCATTGAGAAAGGAAAAATGTGTTTTTTCCTTTTCCCAATGAGCGACAAGCAATACTGACATGTGTTTGGTATGAATCATGAGGGGGAACTCCACGCCAAATTTTAAATAAAAAACCGGCATGGGTTCCCCTCCAAGAGCATACCAGGCCCTTAGGTCTGGTATGGATTTTAAGGGGAACCCCCTATGCAGAAAAAATGACGTGGGGGTCCCCCCAAAATCCATACCAGACCCTTATCCAAGCACGCAGCTCGGCCGGTCAGGAAAGTGGGTGGGGAAGAGCGAGCGCCCCCCTCCTGAACCGTACCAGGCTGCATGCCCTCAACATGGGGGGGTGGGTGCCCCAAAGCACCTTGTCCCCATGTTAATGAGGCCAAGGGCCTCTTCCCGACAACCCTGGCCATTGGATGTCAGGGGCTGCGGGCGGGTGGCTTATTGGAATCTGGGAGCCCCCCTTTAATAAGGGGGCCCCCAGATCCCGGTCCCCCACCCTATGTGAACGAGTATGGGGTACATCGTACCCCTACCCATTCACCTGTGGGGAAAAAAGTGTCAATAAAAAAACACACTACACCCCACCCCTTGGCATGATGGGACTGTGACGTCATAAGGGGCGGGGTCACCGGGTGACATCACCCGTGACCACGCCCCATGCCTATATAAGTCGTTGCACACCACATACATGGCATTACAGCGGGAGAGAACGTCGTGTCAACATCGGAAGAAGAGAAGAGGGAAGAAGATGACGGAGAAGATCGGGCCACCGCTAGCAACAGAGCAGAAGATAGCGGAGGAGAGCGGGAGAAGAGGCCGGAGAGAGCGGGAGAATAGGCCGGAGAGAGCGGGAGAATAGGCCGGAGAGAGCGGGAGAATAGGCCGGAGAGAGCGGGAGAATAGGCCGGAGAGAGCGGGAGAATAGGCCGGAGAGAGCGGGAGAAGAGGCCGGAGAGCGGAGAAGTTGGAAGAGACCCCCCCAGAGCTGCCTAATAAATTACTTTAAAAACCTTTGTAGTGTTTTTTATTGGAACTTTTTTCCCCTCAGGTGAATGGGTAGGGGTACGATGTACCCCATACTCATTCACATAGGGTGGGGGGCTGGGATCTGAGTGCCCCCTTATTAAAGGGGGCTCCTGGATTCCGATAAGCCACCCGCCCGCAGACCCAGACAACCAACGGCCAGGGTTGTCGGGAAGAGGCCCTTGTCCTCATCAACATGGGGGCAAGGTGCTTTCCCCAAAGCACCCACCCCCCCATATTGAGGGCATGTGGCCTGGTATGGTTCGGACGGGGGGGGGGGCGCTCGCTCGTCCCCACCCCTTTTCTGACCGGCCGGGCTGCATGCTCGGATAAGGGTCTGGTATGGATTTTGAGGGGGGGGACCTAAGAGCCTGGTATGATCAGTTCCCTGTCCTGGAGGCAACTTCAAGTCGTGCTGTAAGTCGCGCTGAAGTCACCACAAGTCGCGCTGTGATTCATATTCCAGTCGTGTCCAAGCTGCCTCCCAAAGTCGCGCTGGAAGTCATGTTGCCCCTGTGTCAATGGGCTCTAAGTCATTCAAACAATTGACTTCTGTCCAACAGGCAGGGCCACACATGGATCGAAATTCAGCCGGTCCTTGCACATTAAGGTCCTGGAGTGGCCTAGCTAGTCTTCAGGCCTTATTCCCATAGAAAATATGTTGAGGGAGTTGAAGGTTCAAGTTACCAAAAGTCAGCCTCAAACTCTTAATGACCTGGAGAGGATCTGCAAAGAGGAGTGGGACAAAATCCCTTCTAAGATGTGTACAAACCTGGTGGCCAACTACAAGAAACGTCTTACCTCTGTGATTGCCAGCAAGAGTTTTGCCACCAAGTACTAGGTCCTGTTTTGCGAAGGGGTCAAATACTTATTTTACTCATTAAAATGCAGATCAATTTATAACTCTTTTGAAATGTGTTTTTTCTGGATATTTGTGTTCTGTCTCTCACTGTTAAAATATACTTACCATTAAAATTATAGACTGATCATTTCTTTGTTGGTGGGTAAACGTACAAAATCAGCAGGAGATCAAATTCTTTTTTCCCCTCACTGTACATACTGTGAGAGTGTAGGATGTCTTGGACCCACCCCCAGCATAGAAGTCACCATAGTACTGCCCTGGATTCACTATGTAATGCTGCAGAGAACGGCACTGATGTCATCAAACCACCACTGCGCTCTGCATCATTGACAATCACCCAGGCTGAGGAGGAGAATGAAGATTGTAAATTATCATGTGACCAGCCTGAGGGCTCCAGAAAGGTTAGCAGATGGGAATAAAGTGCCCAATCTGGAGTGGGTTTTCATTTATTTAAGTGAATTGCTTGTTTTTGTCACAGATGATTGTTCTTTTTGTGTCTAATATATGGAAAATGTCAGTAAAATGTCTTGTTCACTGCAGCAACCAACTGGCTTTCACATGTTTATTGTACTGTCAATGGTTGAAAATAAATCAAAGAAGTTGTATAGTGTTTTGTCAACAATGCTTATATTTTTCACACTATGGGACCGGCTTATAAAGCAGTGGTATGGCCTTACTGTGACCATACTACTGCGACCATACTACTGCGACCATACTACTGTGACCACACTACTGTGACCACACTACTGTGACCACACTACTGCGACCACACTACTGCGACCACACTACTGCGACCACACTACTGCGACCATACTGCTGCGACCATACTGCTGTGACCATACTGCTGCGACCATACTGCTGCGACCATACTGCTGCGACCATACTGCTGCGACCATACTGCTGCGACCATACTACTGCGACCATACTACTGCGACCACACTGCTGTGACCATACTGCTGCGACCATACTACTGCGACCATACTACTGCGACCATACTACTGCGACCATACTACTGCGACCATACTACTGCGACCACACTACTGCGACCACACTACTGCGACCATACTACTGCGACCATACTACTGCGACCATACTACTGCGACCATACTACTGCGACCACACTACTGTGACCACACTACTGTGACCACACTACTGCGACCACACTACTGCGACCACACTACTGCGACCACACTACTGCTTGAAGATAGGAAAATAAAAATCTCACTGGAACATTTGGGCTGTCTTCCAATCACTGCAGCATTATGCAGAGAACACTCCATGGGACGCTGGAACCTGCATTTTCTGAATGGCATATATAATGTTGGTACAGTGTGGAGTAAATGTTGTGATAACCAGCACATGGCAATATCAGCTCTCCTTTATGAATGGATCCCTATGTATACATCAGTCTGCTGGACTTATCCCAATTGCCAAGTGGCCAGTATGTTCACAGAGCCTTATGACGCGTACACACGGTCGGACTTTTCGACCGGACTGGTCCGACGGACCAAATCCGGCGGACAATCCGATCGTGTGCGGGCTCCACCGGACCTTTAGCAGACTTTTCCAGTCGCAAATCTGACTGACTTTAGATTTGGAACTTGCTTCAAATCTTTACGTCGTAACTCTGCCGGACCCAGAAATCCGCTCGTCTGTGTGCTAGTCTGACGGACAAAAACCCACGCTAGGGCAGCTGTTGGCTACTGGCTATCAACTTCCTTATTTTAGTCCGGTGTACGTCATCACGTATGAATCCGTCAGACTTTTGTGTGATCGTATGTAGGCAAGTCCGTTCGTTAGAAAGTCTGCCGCAAGTCCACAGCTTCACAGCTGGTTTCCTACTGTGCATGCGCGAATCGTGCAGTGCTTTCTCAATGGGCCATCTGCAGCGAGGGTCGAACTTTTGTCTGACTGTGCCACAGCAAACCCAGCAGGAAATGGGAGCAGGTACCTGTCAAAACCAGGTACCCACTTCCCCCCACAAGGTGCCAAATGTGGTACCGGAGGGGAGGGGGAGGAGGTAGACAAACGTAGTTTCCCCTTTTGTGTGGAGCTCCGCTTTAAGGTGGCAGTTACATAGTAGGTGAGGTTGAAAAAAGACACAAGTCCAACCTATGTGTGTGATTATATGTCAGTATTACATTGTATATCCCTGTATGTTGTGGTCGTTCAGGTGCTTATTTAATAGTTTTTTGAAACTATCGATGCTGAGACCACCGCCTGTGGAAGGGAATTCCACATCCTTGCCACTCTTACAGTAAAGGACCCTCTACGTAGTTTAAGGTTAAACCTCTTTTCTTCTAATTTTAATGAGTGGCCACGTGTCTTGTTAAACTCCCTTCTGCGAAAAAGTTTTATCCCTATTGTGGGGTCACCAGTATGGTATTTGTATATTGAAATCATATCCCCTCTCAAGCGTCTCTTCTCCAGAGAGCATAAGTTCAGTGCTCGCAACCTTTCCTCATAACTAATATCCTCCAGACCCTTTATTAGCTTTGTTGCCCTTCTTTGTACTCGCTCCATTTCCAGTACATCCTTCCTAAGGACTGGTGCCCAGAACTGGACAGTATACTCTAGGTGCCGCCGGACCAGAGTCTTGTAGAGTGGGAGAATTATTGTTTTATCTCTGAAGTTGATCCCCTTTAATGCATGCCAATATTCTGTTTGCTTTGTTAGGCTCAGCAATGGCATGCAGTGCCAAGCTGCTGCTATCATCTACTAGGACCCCCAGGTCCTTTTTCCATCCTAGAGGTTCTCCCCCCATTGTATAGATTGCATTCATATTTTTGTACACCTGAGCGCTAAATCGCCTACAAACTTCTTGTATCTTAAAGACTCCAGTGATGAGAATTAACTGCGGTAGTTTGTGTTTCTACCCTTACTGCAAGGCTATCACAAAGGTGTGACTCTCTGGCACTTCTCAGGTTTATTTCTATTGTCTGTTGTGAAGAATCTATGGAGGAACCATGACAGCGCCTTTCAGCTTTGTGCTGACTTTGTATTGGTGACAACAGTTGGGCAGAACTAAGACCCCTTTCACACCAAGGCCATATTGCAGGCGCTATAGCGTTAAAAATAGCGCCTGCAATCCGCCCTCAAACAGCTGCTCCATTGTCTGCAGTGTGAAAGCCCGAGGGCTTTCACACTGCAGACACAAAGCCCGAGGGCTTTCACACCGGAGCACTGCGCTGGTAGGACGGGAAAAAAAGTCCTGCCAGCAGCTTCTTTCGAGCGGTGAAGGAACGGTGTGTTTACCACTCCTCCACCGCTGCTTCCCATTGAAATCAATGGGGCAGCGCTGGGATACCGTCGTCAAAACGCCGCTATTGCGGGCGGTTTTAACCCTTTCTCGGTCGCTAGCGCCGGGTAAAAGCGCCCAGCTAGCGGCCGAAATACCCCGATAATCCAAGGGTAAAACGCCGCTGCGGGCGGCCCGGTGTGAAAGGGCTCTAAGAGTTTTAGTAAAGATCATTTGCTGCCCTACTCTCTGAGAAATGTCAGTCAGCTGCTGTCAATCTGAAGGCAGACAGACCTGATGGTGAACTAGTCTGAGTTCCCTTATCAGGCTCCATCCTCTGCCAGTGTGGCCCTGCCTCTTTTATTGCTAGGACACTGGTGGCACTTGTAAAGGCTAAATATGTTTTTACCTTGAAGTGGAGCTCCACCCAAAAGGGGAAGCTCCACTTTTTCGCAACCTCCCCCCCCCCCCCCCCCCACACACACATTTGGCACTTTTTTTTTCTGGGGGGAGCAGGTACCGAGTTTTGACCACTTCTTGGTAAGATTGCCACACTGAGATCTACGTCATGTCCGGCTCCTCCTCCTTTCCCCCGCTGCCTTCTGGGACCTGTGTGTGTCCCAGAAGATGGCGAGGCCATTCATAAAGCGCAGCACAACTCACACCTGAAGGCTTCACTGCCGGTTTCCCTTAGTTGCAATGCCAGCCCCTGCACCCAAAGCCGATGGATGAATCGGCTTGGGTGCCGACATTGCGGGATCCCTGGACAGGTAAGCCTCCTTAACTTTCTTAATATAACAGCTACAGTATTTGTAGCTGCTGACTTTTATTTATTTTTTTCTGCAGACTGGAACTCCACTTTAATGCATTTTCTGCATTAAAGTAAAAAACACCCCACTAACTCCTCCCCCCACCCCTCCCAGTTATTTGCTCCTTCTGCTGTCAATCAAATGCTGTAAGGAAGCGAGGGGCAGTGCCAGGCCTTACTATGTGTGTTTATGGAGCACGGCTCTATAGACGCACACAGCACGGTTTGTCTTCTCCCAAAGCAAGTAGCATGCTACAGGGCACCCAGACTAGTGTATTATAATGTCATTATATTGGACAGGGCTGGTGGCCACACCTAGCCAGCCGCTCAGGGCCACAGCAATCTGATTCCAGCAGCTACAATTTGCACCAACCTAAATATCTGGTGGAGTTCTCTTTTAAAGTGGTAGTACACCAAAAACTAAAAATGTCATCTATTGCAGCTTACCAATCATTATATGTGGTGGCTGCATCATTATATGTGGTGGCTGCATTCGTTTATTTCTCTTTTGGCTTTTTTCAATCTGATGATCTGGCCAGTAAAACAGAGTGAGACACAACTCTGGATGAATGAGCACAGGGGGCAGGCTTGGACAGTGGAGTGTTAGATGTACACATTTAACCACCTCTCGTCCGCGCTATAGCCGAAAGACGGCTACAGCGCGGACCTAATTTGCCGGGAGGGCGTCCATAGACGTCCTCCCGTGCTCGAGCGGTCTGCGCGCCCCCCTGTAGGGGTTGTAAAGCCTTTACAACAACTTTTTACTACAGGTAAGCCTATAATAAGGCTTACCTGTAGCTACCATGAATATCTCCAGAAACGCACATGGTTTAGGAGATCTCCCCTGTATCAGCATGTGCCAACGTCATCGGCACATGCGCACTGAAGCAACGGCTCGTTTGTGCTTCAGCTGACGTTCCATTACCGGCGGCTCCCGCGGGCATGCGCGGGATTGACTTTATGATGGCTCTGGCCAGTCACAGTGCCAGAGCCCGTGATACCCGGAAGTAACTCCAGGAGATATGTCACCGGCCAAAGCAGTGTGCCAAGACTGCTGCGGGGGGTTTGATCCAATGTAAATATATCATAATGAGCTTATTATGCCTTTGTCTTGCAGGTTTTTTTTTTCTTATTTATTTTATTTCTCCCCGTGGGTTTACAGCCACTTTAAAGTGGATGTAAACCTCACATATACCCAGTGAAGTGAACAGCCTCAGATGATGCACAGGGATGAAACAAGTCTCCCTACATAAGTTTAACATTGATATCTGCTGTCTTCAGCTTTATACAGAGGCGGCTCTAGGCTTTGTGAGGCCTTAGCCTCAAACTTAGACATGAGACCCCACTCATAATAAAAAATAATTTGAGCAATAAAAATGAATACATTGCATTGTACAGTGTACAATGAACTTATGGCAATTCACCCATGGCCAGTCCTCAAGGATTCCAGCATGTCATTGGATCATATCGCACCAGGATAAGCTTCCTCTGTATAGTGAACGTCACTCACTAGGCAGCTCTACGTTATGCCTAAATTTCACATTACCTAACAAAGGCCATAGATCCATCATCTATTTTCCTAAATCTATGCCCCATACCTCCTGTGGACGCAGCCAATGCATTTACTATGGTCTTACTATACATTTGCTGAATACAGAAAAGCACCTGCTGAATTTCTTTGTACTGCAGTGTCAAGAAAAGGCAAACTAGTGTATAGAAAAATGAAAGCAGGGGCTGACTGGCAACTTTTGGCGCAGGGTGCAAGTACAACCCAGAGGCCCATGGTGCAGCAACTTGGCTTACCTCCCGCTCTCCCTCTTCCCTGCCAAGAGAGGGAGAAGGAGGAGAAAGGGGGGAGCAAAAGGGGTGAACAAGGAGGGTGAAAAAGAAGAAGAGAGAGGAGAGAAAGAGGGAAGTAGGAGAATATGTGAGAGAGTGGGGGGGGGGGATGGGAGAAAATAGTGTGGAGGTGAGAGACAGAGGGATGAATGAGGAGTGGAGAGAGAAAGGGGAGAAGAGAGGGAGAAGGGGGGTGAGAGAGAGGAGAGGGAGAAGGGGGGTGAGAGAGGAGAGGGAGAAGGGGGGTGAGAGAGGAGAGGGAGAAGGGGGGTGAGAGAGGAGAGGGAGAAGGGGGGTGAGAGAGGAGAGGGAGAAGGGGGGTGAGAGAGGAGAGGGAGAAGGGGGGTGAGAGAGGAGAGGGAGAAGGGGGGTGTGAGAGAGGAGAGGGAGAAGGGGGGTGTGAGAGAGGAGAGGGAGAAGGGGGGTGTGAGAGAGGAGAGGGAGAAGGGGGGTGTGAGAGAGGAGAGGGAGAAGGGGGGTGTGAGAGAGGAGAGGGAGAAGGGGGGTGAGAGAGGAGAGGGAGAAGGGGGGAGAGGGAAGAGAGAGAGGGGGGGAGATGGAAGGGGGGTTGAGAGAGGAGAGAAAGGGGAGAAGATAGATAGTGGGGGAGAGAGATGGGGACAGAGAGAGGGGGGAGAGAGCAGCGAGAAGGGGAGATGGTGAGGGAGGGGGTGAGAGAGAGGGGAGGAGGGTGAGTGGGGTTAGAGAGGGGGAGAGAGAGGGGGAAGATTGGAGAGAGAGGGGAAGTGAGGAGGGGGGGGAAGAGGAGAGCAGGGGAAGAGGGGGATGGGGGTGAAGAAGAGAGAGAGAGGCGGAAGAGGGAGGAGAGGGGGGAAGAGAGAGGGATGAGGATGAAGAGGGGGGAGAGAGAGAGGTGGGAGAGGAGGGGGTCACATGGAAGAGGAGTGGTTTGCTGAGTGATGAACAGAGAGCGGTCATGTATCGGTGTACAGAAAAACGTATCGTCCCTGTCATTGGACTCACCCCAATCCCCCAACTCATCAGACTACTGGGACTCGGGCACCCTGAGCAGCCTCTGCATTGCTGGGGTGAATCCACGACACACGTGGGGGGCGGGGCTTCACCAAGCAGTCAACCCCGCAGTCTGCAGCTTATTAGTCTCTGGACCGATCACAGGGAGCAGTGAGATGGTTTTTCCTCCGCTGGCCACGCCCACCTGTCAGCGCTCCAGCACACCTATCTGAAGGATGTGCAGAGGACAGAGCATTTTCTGTAGGCGGTGTGTGAGCTGATTCCAGCATCCTCATAGACTGACACCGCTCACCTCCCCTGTGATCACTGGTGCGGCTTTTTTTCTACTGGAATCATAGCGGCACGGGGGCCAGTGACTCGCCCCGTACAGCCCGTGAAAGAGATGAGAAGACGGCGGGGGAGGGTGTTAGCAGACAGTGAGAGTCCCGGTGTTCTAGATCGGTCCCGCCCATCCATAGGCAGCGCAATCCTTTCCAATGCTGGGCTCTCCTCCTCTCCCATTGTCAGGCAAATTAGATGGTCGCGAGGCCTTAGGCCACCAACTAATTGGAGAGCCGCCTCTGGCTTTATATATTCTTTAGAAAGTGCACATTTTGTTAGAATTTTTCTCTTCCTGTTCAGTACTGGGAGTGGATTATTGGCATACAGCCAAGACAGCTGATTGAAGGAAAGGCACACACCCACTCCACATAGGCAGAGACTTGCAGAGCTGTGCTGTGACAGGTCAAGCTCTATGCTAATCTATTTAAAGCAACCTCCCTCTACACAATTCAGGCTGGTTTTATCTTGGTTGATGGAGAACTTGTCAGAAGTTATCATGCTGATAACAAAGCAACGAAACAGCAGAAACACATGGGACTCGGAGCTTTGGAGAGAGATATGAAAACACTGCAGATGTGTGCTTAGGTCAAATTTCATGAATCAGGTTTACATCAACTTTAAAGTGATACTAAAAGCACTGTTTAATTTTTCATCATCCTTCTCTTTCTGTATGTAGATGATGGTGCTGTAATTTTTTTAATTTAAAAAAAAATCTAGGTTTTTTTTTTCCTAATCAATATACAGCAGTCACATGACCCAGCTCTTTCCCAGCCTGTCTGCAGGGAAACATAAGCAGGAGTAGCTTCTAGTCTTCTGCTGGTCAAATGTTCAATTCTTTGGAATACAGAGTAAAAATTAATAATACAGTATTTCCCAAAAGTGAGTACACCCCTCACAGTTTTGTAAATATTTTATTCTATCTTTTCATGTGACAACACTGAAGAACAGACACTTTGCTACAATGTAAAGTAGTGAGTGTACAGCTTGTATAACAGTGTAAATTTTCTGTCCCCTCAAAATAACTCAACACACAGCCATTAATGTCTAAACCACTGGCAACAAAAGTGAGTACACCCCTAAGTGAAAATGTCCAAATTGGGCCCAAAGTGTCAATATTTTGTGTGGTCACCATTATTTTCCATCACTGCCTTAACCCTCTTGGGAATGGAGTTCACCTGAGCTTCACAGGTTACCACTGGAGTCCTCTTCCCCTCTTCCAGGAGGACATCACAGAGCTGGTGAATGTTAGAGACCTTGCGCTCCTCCACCTTCCGTTTTGAGGATGCCCCACAGATGCTCAATAGGATTTAGGTCTGGAGACATGCTTGGCCAGTCCATCACCTTTACTTCCAGCTTCTTTTAGCAAGGCAGTGGTCGTCTTGGAGGTGTGTTTGGGGTCGTTATGTTGGAATACTGCCCTGCGGCCCAGTCTCCGAAGGGAGGAGATCATGTTCTGCTTCAGTATGTCACAGTACATGTTGACATTCATGGTTCTCTCAATAAACTGTAGCTCCCCAGTGCTGGCAGCACTCATGCAGCCCCAGACCATGACACTCCCACCACCATGCTTGACTGTAGGCAAGACACACTTGTCTTTGTACTCCTCACCTGGATGCCGCCACACACGCTCGACACCATCTGAACCAAATAAGTTTATCTTGGTCTCATCAGACCACAGGACATGGTTCCAGTAATCCATGTCCTTAGTCTGCTTGTCTTCAGCAAACTGTTTGCGGGCTTTCTTGTGCATCATCTTTAGAAGATGTTTCCTTCTGGGATGACAGCCATGCAGACCAATTTGATGCAGTGTGCAGCGTATGGTCTGAGCACTGACAAGCTGACTCCCCCAACCTTCAACCTCTGCAGCAATGCTGGCAGCACTCATACGTCTATTTCCCAAAGACAACCTCTGGATATGACGCTGAGCACGTGCACTCAACCTCTTTGGTCGACCATGGCGAGGCCTGTCCTGAGTGGAACCTGTCCTGTTAAACCGCTGTATGGTCTTGGCCACCGTGCAGAAGCTCAGTTTCAGGGTCTTGGAAATCTTATAGCCTAGGCCATCTTTATGTAGGGCAACAATTCTTTTTTTCAGATCCTCAGAGAGTTCTTTGCCATGAGGTGCCACGTTGAACTTCCAGTGACCAGTATAAGAGAGTGAGAGCGATAACACCAAATTTAACACACCTGCTCCCCATTCACACCTGAGACCTTGTAACGCTAATGAGTCACATGACATCGGGAAGGGAAATTGGCTAATTGGGCCCATTTTGGACATTTTTTTGTTGCCAGTGGTTTAGACATTAATGGCTGTGTGTTGAGTTATTTTGAGGGGACAGCAAATTTACACTGTTATACAAGCTGTACACTCACTACTTTACATTGTAGCAAAGTGTCATTTCTTCAGTGTTGTCACATGAAAAGATAGAATAAAATATTTACAAAAATGTGAGGAGTGTACTCGCGTTTGTGAAATTGTGTATATATAATATATGTGTATCTACCTACCTATTTTGAGGACTGTCTGGTCACGTGATCTCTCCTGTGTCAGCCAGTGGCAGCTGCAGGAAAGAGGAGAGAGCACTCATAAAGCCTGAAGTGGTGACGTCGCCCATAGGCTTCAATAGTTCATCAGTTGTTGGCACTCATTCCTCTCCCCTGAAGCCATGCCGGGTAACACAGAGGAGCTGGATTACATGACCAGACCCGGAATGTTCTGAAAACAGGTACGTTTTAAAATGTAAGTAAAGTCCACTTTTGAAACTTGTACCCACAGATAATCCTATAATAAGGCTTACCTGTAGGTACAGTCAACATCTTCTAAACTTGCACTGTTCGGGAGATATTTACATGGGATACAGCCAGTGAAGTCACCACTTTGAAGGGACAGCAAACCCATGTCTTACCTTCAGAGCTCTGGGCCGGGCCTCCGGTGCGATGGTTCAGGAGAGATGTCATCGTGGCCCCAGTTATTTATTACACCCAAGTCCGCAAACCCGGTGTCTTGCCGAGAAAGTTCCCCCGGCAGATAAGGACCCCCCTGTACTTCGCAGGCGCATCGCTTGCGCAGTACGAACGACTAGGAGCCGCCGAAAATAGCCGAAGCTGAGAAACTTCAATCAGCTGTACACAGCGCCTGCGCCCTAGGTCCAGGTTCAAGCCCCACCATCCAAGTGGACCTAGAGGGAGAATAAAAAAGTGCCGAGCGAAGCGAGGCCGTGCCTGAAGCGTGGGGAGCGAAGCGAGCCCGCGAGGGGCCCTCTTACAGGCGCCGTGTACAGCTGATTTCTATTCTTTTCGGCTTCGGCTATTTCCACCGGCTACTATTGCGCAAGCGCTGCGCCTGCACAGTAGAGGGGGGCCCTTATCCGCCGAGGGGAACTTTCTCGGCAAAACACCGGGAATAAAGACTGGGTGAAGATGAAAGCGCCGGGGAGCTGCAACAGCGCTGCGCTGGAGGGCTCCGTGTGCAAGTCTGTTATAATGCGCTAGTATGCGGTGCATATTGGTACATTATGACTTAAACCTACAGCGGGCACAATTGTTTTTTTTTAGGTTTTTTTTTTTGCGGCTGTTTACTACCGCTTTAACTGCCTCCCGCCCGCCATATAGACAAATGACAGCGAGCGGGATGTTCTCTTATTCTGGGCCAATGTCATATGATGTCACCCAGTCTCACCGCGATCACGCAGCCGCGGGAGCATGCAACGTGGCGTTCACGGGCGCGATGTGTCCCAGGGACTCGGCTCGACCCGGGTCTCAGTAAAGAGCCGATGACAAGGCTCTTTACTCATGTGATTAGCTGTGTCCAATCATAGCTGATCACATGTAAACAAGGAGATGCCATTTATCGGCTCTTTGCCTCACACTGACAGAGTGAGGAGATGAGAGCCGATCAGTGGCATCTCCACAGAGGGGAGAACTGTACAGATAATCGGGGCACTGATCATCAGTGCAGCCCCAACAGTGCCCAGCAATGATGCCAATTTGTGCCCATCAGTGAGGCCAAATCAGTGCTGCTTTTCAGTGCCTTCTATCCATGCCACCTATCATTGGTCATGAGTGCTACCTATCAGTGCTGCATAATTAGTGCCGCCTTCTCAGTGCAAATCAGTGAAGGAGAAAAAATTACCTATTTACAAAATCTTCTGACAAAGACACTTTTTTTATTCTTCAAAATTTTTGGTCTTTTTTTTTGCTGAAAAAAAAACCCCAGCGGTGATTAAATACCACCAAATGAAAGCTCTATTTTTGGGGAAAACATTATAAAAAATGTCATGGGTACAGTGTGGCATGGCCGTGCAATTGTTATTCAAAGTGTGACATCGCTGAAAGCTGAAATATGCCTGGACAGAAAGGGGGTAATAGTGCCCTGGAGGCAAGTGGTTAAAAGTGAAGTAAGGGAAATATTTACCTAGGTGGATGCATCATCGGTATAATGCTGCAACTGTCCCCCTCCAGCTCTAAGGTTGGGAACTGAGCAATCGAACACTGCTGATCACTTGGTTCTCAGTGCTTCCTAAACAGAGAGCTAGTTACTTTCAGTCACCCGCTTTCTGCTCTGCCCCGCTGTCTGCTGAAATGGGTTACAGGAGTGCAATACGATCTGCACACCTGTGATCCACAAGAGAAGTACAGCCAAACAAGCTTTGGCTGTACTTCTCCTTTAAGGCTAGATAGGTGTAAACTGGAATTTCACAATGGAAAATCCAGTGGTTATTAAATACCACCATAGGAAAGCTCTGACGGTCTACAAAAGATGATATCAAAATTCATTTGGGTACAGTGTTGCATGACTGAGTAATTGTCAGTCAAACCATTAGAGCACTGAAAAAGGCCTGGTAATGAAGGATTATACTGTATACAGGCTGGTATTGAGGTGGTTATGACTGTGTTCAGCCATGCCTGGATGCAGAGGAGCTTTCAAGGTCATGTTTACCTTGCTGGCGGTTCACCCATTCTTTGGTGCCAATTCTTTTTTCTAGCACTGTCTGCACAGTAACATCCCAAAGACTGCAGTATGGCTGCTCTTCTGCTACTTTCATGTCTGTGGACAGTCAATGTGGACAGTCAATGTAAACGTTGCTGGAATAGAAGATGATTTTAGTACCATGTCAGAGACAGCTGCCCTCCGGAAGAGTGGAGGGTTACTGCCCTTACATATATCCAGTGACATGATTGGCCTCTAGAGTTTTTATAAAGCTTTTCTGAGCTGTCAAAAACAGGGGGTGCAAAGCTGAAATTACACATTGCAGGCTGTGTGCTAGAGATCCCTGCCCTGTCTCGCTTTTTTCTCTTGGTGTCAGGAAACCTTGTCAGATATAACTCCTGCAGATAGCAGAGGAACAAGGAAGCAGACAGAAATGACACTTGGAGCTCTGGATTGAGACAAGTACACACTAAAGAGGGATATGCTTTGTTCATATTTTATGTCTGAGGTTTACAACCACTTTACATTAATGTAAGGGGATAGGAAGGTTGGTCTGTTTGCGTGTGTGTGTTTTTTTTTCTTCTTGAATAAACGATTTTGGCCGTCATTAACCGCTTCCCATCCAGCGACATTACCAGTAAGTTGCTGGATATGAAGGGTGCTGGATATCTTGGTCATCGCTGCATCTAATGCCGTGTACACACGAGTGGACTTTTCGACCGGACTGGTCCGACGCTCTATCCAACGGACTTTCGGCGGACTTCCAATGGACTTTCCTAACGAACGGACTTGCCTACACACGATCACACCAAAGTCCGACGGATTCGTACGTGATGACATATGACCGGACTAAAATAAGGAAGTTGATAGCCAGTAGCCAATAGCTGCCCTAGCGTGGGTTTTAGTCCGTCGGACTAGCATACAGACGAGCGGATTTTTCAACCAGACTTGAGTCCGTCGGAAAGATTTGTAACATGTTTTATTTCTAGGTCCATCGGACTTTGGGGGAAAAAAAGGTCCGCTTGGAGCCCACACACGATCGAATTGTCCGATGGAGTCTGGTCCGCCGGACCAAGTCTGCCGGAAACTCCGCTCGTGTGTACGTGGCATAAAGCTTTTTTTTTTTTTTTCCAGCCGCCGCTTCCCTTTAAAGTAAAAGTAATTCTAGTAGCTATGGAGCCTCTGGATTACTTTTACAGAAGGTGAAAGGGATCTAATAGATCCAAGATCTTTCCATAAAGAGGACTTGTCACGGCCAATGCTATCACAAGGAATGTTGTTTCTCCCTTGTGATAGCAATAAATTTGTTAAAAAAAAAAATTTTTTTAGATAGTATAAAATTAAATCTTCTGGATCCCCAGCGGTATTTAGTGTTTTTCCTCCTGACTTCTGCGTCGCTTCTGAATCCTTTAGTAACATGAATGTCAAGGTTAGGAACCACTGAACACTGTGCGGACTACTCAACCCAAGAAATCGACACTCCTGAAAACATTGGCTTCCCTTGCAAGTGAAGTCAGGGGTTTCTCATGCCCCAAGCGGAATTGTGATGCAGGCTGCTTAGCATTTATCATAGTGGCCTTGCAGCACTTAAGGTCCCGTAAGCCACCAGGGATATTGTTTGCATAGATAATATATGTTCTCTGTTTTTATGGTCTTTCCTCCATACTCTACATACATTACACTCTTTGGAGGTTACTAATGTCTGAAGGCAATTGTACAGACACTAACATCTTTGGAGGCATCGAGGCGTGTTGTAATTATTCTGTACATTATCTAAACCAGCCTTTCCCAATGAGGGTTCTATGGACCTATTTAGGGTTCCTCAAGATGTTGCTGCAAGTCCTTTGAGCAATGACTCAAACAATGATTTGTGTGGGGAATTCTTCCCATTGTCCACCAACATAAGGAATGTTATCTTAATCGTACCAAACACAGGACATTTACCCTTAGATCATAGGTTATATGCTTCTACCGACAAGTGATTCGACACTGGCAAAGCTTTACTGGGAACGCCCCCTAGAGTAACCCTGCCCACTACAGGGGGCTCCAGCTTTTTGTCATTGTCCCTAGGTGATGGGCCTATTAGTACCTGGTGCCACAAGTGAGTTAGCCACAGGATGCTGGGATAAATGTCCAGGTATGTGGTCTATTTCTATGGCAACCAGACCCTGAAGTCCTCTTCGGGGGGAGCCAGCCCAGCAGAATGGGTGAAGCCTGGACTCTGAACCAGTACCAGAGATTTAGACATGGTAAGATGGAATTTGCCTGTACCTTTTCCTAGCTTTACATGCCTTGCTGTATTGCTGATATGCACTACAATATAACTACAGGATACTGTATGTGCCAAGCACAAGACCTGCAGGCCAAATGCTGCCCGCCAGGCCATTTCATGTGGCCCTTGCCACATGCATGCACTCCTGCAGCTGTGGCACCCCCCTTGTTTCCACCCCCAACTTGTCTCAGCCATTGGCAGCAGAGAGCAGGACAGAACTCCTGTGCCTCTGTGCAGCCGAAGCACCACCTCGTCTCCTCCTCCCCTGGTCTCAGCATTCAGCAGACTCTGGCAGCTGACTCCAGCCCTCCTCTGGTCCTCCTAAAGACTCAGCAGCAACAGCACAAGATAAGGGGGGTGCACTGTGATGTAAAGGAGGTTAGGGGACTCTTGACTTGTGATGGTGGGGGGCTCTTGACATCTGATGTAAGGGGGAGGGCTAAAGACTTCTAGTCTTACAGATACAACCGGCCCTTTGAGGGCAACCATAATGCTGATGTGGCCTGCAATGAAATAGAGTTTGACTACCCTGCACTACAGTATATCCTACAAGACTATGTTCCTTGGTTACAACCTGAAATGCCTGGTGCACTTGCATGTGCAGGATGCAAAGGGGACGCTTTTTCACCATCAGACCTTAAAGCGTAGGAGTTACGCTTAATAAAAAAAAAAAAATTAAAAGTCAGCAGCTACAAATACTGCAGCTGCTGAGTTTTAATAATCGGACACTTTCCTGTCCCAGGGTCCAGCGATGTGGGGGAACGAAGCCCCGCTCGTCTCCCCCACCTATCTACGGCGCCGCCATTGTCACTGTAGGCACCCGGCTGTGGCTTCACAGCCGGGCACGCACTGTGCATGCGCGCGGCGCGCTGTGACTGGCCGGGCAATCATCTGGGACCTGTGACCTGTGACGTGTCCCAGATGATTGCCGAGAGGGAGGGGGGAGAGAGGTGAACTTCCTTCCAGTCGCCGTGGTGCGCCGGGAGGAAGTGGGAGCTGAAATCCTCTCAAGAGGGTGTCCGCTCCCCCCCCAGAAAAAATGACATGCCAAATGTGGCATGTCAGGGGGTCACCTTCCCTTAAAGCAGAAGTGGATTCTTTGAGGCAGTGTGTACTGGTCTCTGGTTAGATACACCTGGTTCTGCTGAGCCTTCATATACCCCAAAAGGCAGAAAAAAGAAGGCAGAATCTAGAAAGCCTTTCCCTATTCTTGATTAAACTGTTTTGAGCTTTATATAACGGTCTGCCGAGCAGTTCTCTAGCAATTTTGGTGCCTTTTGGTTACCCAGTGGCAGAGGAATTTCAAAAGAAATGGACTGTCCCCTCTGTGGACCATTTTGCAGTGTATAATCAGTCTGCTGTCTCTATCGAAGACATTCCCTCCTTTTAAGGACTCCGTCAATAGGCATTTAGAGAAGATTTTGAAGTCATCCTTTGCTCTGGCAGGTCCAGCTATTGCAACCTTATGTGTTGCCTAAACTGGGAATAGAAGCTGGAGATCTATCTTCTGATGTAGAAATCCTATGAATTATGCAGGATTACAGCTCTGGCCTCAGTCCTACTATTCTGTGTGGACACTCTGGAGAATTTGTCAAATCTCCAGAATGTCCTTATTTTCTGGGCACGTGCACAGAATTTTCTGGCTTAGATCTTGATCTGTTGACTCTTTTTGGAAAAAGGTGCTTTTTGCTTAACCCCTTTTTGAAGGTGAGCTCCTCTTCAAAATCTCCACTGAGGAATACATTGAGGCAACTACAGGGGAAGGGGGTTACACATTTTATGAGTACGTTCTGTTTGTCCCCTCCAGGCGTCACCTTCTACTGAACTTTCATGTGTTCGTGGCAAAGCCTTAAAGTCCACTGAATCTGTTCAGGAACCTTATACACACCAAGGTTTGCCTTCACCCCATGCAGGTGACAGGACGTCTATCGACATGACTTTAGCTTAGTACAGTGACCTCATGATTTTTTTTCATTTCACTTTTTATTTCTCAGAGAACTACACAAAGAGCCTCCATTGCTGTCCTCTCACTATTTCTACAAACCTTTTTTTTTCTTACCTGCTTCACAAGAGCAATCATGTTCCCTACACCTCTTTGCAGCCTCATGGTCACAGGGGGTGGTCATGTCTTCCTTTTCAGGAAGGATTACAAGAAATGTCATATTCTACACAGGAGCTCTTGTCCATCTAGGGATGCATGCCCTGTGATGTCCCAAAAATTGTACATCAAAATTTTCGCAGTAACTTGACTTTTGTGTGATCGCCTATTGACCTGTCACTATTTCTTCCACAGTAGCTAAGCCTTTGCCTGGTCTTCTGTAGATCTGCCAATATGAGAGATTTTCTTCCACGTTATAGCAGATGCATCTTGATGGATTACATCCTCATCTATTCACATATCCGTGTACCCCTTACGTTGAAAAACCTCACCACACTCTGTGATGTTGTACATGTTGGACACTTGATGACAACCTGAACATTCGTATCACAATGTGTCGCCTGAGCTGTCACATGACCATGGTCCTTCTTCATCTCCTGGTCTCCTGATGTAGCTGCCAGGAGCAAGGTGTAATCACATTCAGGACTTGGAGGAGAGGCAGCTGGTAGGAAGAACAGGACCAGGAAGAACCTGAAGCAGATTCTTGGTTTAGAAAGGGCATTGCCATGGCAACTAAGTGATCCAAGCTACTTTTAATATTTATGCACCACCTAAATGCAAACTTTCAAAGAAGTATTCTGATATATCGGGACTTCTTCCCTGACAAAGGGTAAGTGTTTTTGGTCCCCAAAACACATTGGATGTCCTTTTAGTGCAAACAATAAATCAATTTGGAGCGTTCATTTGGTCTGTTGCTCTTTTTATTGGTACATGTTTTTTTCTAGTTCTATACCTGGATATCCTTATTCAAGCTTCTTACAGCATAACATAATAGTTTGTGGCTGACTCTATGTTCAAGAGCGTGCTCTCATTGCCACCCCGCCGCTCTTCTCTGAGAAATCCTACTGGGTTATGCTGATGAACTCTTCTAGACATCCAATGAATTTTTCCTATCTGCATACTAACTGGAAGAGTTAAAGTGGGGTTCCACCCAAAAAAAAAAAACTACATGAAAAATCCTAAAAAAAAATACAAAAAAAATTTGGATATTTTTTTTTTTTTTTTTTTTTTTTTACTTACCTCTAAATGCCTGTTGCTAGGGGGTCCCTTGTAGTCTGCCTCTTCCAGTGCGTGGGCTGGTGACATTACTTCACCCTCGGCACAGGAAGGGCTCAGCTCTGCTCCCTCCCTCCTGTCAATCATCTGGGACCCATTACAGGTCCCAGGTGACTGAGCGGCCAATCACGGCACGCGGCGCCGCTCGCGCATGCACAGCGGGTGCCAGGCTGTGAAGCCACAGCCCGGCGCCCACAGTTGCAATGCCGGCGCCGCTGAACGGAGGGGGAGACGAGCGGGGCTTAGATCCCCCACATCGCTGGACCCTGGGACAGGTAAGTGTCCAATTAAAAGTCAGCAGCTGCAGTATTTGTAGCTGCTGACTTTTAATTTATTTTTTTTTTGACTGGACCTCGGGTGGAACTCCTCTTTAAAACGATGCTAAACACATAGAAAACATATATGTACCTTTTTCTTAATTGGTATACAGCTGATACATGACCTTATCATGACATGATAAGCAGGAGGAGCTTCTAGTCCTCTGCTGCCAATCACATGTTCAAAATCAATTAAAAAACTGCCTTTGGAGTACAGAGGAAAAATAAATATTCAAACTTAAATTTAAATATATATTTGAAACGAAATCTTTATTTTGTGGAAATAACATGGTGTGGGTGGATTTCTGCCAGTCACAAGTTGTCGCGCCCCTCCAGCCTGTGTCCTAGAATAAGAGGGAGGTGAAGCCACCATTAAATTAATCTACCTGTGATATCCCACCCCCATGGTGTTTAGCTATTTAGTGGGTATGGAGGAGGAGGGAGTGAGTGGGCTGTCATTTACCATTATGTATACGCCCACATGTGTGACTACAGTCACATGATCTCCTCAGATGTGCTAGGGAGGAAACTGCTTAGCATAGAAATTCACTGAAATCTAAGCAGTTTTTGCCACCACAGTTGTGCAGAGTTGCCACCACAGCTGCAAAATCCCTAGCCGAGTAGGGGACATGGACAGACGGTAGAGATAGAGAACAGCAGGATCAACCAGGATTTTTACAGAAAATGACTCTCATAGTGACTGAGTATGAACAGCATGTAATACACCATTTATTAATAGTTTTCTATATGATGTGGGTTTAGTGACGCCACTTCCGGACCAGCCGCCACAGTTTTACTGCGGCAGGTTGGCTCGGCTGGGCTAATTAACGTGACTTTACGTCGCTTCTCTTTTTGGCCACTAGGGGCGCGCGCCCCCAGCGTAAACGCACAAATCCCGGTTCTTTCAGGGCAGTAGAGACAGATTGTGTGTTCATACTAAGTATGAACACCGATCTCTCTCTCTCCTCCTAGACAGCCCCATCCCCCCCACAGTTAGAACACACCTAGGGAACACAGTTAACCCCTTGATCGCCCCCTAGTGTTAACCCCTTCCCTACCAGTGACATTTATACAGTAATCAGTGCATTTTTATAGCTGTATAATTGTTAATGGTCCCAAAAATGTGTCAAAAGTGTCTGTCTAATTTGTCCACCTCAATATTGCAGCCACAATAAAAATCGCAGATCGCCGCCATTACTAGTAAAAAATAATAATAATAAAAATAATAATAATAAAAATAAAAATGCCATAAATCTATTTTGTAGACGCTATAACTTTTGCGCAAACCAATCGATATACGCTTATTACAATTTTTTTTTACCAAAAATATGTAGAAGAATACATATCGGCCTAAACTGAGGAAAAAAATAACGTTTTTCAAAAAAATGTGGGATATTTATTATAGCAAAAAGTAAAAGATATTGTCTTTTTTGTTTTTTGTTTTTTCTTTTTTTTTCTCAAAATTGTCGCTCTTTTTTGTTTATAAAGCAAAAAAAAAAAACCGGAGAGGTGATCAAATGCCACCAAAAGAAAGCTCTATTTGTGGGGAAAAATGGACGTCAGTTTTATTAGGGTACAGCACCGCACGACCGCGCAATTGTCAGTTAAAGCGACGCAGTGCCGTATCGCAGAAAATGGCCTGATTATTGAGCAGCCAAATCTTCCGGGGCTGAAGTGGTTAAATCCATTATCTGGACCTTGCTATACTTGTACCATCTCGGCTTCTGACCCTCGGACTAGGGGTCAACCAATTATAGGAGCGGTCGAGTATTGGGGGCCGATATTCAAACTTTTTAAATCGGTCAGAAACTTGCCAATATTGATCAGACCTCCTCTTCCTGATCCCACGTGGTGCTCGCTGCAGTCTCTGCCAATCTCTGTCAGTGGTGCTGGTGCAGTGGGCGGCAGAGAGATGACTTCCTCTCTCACTGCCCGTCTCACATAACCGTTGTGCCGTCACTACAGCAGGGCCATGAAGACGACTCTTGACAGAGCTCCAGCCACGGGCGAGCAGAGAGATAGTTACGTCATCTCTCACCGCCCGTCCGTATGTGGAAGTTTACCCACTCAGATGCCGCTGAGAGGCTGCCAGAAGTAGTGCAAGTGGTGACAAGCTACATATGGGTGGCAGGAGACAGTGGCAAGTGACATGCTGCATCTGGTGGCAGTGGCAAGTGACATGCTGCATCTGGTGGCAGTGGCAAGTGACATGCTGCATCTGGTGGCAGTGGCAAGTGACATGCTGCATCTGGTGGCAGTGGCAAGTGACATGCTGTATCTGGTGGCAGTGGCAAGTGACATGCTGTATCTGGTGGCAGTGGCAAGTGACATGCTGCATCTGGTGGCAGTGGCAAGTGATATGCTGCATCTGGTGGCAGTGGCAAGTGACATGCTGTATCTGGTGGCAGTGGCAAGTGACATGCTGCATCTGGTGGCAGGTGACGGTGATGTGTAGAATATCAGCACCTGGTATCGGCTATCGGTCTGAAAGGCGGCCGAAAAATTGCTATTGGCCCTGAAAAAATGATATTGGTTGACCCCCTACCTCGGAGTCTTCTCTAAACTTTTGAATACGCCTTTCTCCTTGTAAAAAAGGTTTGCAGACCGCGCAATGTCCAGTTTCTTGTATTATGAGCTGATTGAGCTATGAGCCATTCTGTTTTTGCCTCCTCAAAAAAAAAAAGACCTTTCCTGCTGGTCAATTCTGTTCACTTGTTTAGTACTGGCAGTGATTGCATTGCCTCTGTTATTATGTCAAATACCTCTTTTAACCACTTCAGCCCCGGAAGGTTTTACCCACTTCCTGACCAGGCCATTTTTTGCGATATGTCACTGCGTTGCTTTAACTGACAATTGCGCAGTCGTGCGACTCTGTACCCAAATAAAATTGATGTCTTTTTTTTTCCCCACAAGTAGAGCTTTCTTTTAGTGGTATTAATCACCTGTGTTTGTAATTTTTTTTTTTTTTTTTTTTTTGCGCTATAAACAAAAAAATACCAACAATTTTGAATAAAAAACAATATTTTTTACTTTCTGCTATGAAACATTCCCAATAAAAAAAATGTAAAACAAATTTCTTCATCAGTTTAGGTCAATATGTATTCTGCTACATATTTTGGGTAAAAAAAAATCCCAATCAGCGTATATTGATTTGGTTTGTGCAAAAGTTATAGCGTCTACAAACTATGGGATAGATTTATGGCATTTTTATTTCTTTTCTTTCTAGTAATGGTGGCGATCAGTGATTTTTAGCAGGACAAATTGGACACTTAAGTGACACTTTTTGGGGACCAGTGACACCAATTCAGTAATCAAGGGGTTAAGTGTGTCCCTTGGCGGTGCTTACCAACTGTTGGGGATGGATACACTGGAGGAAAAGAAAGATCCGTGTTTCAGCTTCGCTGAAACACAGCTCTCTCTTTTGTTCCCTGACAGATCAGTGGTTTGCCTTGTTTACATAGGCAGACCTCTACTCCGTCTCTACACTGAACGATCAGCGGATCGCAGTGGCTCCGTCGGCGTGATTTTGTGCAGTCGGGCCACCCTGCTGCAGTATATATGCGGTGGGCGGTCCGGAAGCGGTTAAAGTTGAACTATAGGCAATTTTTTCTTTTGGATAGAGTGTGGGTGGGAGGGTTTTAACCCCTGTCAGATACATTTTTTTGCGATAGGTGTTCCCCTTTGGGGAGATTTACCTTTACTTCCTGTCCCATATCCAAAACAGGAAGCAAGAAGAAATCCCTGTAACCAAATCTGTTAGATGTACTAGCAGATTTAGATACACTAATGCTGTGTACACACGACCGGTTTTGCCATCGGAATAAACTCCAAAGGTTTCTCCGATGGAACTCCGACGGAATTCCATTCAAGCAGTCTTGCCTACACACAGTCAAACCAAAGTCTGACCGTCTAGAACGCGGTGACGTACAGCACGTACGACGGGACTAGAAAAAGGAAGTTCAATAGCGAGTAGCCAATAGCTTCCGTCTTGTAGTTGCTTCAGAGCATGCGCCGTTTTTGGTCCGTCGGAACAGCATACAGATGATCAGTTTTCCCAATAGGAATTGGTTCTGTCGGAAATATTTTGAACATGTTCTCTTTCTAGGTCCGTCAGAATTTTCGGAAAAAAGAACAGTCCGATGAGGCATACACACGATCGGAATAGACGATGAAAAGCTTCCGTTGGACTGTTTCCTCTCGGACATTCCGCTCGTGTGTACTGACAATGCTGCTGTCCAAAGGTGCCCCCTGTGCTCCTTCATCCACAGTAGGGGCACTCTAAGCCAAGACATTTTTATCCTAATGCATTCCCTTCATTAAGGTAAAAAATGCCCCAGTATTTGTATTGTCCCCTCACCTCCCTATACACCTCCCGGTTTCCGATATTGATCCAGTGCTGTGCCCATCTGCTGCTGTTCTGGTTTATGTTCCTCTCCTCACAGGACACAGAGGCAGCAGTGGGAGCCATTGGCTGCTGCTGTCAATCATATCCAGTGAAGAAGGAGTGGTGGGGGGGTCTGAGCCACGCTGTGTGTGTCTATGGATGAACACAGCCTGGCTCGAGAGTGATCCCTCAGGTGTGCCCCCATAGCAAAGAGGCTTGAAAGGTATAGGGGGAAACACAGAAGGAGGAGAAACCGAGTGCATCAGCGGGGGAGCTCAGAAGAGGAAGTTCGGGGGCCGCTCTGTGCAATACCATTGTAGTTATGACATAGCAAAAAAACAACCATTTATACTCGCCTATATGACTGCAGCATTAGTCCAATACTGCAGCTGTGCCCCCACTGGTTTTAAGACCAAGAACTGAGCAATCAAATGACAGCTGATCTCTCAGTTCTTAGTGTTCACTGAGTAATGATTGTCGGTCACTGACTCTCTGCTCTGCCCCTCCAGCGCTCACTGGAGTGTCGGGCTGTGGAGGCGATACGCTGAGAGGCTGATCCAGCTGCTGGTCCAGGGATCTGGGTGGATCCCAACATTAAGTGCCGGTTCACATATATGAGATACGGGAACGAGCGATTCCAGTGGTGGTTCCCGCATCATGTGTCACCTGCCGGGATTCACAATGCCCTATGCGAACCGCTGCGGGTGTAAATACAAAGTTAATGACACCCCCAGATCTAATCGCAGTGCGAACTGCCAAATGGTGCAGAAATCGGATCGCATGGGTGTTCAGCAATTTGGTACGAATGCGATGCAAATTTAGCCATACAATCTGCATGGCTGAATTCAGATTGCACAGACATCGCATGCGATCTGCACAGCAGTGCGGTCCGAATCACATGTGATGTCCTACATTGCACTAGTGTGAACCCAGCCTTAAGGATAAGTTCACTTAAAATGAAAAATAAATGCACATATTTTAAAATAATGTGCGTTTATTTTCCTAGGAAACGGCAGAGCATTTCACCTGTGATCAGCAGATCATGGGTGAAACGTCAGGCTCCTGCACACTCTCTGTATTGCTTTATGGCCAGGCAATTACTGTGTAGGAAGAATCCGTGAACTATGAAAGCGCTCACCAGCATCCTCACAGTTCATTGAGAACTACAAGCCAGCTGCCGCAGTGGCAGATGGCGGTACTTTGTAGTTCATTGATCCACAGATAGCTGCGAATTATGTGGCTGTATGGGCGGAGCCCCGCACATGTATGCTGTTTTGAAATTGGGAGGGAGTAGGTAGGGAGAAGATCCCCCATCCGCTGTCCCAGTGGGGGATGGGGGGCTGCTGCTTTAGTAACATGTTACGTCCTAAATATGGGTGTACAATGTTACTAAAAGTAAACGTATCCTTTTAGGCTAGCTTCACACTAGAACACCGTGTTCCATGTTTCCACCGTTTCCCGCTTCACATTCAGAACGCGCCGCAGTTGCAATCTGCAGTGGTTGTCAATGGTAAAGTGGAACTAAACCCATAAATTTAGGGCCCTTTCACACCAGAAACTGCACATAACGTGTTTTTGACTGCATGTGCTGCATTTGCAGTGCGTTTTTCTATGTGTTTGTGCTTACACGTTAAAATCAGTATTTTTTGCTAGAAAATTACTTGGAACCCCTATATATATATATATATATATATATATATATATATATATATATATATATATATATATATATATATATATATATATATATAAATATAATTTTTTTTTTTATTATTTAGCAGAGACCCTAGAGAATAAAATTGTTATCGTATGTCACACGGTATTTACGCAGCGGTCTTTCAAACGCATTTTTTGAGGAAAAAAGACACTTTCATGAATTTAAAAAAAAATAAACAGTGAAGTTAGCCCATTTTTTTTTTTTTGTATAATTTGAAAGATGTTACGCGGAGTAAATACCGGTAGATACCTAACATGTCATGCTTTGAAATTGCGCACACTCATGGAATGGCGACAAACTACAGTACCTAAAAATCTCCATAGGCGATGCTTTGAAAAAATGGAACAGTTACCAGGTTAGAGTTACAGAGAAGGTCTTTTGCTAGAATTATTGCGCTCGATCTGACGATCGCGGCGATACCTCACATGTGTGATTTGAACACCGCTTACGTATGTGTTTTCTTTTTGCACGGGGGGAGGGGGGGCGCTTTAAGTATTTTCTAAAAATTTTTTTCTTGTTTTATTTTACATTGTCCCTTTAAAAAAACAAATAAATCTGATCATTTTTATTGCTGTCACAAGGAATGTAAACCTCCCTTGTGACAGTAATAGGGGATGACAGGTACTCTTTATGGAGGGATCGGGGGGTCTAAAAGACACCAAATACCTCCTATACAGATTGCCAAAATTGCTGATTCTGAATACTGTCATTTTTTTTTAAATCTTCCCCATTGGCAGCCGACTAAACTTTTGTGACGTTGCTTTCGGGATTATACATTGGAGACCCGATCATTGCTCCGTTCGGGTCTCAGCCTAGCCAGAGTACGTGCCGGCTGGTGGCGTTTCTCCCGGAGGGACGGGAGGCCCGGGAAGAGCGGCAGAAGGTGGCGGTGGGGGGGGGGTCACGACATCCCCTCCCGCTCCTTCAGGATAACAGCTGAGCGGCTTTTATCCCGCTCTAAAAACTGTACCTGAGTAATTCCTGCAGGCATCATCCCTGTAATAACCTCTTTAAGCCATGAACGCAAATTTGCGTACGGTCGGTGTGAAGGGGTTAAAAGGGTGCGGTGCGTTTGTAGCGTGTTATTTTCATTTGCAGCGCAGAAAAATGCAGCATGCTCTACTTTTATCTAACTGCGCAGACCTGCACTGATGTGAACTATGCTCATAGGATTACCTTGGTTTTGGGCTGTCTATGCAGTTTGAGTTCATAATGCCGCCAACTGCGTTCGGTGTGAAAAGGCCATTAACAGTTTAAAAAAACAGTTACATTCCCAGCACGTCGTGGGCATGTAACTGTCACATTGCTTGTGCCCTCAACCATACCGGAAGACCCCTTTTCAAACTGGGGCGTTTTTCGGGCGCTTTTGGGCAAAAAATAGCGCCTGAAAATTGCCTCTTCTGCAGCCCCAGTGTTCTTTCACGCTGGAGCGGTGCGCTTGCAGGACGTTAAAGTTCTGCAAGCAACGTCTTTAGGGCGGTGGCTGTGACGTCAGCCGTCACCAGGCTTTATCCCGCTGTTGACCGCCCCTGCCCATTGAAAGGAAAAGGAAGTGATGCTTTTTGGGCGCATTTAACCCTTTCTTCGGCCGCTAGCAGGGGCTAAAAGCGCCCGCTAGTGGCTGAAAAGCGTCGCTAAAACTAGTGGCACTTTACCACTAACGCCTGGCGCGGCTCAGTGTGAAAGGGCGCTTAACCGCTTGCCGACCGGCTCACGCCGATACATGTTGGCAGAAGGGCACGTATAGGCAGATTAACGTACCTGTACGTTGCCCTTCAAGAAGCGGTTTGCGGGCATGCGCGCCCGCTGTGAGTGTGATCGTGGGTCCCGCGGACTCGATGTCCATGGGGATACGCGATCATCCGCGATCATCTCACGGAGAGGAAGAACTGGGAAATGCTGATGTTAACAGGCATTTCCCCGTTCTGGCTAGTGACAGGACACTGATCACCGCTCCCTGTTATCGGGAGCGGTGATCAGTGTCGTGTCACACATAGCCCCTCCCCCCCACAGTTAGAATCACTCCCTAGGACACACTTAACCTCTTCACTGCCCTTGAGTGGTTAAGCCTTCACTGCCAGTCACATTTACACAGGAATTAATGCATTTTTAATTGCACTGATCGCTGTATAAATGTGAATGGTCCCAAAATCGCGCCAAAAGTGTTCGATGTGTCCGCCGTAATGTCGCAGTGACGAAAAAAAATATTAATAAAAATGCCATAAAACTATCCCCTATTTTGTAGACGCTATAACTTTTGCGCAAACCAATCAATATACGCTTATTGTGATTTTTTTTTCCTTCAAAAATATGTAGAAGGATACATATCTGAGGAAAAAAATGTTTTTTTATATATTTTTTGGGGATATTTATTATAGCAAAATATTTTAAAAAAATGCGTTTTTTTTCCAAATTTTTGCTATTTTTTTGTTTATAGCGCAAAAAATAAAAACCGCAGAGGTGATCAAATACCACCAAAAGAAAGCTCTATTTGTTGGAAAAAAAAAGGACGTCAATTTTGTTTGGGAGCCACGTCGCACGACTGCGCAATTGTCAGTTAAAGCGACGCAGTGCCGAATCGCAAAAAGTGCTCCGGTCTTTGGGCAGCCAAATGGTCCGGGGCTGAAGTGGTTAAACCATCAAATAGTTGTTATCATAACTGATCACATGACAGTTGAAGGTCAAACAGATGGTCGCTTCCTTGGCTGAAAACAGTAGGGGGGTTTAGTTCCTTGTAAATTAATATAAATAAAATGAATGGGCTCATATCGTGCTGCACTGAATCGCATGGTACAAAAATACTATGCGATCGGCTACTGTGCGTTTCTAAAAGCGGTGCATGCACTACATTTGGTGTGATTTGAGTCTATTCAGAATGAATGGGCTCATATCGTGCTGCATTGAATCGCATGTGAGGCACACAGGAATGTACAGCGCATTCCTATGCGATTCATAGTATGAGAGTCTGGACAAGGCTCTGTGACGTCAGCCGTCCCCGGACTTTATCCCTCTGTCAGCTGATTCGGGGTCACAGGAGTTCAGAGACAAGTGCATTCAGGTGACCCAGGAGAAAGCTTTGCTCTTCTATTTCTCTTTAAATATAGAGATCAGTGTGAATATGATTGTAGAGAGAGAGAGAGGAGATTATTAGCAGAGTTCTCAGAGATCTGAAAGTTCTTTGCAGGGTTCCTCTGTGTTATAAAGGACAAATCCAGGAAATGAAGACTGGATGATTCCAAGTGCTGTGCACAGTAATAGAAATGACATGATGGGATCTGGGAAGATGTAATTGGATGAGGATTGTATGGAGAGTGGCCATTTGTGGTGTGATGAGCAGACTGTGTGCAGCTGTCATCAGCCCAGCTCTGTCCTCTTCTCTATCTGGCAGCAGATCAGCATGTTGTTGCTGCTGCTTCTCTCTCACTGCAGATACTGCATCTGCTCCTCCTGTATCCTGAGAGACAGGAAGAGAGAGAGAGAGCTGTTGTGCAGAGGGAGGAGATGTCAGCTTTCAGCCAATCCCAGCATCCATCTGTCCCCCTCCCCCCTCTGTCACCTCCCACTGCTCTCTCTTTTCCCTCCAAGGCTTTCCCCCCACCCCCCCTCTCTCTCTTTGTGTGTGACTTTATTCCTCCCCGCCTACTGCAAAGCACTGCTGGGAAGAGTGTGTAAGCAAGTGGAGAGAGCCAAGAGGGAGTTCCTGCTAGCAGAGGGGTCATAGCGATGAGACAGCAGCAGCAGACACGCAGCTGGGGGCAGGCGGTGTGCTGGCAAGCGGCGTGCCTGGCCTTCTAGATGACTGGCACACACAAGCAGGAAGTAAGGAGGCAAAAGTGGCACAGACTTTGGGGAGGCAATCCGCATGAAGGACTGCAGAGCCTCCAGCCTGAGCTCCCTCCCACCCTCTGAGCTGGCAGTTTACAGGAAGTGTTTGCTGGAGCTGCTTGCTGGTCAGTGCAGAGTCATTTATTCCTCCCTGGACTGCGACAGGAGACGACAGCGGAGGTGAGGGAGGCTTGTGTCTGCGCCCAACCTCATCCACTTCCCCTCCATTGCCTGTATGTTGTGTGCTTCTCCTCTCTTCCTTATACATTACTTTCTTACATGGGATCTGCAGCTGAAGGGGAACTAGTCCTTTATTGTTTTCATTCGCTGTAGATGACGACAACAATCTGCTTAATGTTTAATCACCTAAATCTGAATGTGAGGAGCCATGTTTTCTGATGGCAAGTGTTGGCTTTGCTTCCTGCTTTGGTAGTGCCGAGTGGTGAATGTGCTTCCTCTGGTATTGGAAGTCGGCTGCCCATTCACCTTGCAATCCAATTGAACAATCTCTACTTTGGATCTACAAACAGTTATATTGCATAAGAGCCTCCCTGATGGGACACAAGTGGACTGTTTATAGAACTGTAATGTATAGTATGGAAGTCTTCCTGATTGGATACAAACTTATTATATTCTAGTATTATAAACAGTCCACTCATATTGTACAAGAGCCTCCCTGATTGGATACAAACTTATTATATTCTAGTAGTATAATCTGGGAGGCTCTTGTATGATATGAGTGGATTGTTTATAATACTATAATAATAGTTATAGTCCAAGAGCTTTCCTGATTGGATACAAACTTAGTGAACTGTCTGATTGGATACAAACGTATTATAAACCGTCCACTCATATTGTACAAGAGCCTCCATGATTGGATACAAATTTATTATATTCTAGTGTTATAATCTGGGAGGCTCTTATACGATATGAGTGGATTGTTTATAATACTATAGTAATAGTTATATTGTACAAGAGCTTTCCTGATTGGATACAAACTGAATAGACTGTTTATAATGCTAGAATATAATAAGTTTGTATCCAGTCTGGGAGTTTCTTGTACAATATGAGTGGATTGTTTATAATACTATAGTAATAGTTATATAGTACAAGAGCTTTCCTGATTGGATATAAATGAAGTGGATTGTTTATAATACTATAGTAATAGTTATATTGTACAAGAGCTTTCCTGATTGGATACAAACTAAGCGGACTGTTTTAGGCTTCTACTACATAGGTTTGGTAGTGATAAGGGCTTGTTGGCACCATGAGCTGCGGTAATCTGCACAGATCATTGCAGTTGCACCACCAGGACACATAGAAAGCAGCTGTTTTCTATGTTCTCTGTTCCCACCATAACACTGTGTTGAGGTGGATTGCTGTGCGATTGTAAAAATGCTGCATTTTACACATGCTTCAGACCCACGTTATGTCACCGCCGGTCGTTGGACAAGGGCAGATCTGCGGTGTGTGGGAAAAAAAAATTGTTTGACATTTCAATAAAGCTTATTTAAAAAAAAAAAAAAAAAAAAGGTAAACAGACCCTCACTGCCTGTACTCCACTCTGACAGCAGCCCTCATGGTACAATGGCTCAGGTTAGCATTAAGAACTGCTTATTGTGTGGCCAGTTTAGGGGCCCTGTCTGTCACACTACTAGAGCCTTTTGTAGCCGAATGTTTTAGTAGTTCCATATCTGGGAGATTGTGTTTTTATATTTTGGTGATTTGTCGGTAGCGACAGAGTTGTTATTGAAGGTAGTTCTAAGGCTGGCCACAATTTTCTTATTTTATTTATTTTCTTATACAAATGTCTTATTCAATTTCCTTTAGCTTTCCCTTAAGCTATGTAGTGTGCAGGCCTGTCTGCACACACATTGAAGTGTTTTTAGATTTGAGCTCGTATTATATGGTTTTGGTAAATCTAAAGGAAAATGTATATCATGTACGGCCATCCTAATGGTTATTGATGTAACTACAAAATGCTGGTACGCCGTGATCATTGGCAGCTGCATCAGATAACACGATTGGTTAGGCCACTTCCACACTGAGGCAGTTTTCGGACGTTTTAGCGCTAGAAATGGCCTCTAAAAAGCGCCTGGCAACCGCCTCCCATTCATTGTAATGAGTGCTTTCACATTCGGCGGTGCGCTCGCGGGACGGTAGGAGAAGTTCTGCACGCAGCATCTTTGGGGTGGTGAGGGAGCGCTATAAATAACACTCCCAAAACGCCCCTGCCCATTGAAATGAATGGGCTAGCGCTTTGAAAGCACCGCAAAACGGGTCTTTTTCTGTTTTTTTTAAAGGTCCTATTGTCAAATGACCTTAAAAAAATGCCCGCTAGCGCCCGAGAAACGCTGCTAAAGCACCACAAAAACGACCGGCGCTGCAGTGTAAAAGGGGTCTAAAGCTGACTAAAGCTTATAACTTACTGCAAAACAATCTAATTGCTAGAATGTCTGAGACACGGACTATTTAATACTACTAAGGGCCAGTTCACACCACATTCATTTTGTGCACAGTGTGTTTTTTTTTTCTGCATCAAAAATGCATGCAAAGTAGGTTATATGTTTAATGGTATAGTTCACACCAGTGCGTTCCAGTTCTAGAAAAAAAAGTAGAACATGCTGCATTTTTACTGCACTAGACTGGAACGCTGTAAAAAGCATCAAACGCACCTAAATGCACTGGAACGCACATGTCCTTGTTTAAGTTTAAAAAAAAAAAAAAGGGGAAAAAATGCACTGGACTGCGTCAAAAATGCACTGGACTGCGTCAAAAATGCACTGGACTGCGTTAAAACCGCGCATGCAGAAAAGCACCTGGAACGCATCCGGACTGCATTTCTGTGGTGTGAACTGGCCCTAAGGGGACTTATTTTATGAATGGCTGCTGTGAAATCGCTCGATTTCCGTGGACCTGAAAACGGTGCGCTCTGTACATGGCTGAGGTTTGTGTCTCGGCAGGTATTGATCAGAAAATGCTGAGTGGTGGCCATAAAACACAGGGAGAGAATCTATTTGTTACGCAGTAAGAAGACCCGTTATAATTGTGAAAGTCATTGGAAGAATTTGAATACGTTTGCTGCAAATTACAGGAGTTTCCCTTTAAATGGGAACACCTGTGTGAAAGGCTCCGATGGAAGCAAAGGGTCTCCAATTAGTGTGAGTGTCTGGGATGGAAGGTCTGCAATTAGTGTGTTGGAGATTTCTGAGCAGGAATACTGGAGCTGTGTTCTTCAGGTTTTGTCACGTGTCTTGGCTTTGTGTCTCTAATCTGGATTGATTTTGTTTTGTACCCGGCTAGTCAGTACATAGTCAGATCTCTGGTGTCAGAGGAAAACATTGTGTGTCTATGGGGCCTCACAAGCAGATGCTCCTTTCCTTCTCCCTATTCACCCATTTATATGTCCCATTGTGCTTTCTATGCTTTGCTTCTTGGCTGAATTATCTCAAAGCACACAGGGCTTTACTTCAGATGGACATACATTATACAATTTTCTTGTTCAATTTCCTTTAGATTTACCTTCAGCTATGTAGTTGTAAGGACCCGATTTGATTGCATACAAATTGAAAGCGTTCGGCTTGATCTCACGTGGTTTTGATAAATCTAAAGTAAAAAATTGTAGAAAAACATTGTATAATGTATGGCCAGCCTAAGTGTATGTCAGCACAAAATAAAAAAATTAAATGTACCTCTCTGCAGTACATTTCCCATTTGTTTTACTCCTTTAAAAAGGGGGAAAAAACAAGTACAGGGAAATACCTGCCATAAATCCAGTGTGCTTCTAACTTCCTGTTTGGGCTGACAGCACAGCGCTTTTACTGCATTGACATCCCAACCAGCGGTGTCAGCCCTGCCTACTGGATTCTAGAACTTTGTTGATTTCTCGGGAACTGCCCTCACACCGTGTGTAGGTAGAAGGCTGTTTCACACTGACTTCAATTCAACTTTAGTTTGTAAATGCTGAACACAGAATCTGATGGGCGTGCTGTGATTAGCGTTACATAGGTGAGGTCGAGAAAAGACACAAGTCCATGTATGTTGTGGTCGTTCAGGTGCTTATTTTATAGTTTCATGAAACTGTTGATGCTCCCCCCCGCCACGCTGAGACCACCGCCTGTGTACTTTTTTTTTCCAGTACACAACACCGCAACATAGGACTGTAGACTAAAAAAAAAACAGGACATAAGGCAATATGTGATACTTGATATGAATGGACCCTTAAAGTGACTGTAAATCCCCCTTTTAGCGTCGCAGCCCAGTACGCTGCATTCCACAAAGTAAACCTGGCCGGTAATTGGTACATCCGCACAGTGTACTCCACACATCAATGGCCATTTTACAGCATCAGTGCTACTATGAATCAGTTCCAAGGCCCATTAACTCTTAAAGGTTGAGGTCGATAAAAACAGGTCGTTGCCCATGTTTTGTTTTAACTGCACCAGGGGGTCCTAGTAGATGATAGGCTCAGCAATGGCATGCAGTGCCAAGCTGCTGCTAACAAAGCAAACAGAATATTGGCATGCATTAAAAAGGGGGATCAACTCCAAGGATAAAACAATAATTCTCCCGCTCTACAAGACTCTGGTCCGGCCGCACCTAGAGTATACTGTCCAGTTCTGGGCACCAGTCCTCAGGAAGGATGTACTGGAAATGGAACGAGTACAAAGAAGGGCAACAAAGCTAATAAAGGGTCTGGAGGATATTAGTTATGAGGAAAGGTTGTGAGCACTGAACTTATTCTCTCTGGAGAAGAGACGCTTGAGAGGGGATATGATTTCAATTTATAAATATCGTACTGGTGACCCCACAATAGGGATAAAACTTTTTTATGGAAGGGAGTTTAACAAGACACGTGGCCACTCATTAAAATTAGAAGAAAAGAGGTTTAACCTTAAACTACGTAGAGGGTTCTTTACTGTAAGAGCGGCAAGGATGTGGAATTCTCTTCCACAGGCGGTGGTCTCAGCGGGGGGGGGCATTGATAGATTCCAAAAACTATTAGATAAGCACCTGAACGACCACAACATACAGGGATATACAATGTAATACTGACATATAATCACACACATAGGTTGGACTTGTGTCTTTTTTCAACGTCACCTACTATGTAACTGCCACCTTAAAGTGGAGCTCCCCCCCCCCCCCCCTGGTGCTACATTTGGCACCTTGTGGGGGGAGCGGGTACTTGGTTTTGACAGGTACCCGCTCCCATTTCCTGCTGCATTCGCCGTGGCAAAGTCAGCCGAATGTTCGACCCTCGCTGCAGATGGCAAGTTGAGAAAGCACTGCACGATTCACGCATGCACAGTAGGAAACCTGCTATGAAGCAGCAAGGCTTCACTGCTGGTTTCTCCTACCGAAAAAAGGTGGCGCCAGTACCCAGGAGCCGATCCGTGGCATCCCTGGACAGGCAAGTGCCCTTATAAGTAAGTCAGCAGCTACAGTATTTATAGCTGCTGACCTTAAAAAATTTGGGGGGGGGGGGGGGTTGGGCTGGAGCTCCTCTTTAAGCTGCAAAGACAGCTAGATGGTCAACATGCCACAGCCAGTGTAAAAATGTTACCCTTTGTCCAGTTTGGTGGGCAGTACTGCCATCTAATTCAACTCCAAGTGAATGGGGTCCCATTGCAAATGCATACGGTTTTAGTGCGGTGATGCAGCATTTACAGAGGTAAAATAGGTGGTGAGGAGACATTTTGCCGCCTCAATACCCGTCAAATGCCTATGAAATGCGATCCGATTCGCTTTTCAGAGGGGCGGCAAGGACTGCCACACGTTTAAACGTAGCTTAAAGGATAAGTTCACCTTTCGTAACATGTTACATATTCAGGTTGTAATATGTTACGATTGGCCTGGCCCCCGCACCTCCCCGATCCCCCCGCTCTTACAGATAGCGGGGATCTTCTGATCTTCTGATTGCTGGTGCAATGCTGGTGACATTTTTTTGTTATAAAATCGGCACGCTCAATTTCTTTGAAAACATTTTTCAGCGCTGTGCTCAAAAGGTTTCCTACCCTTGCTGTAGACTTACCAACTTCCTTCAAGGTTGAATGGTCCAGTAAACCACGTCCTGTAAGCTCCAGGCATTAAAGGTCCGCTCCCTTCCTGAACTCGCATACTAATGCTGCTAAAAGTGTAACCACGTCACTATATGACACCGCTCTCCGCAGCACTGACGTTCAGCCCATCCCTGGAGGAAGAGGACCTGTCATATGTGACCAGACCAAAAACAACTGGGGTATAAAGAGGGTGGTGATGTCCACAGTGGGCCCTGGTTGGGATGAAATGTACAGGATTATGGGATATGTGGACATCTCGAGTTTTCACCCAATTTGGGAAAGAGGAAGATTGGAGGAGCTTGGAAAGCTGCAGGGATTTTCTAGCTGGTATAACCGAGGTATACTTTTTCTTCACCAATTATACGCTAATGATCATCTTAAATCATTCAGAGGTTTACAGGATGAGTTTGGTGTCCTCAATCATGCTTTGTTCATTACCTCCAGCTTCTCCATGCACTTCTTGCCCAAGCTAGTTCTACATCTCTAAAACAGACCGATATCCCATTCATCAACTACCTAATGTTACTGATAAAAAAAAGGCCTCAACTCTTTGATCTATGGGTCATTGGTGCTTCGTTATCAAAGTAGGGTGCAGGTTCATGGTAGAAGGGACTGGTCATCAGATATCCCAGCAATTGATGGTGAAATATGGCAGTCCATATTGGAACAGGTTCCATTGGTTTCCATTTCCCCTACTCAGCGCTTGTCACAACATTTTGTTATTCACTGGGTTCATAGAACCCCCCCCCAAGCTGTTTAAATTGTGTTTTAGAGAGGTCCCCGACTGTCCCAGGTGTGGGGATTCTACAGCTGATCATCTGGTTTTGGAGGCGCCCCAAGCTTGTAAGATACTGGAACACAATCATTTCAGTTCTCGAGCTTTTCAGGTCTCTCTTCAAAATGACCCTCTGACTTGTGTTCTAGAGCAGTGGTCATGAACCCTGTCCTCAGGGCCCACTAACAGGCCAGGTTTTATGTATTACCTTGGGGAGATGCAGACTAGAATACTCCAATCACTGAGCAGCAAATGATATCACCTGTGATGTATTTCAGTTATCTTGCAAACCTGGCCTGTTGGTGGGTCCTAAGGACAGAGTTGATGACCACTGCTCTGGGGTTTCTGGATGAAGAGCTTTTTACACCTCATGTTTATACGGCTATTACTCGCCTGCTGTATTTGGCATGCAAATGTATACTATTGAAATGGAGAGCCCCCCTCCCTCTTAGGTTTGAGTGGCGCACCCAAGTAAATACCACCTTACTCAGGGAAAGGCATAACTTGAAATCTAGAGGTACCCCTCTCAAGTTTAATAAACTATGGGACTCGTGGATTCCGGTTCCAGGGTTGGCTCCAATGGCCCTGGTCTCTCTGCAAATTCTACAAGGCCTATAATAATGCTTCAGTCTTGTGTAGTTAGGCAAATTCAAGATAATTGATGATATGTCCAGACTGTTAATCATATAGCCAATACGTGTGAAATAAAAATTTTGCTGACTGTTGCAGGTGTGGTTTTGGTTTAAAATTGTCCTACTAAAAATGCTAGTTGCCTGGCTGTCATCATTGTAACTCTCCGGTTGATTACTTTGAGTTGCTGACCAGGAAGAAGTATGCTAAAATGCATTGACTCTCTCCCTTCCTGATTTGTGTTTTGAGTAATATTTGAGTACTAAAGCATTAGTAAACCGCAGCAATTTTGCTGCGGTTTACTAATGCTTTAGTACTCAAATATTACTCAAAACACAAATCAGGAAGGGAGAGAGTCAATGCATTTTAGCATACTTCTTCCTGGTCAGCAACTCAAAGTAATCAACCGGAGTGCACATGTGCTGGAGATGTCACCGGCTGAAACGGTGCACATTTAGGAGATATTTACTATACCTTTAGTTAAGCCTTTTTATAGACTCACCTATAGGTAAAACTAACATGGTGACTTTACTCCCAACTTTAAAGTTAAGTCAGTGTGACAACCTGGCATCTATCATTTATAGAGGATCAGCCATGACCATATCCCTCATCCTCCCATTACATTTGCTCACTCCAGATGTATACCACTGAATGTGTCCATAGTTATGTGTGGGGTAAGTAGGCTTATCTTGCCTGCAATGTGTGGATTGTGTGGTTCACAGTGTGTATGTAGTATATACATTATATTTGCTGCATAGGCACACTGGGGGGTTGTAGATGACTTGAGGGCCTCTTGAGCTTCTGATGTGTTGCTGTACCCTTTAGGGGCCTCTTTCCAGACATGCATGCTCTCAACTTATTCATTGAGTTAGGGGCTACACTTTGTAAAGATCTCTTGACAGTCTAGTGTGGTTTTGTGTGTTTGCAAATGAAAGCACCATAAACCTTTAGCCTAAAATTATAAAACAGTTAACCCTTTTGCTGCAGGCAGCCATAACTTTCAGCATGTAAACGCACTTCACTGTATCTACCTTTTTGCTGTCTGTTTTCTAGTAGAAGTGATTCAAATTGCTGCAAGGCTAGGTTCACACTTGTGTGTTGTGTAATGGTGTGCAAAATCGCACACTTCCCTGCAGTGCACAGAAATGTGCTCCCTTTTGCAAACGTCTGGTGGTTGCCGTTGATGGAACCCCCGTGTATCGAACATGCTTGCCAAACCACATGGTGCTGCATGATTTTGGAAAAGGGTCAGGGACTTTTTGTCCGTGTTTCTCGCATTCATTCAGTGGGACCTTTAAACCTTCCTGATCACTTCTATATGTACTGTAAGTTGCTGTACGGAAAACAATGTTGCCTGTACATTTATTGGGTAATTGAGCAGCATTGCCTGCCATAACGCAACATACGTTCACATCACAACAGACCAGATATGTCTGAATGGGGTCTTAGGCTGGGTTCACACTATTGTGAATTGGATGCGGGTTTCCCCCACATCCAATTCGCATGTCAGGAAACTGTGACGGGCTCTCTATGGAGCCGGGTCACATCTACAGAGCCGCTCCGGTGCGTTTTGCACAGAATTCCTGTGTGTCCTCTGGTCTGAAAAAATTCAGCCCAAAAATCGTACCTGAAACGGTGAACAGGGATGCACCGGACGCCCCATGCGGCAGGGTGAATCCAGCTTTAATATATTAAAAAGTTTATCATGTCAGCCTCTTACCTTCTTTGAGACTATACACCATCTATACACCAAGCCCTGAATCATTTTGTTCAGTTTCAGGTCTCCGTATCTTTGGTAAATGAGGTCTCCAGAACTGGACACGGGTTTCTAAATGAGGGTTGGCAAAAGCTATTTAGACCTCAAGTAACCTAAAGTACAGTACTGTGTTCAGTTCTTTTGTATTATAAACTGGACTAAGCCCCCTTTCACACTGTTAGGTTTACAGGCGGACCCGATCGGACCATCCATTGTCCTCTATATGGTGCGGTGGATGTTGACACCCCCCGACATTCCGATCCGCTAAAAACAGATGGATGTGGATCCGTTTCCCATCCATCTATCGGATCGAATGTAATTTGGTGTAAACAAACAGGCAGTCCGTTTACATCCAACCATCCATAGATGAGAGCAGACTTTGTCTTCATAAGTGGAGTGGACCAGCCATCCGCCTGCTCAGTGGGGATCAGCGGACATCTTCCTCGCTGAGCTGCCAGATTCCACCCCATGTGAAAGAAGCCTAATGCCCCGTACACACGGTCAGACATTCCGACAACAAAATCCTAGGATTTTTTCTGACGGATGTTGGCTCAAACTTGTCTTGCATACACACGGTCACACAAAGTTGTCGGAAAATCTGATCGTTCTGAACGCGGTGACGTAAAACACGTACGTCGGGACTATAAACGGGGCAGTAGCCAATAGCTTTCATCTCTTTATTTATTCTGAGCATGCGTGGCACTTTGTGCGTCGGATTTGTGTACACACGATCGGAAATTCCGACAACGGATTTTGTTGTCGGAAAATTTTATATCCTGCTCTCAAACTTTGTGTGTTGGAAAATCCAATGGAAAATGTGTGATGGAGCCCACACACGGTCGGAATTTCCGACAAGGTCCTATCGCACATTTTCCGTCGGAAAATCCGACCGTGTGTACGGGGCATAAGAAATAAAATGTATTGGAAGGCTCCATGCACACTGGCATAAAAAACGTTGCTTCTACAGGAGTTTTGTGCCTGTAGAAGCAGCTCAGTGTTATCCTATGTGTCCATGCACATTAGGCCCATTACTAGCATCTTTTGAGCTCAACGTTTAGAGGCAGAAAAAAAAAAAAACTTCTGGTTCGTGTTTCTGATTGGAGCTCACTGGCAGAAAAAACGTAAAATTCTCCTAAACTCGACTAGACTTTGTACAAAAAATGCTCTATATGAGCATTTTTTACTCCCAAGAGAACAGATGTTTTTTTAAGCCCAGTGTGAATAGAGCCTAATAGTACAGGACCGGACACAGGGATTGGTTCTTAGATCATGGATTATATGCTGCTACATTCAGGTGATTGAACACTGGTGGAAGCTTTGCTGGAACTGCCCCCAGTCTATTTGTAATATCCATCCTACCCACTCCACTCTGTGATATTCCAGTTTTTTGCTAGTGTTCTTAAAGCAGAGTTCCGCTTAAAAAGGAAAAAAAAAGTCAGCAGCTACAAATACTGCAGCTGCTGACTTTTAATAATCAGACACTTTACTGTCCAGGGTCCAGCGATGCGGGGGAATGAAGCCCCACTCGTCTTCCCCTCTTCTCTGTGGCACCGGCATTGTCACAGTGGGCGCCCGGCTGTGGCTTCAAGAACCTCGCTGTGACTGGCCGGGCAATCATCACAGACCTGTGACATATCCCAGATGATTGCCGAGAGGGAGTGGGGAGGTGAACTGACTTCCGGCACCGCGGAGCCATGGGAGGAAGTGGGAGAGCTGGAACCCTCTAAAAAGAGGTTTACACACACACACGCCAAATGTGGCATGTCAGGGGGTCACCTTCACTTTAAAGCGGAAGTTCCATTTTTGGGTGGAACTCCGCTTTAAGTGGTAGACCACTTCTATTGGAGATTTTTATTATTATTATTATTTTTTTCTTCTATATAATATATTTTCCACCAAACTTACCTCTTTTAACTGACTATTCAGGTTTGATTGCTTACTGCCCTTATGGCACACCTCGATAGGAATTGTACCCAGACTTGGCAGCAGCTGGGCCAGCCTATAATGTTTGCTTTGAGCATTGGATCCTGCGATCTGCGCTTACCTCGGCATGTGGTCCAATAAGTGAAGTTCACAGCAGACTGTCATACAGGTCCAGGGCCGTGGTCCATTCCTATGGCACCCAGATCCTGAAGGCCTCTTTGGTTGTATGTTTGCTGTGAATGGCGAAGCCTGGACCCCGAACTGGACCAGTGACTTGAACAAGGTAAGACGGGGCTTACCGGTACCACCGTACTTGCTGGATCATTAAAGGATAAGTTCACCTTTACAAAAAAATTTAATTCACTTTTTTTTCTTGCAGGGAAAAATATATGCATTTATTTTTTTGTTTTGTTAGGAGCCTGTAAAAGCATTGCACCCATGATCAGCAGGTCGTGGTTGTAATGCTACTGTCCTGCAGACCGTTTATGTGTAGCTGTCTGCTCGTACCTCCAATAAAAGCAGGCAGTTACACAATGAAAGGAAGCTCAATGAACTACCTTGAGTGCTCAAAAGCACCCTGTTATTTCATCGAGAACTACAAGCCGACAGCATGGCCGCACTTTCTTTGAATTGTGACAGCGAGTGCGGGGAGAAGATCCTTGGCCTGCTGTCCCAAGAAGGGAGGGGGATCAGATAGAGAGGAGTCAAATGCTGAACATTTTACACCTTAACCACTTTCCGCCCGCCTGCAATGTACTGTAGGCGAGCGACCACTGTAGGCAAAGCAACGTACGTACATCGCTGTCTACGTCTGGGTTTAGGGCGCCCGTCTCCTGCCCGTCCACAATCTCTGGCCAATGGTTCATAACCAGGACCTGCTGATCAGCTGTGTGCAATCAGAGCCCTGTACAGAGGGAACATTCTGTCCGGTTCTCTTCCCTGCCAAGCAGGGATGAGAAACTAAGAGAGCTTTTCTACCCAGCTCTGTGGTCTTCTCCCTTTTTTTTTCCCCTAGTCCCAACCTATTCTGTTATCAAAGTCCGGGTTCCTGGGCTTTTGTACAGCATCTAACATCTGTTCCTTTCACAGGTTTCAGGGCACCCACCTGATCCTCTGTTCATGTTTTTAAGCCTCTGTTGTGTGTTTTGGCTGCAAGGTACTTCCCCTGTCAACTGTCTGGGTCTGTTGACCTTTCTTTCCTGTAGGCCTTTTGCTGCTGTTTTAGCCATTTTGTTGCCCAACCCTTTGAATTATTGCTTGCGGATGCCAAATTGAATAAGAAGTCCATATCTTGGAGTACAGTATTGGATACAGGTCCCTCCCCTCTTCTCTGATGTCCTTATTGGTTGCTAAAAATCTGGAGCTTCATGGAGCTGGCAGGTTTAGATGAATACACGGGGGGCCATCCCAGAGAACAGCGTCTAATCACCTGAAGGTAGCAGCATATAATACATGATGGAAGAGCCAATTCTTGTGACCTGTACATTCCATATCTTGGAGTAAAACACAATTTTTATTTCTCTTTCGCTATTTAGCGGCATATGAATGAATTTGATTTTGCATTAGCAGGTGGCGCACAGGGCACTTTCAGCTGAGGTAGTTGGTTATAGGGCTGGTGCTGACATCTACCCACAGCTCAGTTCCTCATACTACTTCTCCACACTCTGAGGTAGGTACATGGAGTTGGAGACACTTCAGACGTTTGCATTGAATGAGTTGCACCACAATGCACGTAGCTACGACTAAGGCTATGGCTGAAACGCGTCAGCTTTGTTTTATTGTCACTCTGATGTACCAATAAACGTCACTTCAAGGATTACAGTTTTGCCGGCTCTCCTTATTACTGTTGCATTGGGGTGTGTTGGGACCTCGACCTGTCGAGCCTCGGCACCTGTGAGTGGACCTGGTGTATGGATTGAGTTGTCCCTGCAGAAAGGACTGTTACCTTTCTTCTTTTCCCGACCTGAAGTACTATGCAGTTTACTTTCCTTCCACCACAGGTGGTGGAAGGAAAGAAAATTGCTCGATTTTCCCCATCAACATAGTCGGTGTTTATCGGGAAATCCCTTCCACAGCCCTATTGTGTAATTCTAGTGGGCAGCCTTCCCTGCCAACAGAACACATTGATTAGTGTTGCCGGCTATAGTCAGCGGCACTAATCATTTGGGAAAAACCCAAAAGGCTGGTTGTACACAAGTTGATTGATAGGTGTAGCACCAGGGTGTCCATACATGGATCAAAATGCGGCCTGTTCCTGCTGAATGGGCCAAATTTCAAATCCCTGTATAGCCGGCTTAAAGCATTTGTTACACCAACTTTTTTTAAATATTTCTGATATGTACCTGCTGTACCATGTATGACAAAGTATCCTGTTCTTTGTATTGCTTCCTTTGTGTGAAATCCCTGGTGTCCCCTTGCTTTCTGATTAAAAACTGACCACACTAAGCAGGAGAACACACCCGTGGTCAGTTTTCCTAGCTATGCTGTGAACCTGGGCTGCTCTCCTCTAATATTCAGACATTTCTTGACATGCCCCTACTGCACAGCCATTCACTGAGAAGCTCCGTGTGCTGCTTCTCCTTCTCCTCCCCTCAGCTCTTATGCAGCTAAGAACAGAGGGAATGTGATCACTTATAAAAAAGGGAAAAAAGGTATTTATTATGTTTTGTTTTGTTTTTTTCTATCTATACAAACATGTTATGCCTTTCATTTCTTTTCAAAACTGAATGGGTTGTTTTACAAGGTGATCATTAAAGCGTCTCTTCAGTCATTTTTTTTTTTTTTCAACTTTCCATCTATTAAATCTTCTGAAGTCTAGAAGGAGAGGGGGTGGGGCAAGTAGGATGTCACAAGACATTACAACAACATTGGTGAAAATCAGTAAAGTTTTATTTTACATACAATTGACATACATTTTTAAAAACAATTGATATTGCATTGTATGTAAAACAAAACTTTACTGATTTTTACCAATGTTGTTGTAATGTATTGTGAAGAAACCCCCCCCCCCCACACAGACTTCAATGGTAATTGGGATGTTGGTACCTTTACCTATTTTTATATAGACAAACCTGAGCGGTTATTTAATCTTCTGCCCTTGTTTTAACTTTTGGATAGTAAAACTTTTTCTGCCAGTAAATACCTTATACAGGCCACTTCCTATTTCTTGTCTGGTCATTGGCCTAGGGTTATGACATCATGCACAGCTCTTTCTATCACTCTTGTGTGTGTAAATCCAGGAAGTGAACAGGCAGCAGCTTCAGCTGCCCACGGTTAAAATGGCAGCAGCCCAGACTTGGTGGAGGGAGATTTCTGCAGCATATTTGGCAAGTACAGAATCACAGTATATATAAAATATGCGAAGTGATTGGAGGGAAGCTTCAGAATGGCTAAGATGTTTTTATTACAAATTATGAGAACAGACTGCAGTTCCTCTTTAAGTCAGATACTCTGAAAACTTTGTTATTGTGCTGTGAGAATCCTATGTCATGGGGACACTCTGTATCATACAGGATGTATATAGGGCCAACACTTTGTGCACCACTTTCCGTAATAAAGAGAGATGGTACAATTTCAATACTATTAAAGACAAGAGGGTTGGGAGGGCCCTGCTTGTCAGAGCTTACAATCTAAAGGCAAAAGCAAATAATAGAGAAAGGTAATAGTGATGGGGTGATGAATTGTTCAAGCAAATAAATGCAGTTGTTGAGTAGAGTCCGGATAAGCTTCACTGAGGGGATGATTGTTTTTAGGCATTGCCGGAAGGCAGACGATCAGAGTGGTCCCACAAGTTTTGGTAGGGAGTTCCAGAGGCTTGGAGAGGCTCCTGGAGGTTAGTATGGGATGACTGGGCTATCAGAGACCTCTGTTTAAGAGAGGATTGCTTTTTCGGAAATGTGTCATCCATACTAATATGTCCGTCAGTAAATTAGCGATGCAAAAGGAGACTGAAGGGGAGAGAGATGGATGTGTGTCATTTGGCATAGGGATGGTATTGGGATCTATGTAAGGCTATCGATTGATCCAAGGGAGGTGGTGTAGATGGAGAAAGGAAAATCTTATAGGAGTTGTAAAGGCAGAAGGTTTTTTTTTTATCTTAATGCATTCTATGCATTGAGATATAAAATCTTGTCTGTGTGGCAGCACCCCCTAATTACTTACCTGAGCCCCATCTCTCTCCAGCCATGTCCACAAATTTCTTAGCCATCCAGGACTCCCCTCCTGATTGGCTGACGCACATCAGCAGCGCCATTGGCTCCCTCTGCTGTCAATCAGTTAGCCAAATGGGGGGGTGGGGCTGGGTCTGCGTGTCTGAATGGACACATGGAGCTGTGACGGCTCGGGTGCCCCCATAGCAAGCTGCTTGATGTGGGGGCACTCGACAGGAGGGAGGAGCCAGAAGCAAGCGAAGAGGAACCTGAGAAGAGGATCGGCCTGCTCTGTGCAAAACGTATAACATGTTTGTTTATTGATTTTATTTTTTTTTTTTTTTTAAACCGAGACTTCACAATAACTTTAAATATTTATTTGTGAGACTAAGATTGTATGTAAAGAAACCAGTCCCTTTCTGAACCCAGCAATATGTGCGTTGCTGTTCTTGCATCATTACAATGTGTGAGGTTGCAGTAGGTGAAGAGGTGTCTGCAGTTAGATCCCTGTGTTGTGTCAAGGTCAATAGCATTTGATACGTCAAGAATTGTTTTTCTCTGCAATTTCATGAACATCAATGCAAACAGGTTTTTCAGATTGTTTAACCTACCCCTCCTTTTCTTTTTATTTCTTTCCCTGGAGGGTAATAGAAGCTTCTGGAAGAACACGCGCACGACCCACCTGAGCTTGCACTCACTGGAATTCCCATCGTTCAGTGGCCCAAGAGAGAACAGGTGAGCCCAATAGGGATACCTAATTACTGACTGCAAGACGGCCTTTGTCTGTTTTGGTGCCTTGCTATCCTTGTATAAAAGACAAAGTAATGAAGGCTTGTGTGTGTACTGATACTAGAAATAAAGTATGTCTCCACATTGAACTGTAAAAATATAGAAAGTAGTTCTTTTAAATTGATTATATGTGTGTGTTGTGTACAGTACTGTGCAAAAGTTTTAGGCAGGTGTTAAATTTTTGTAAACTAAGAATGCTTTCAAAAATAGACATTTTCATTGTTTATTTTTATCAATTTACAAAATTCAAAGTGAGAAAACAGAAGAAAAATCTAAATCAAATCAATATTTGGTGTGACCGCCCTTCAAAACAGCATCGATTCTTCTAGGTAGACTTGAGGACTGCTTTTTGAAGGAACTCGGCAGGTAGATTGTTCCAAACATCTTGGAGAACTAACCACAGATCTTCTATGGATGTTGGCTGCCTCAAATCCTTCTGTCTCCATGTCATCCCAGACAGACTCGATGGTGATGAGATCAGGGCTCTGCAGTGGCCAAACCATCACTTCCAGGACTCCTTGTTCTTTACACTGAAGATAGTTATTAGTGACATTGGCTGTATATTTGGGGTGGTTGTTGTGATGGAGAAGTCTATTAGAAAGTCCATGGGACAATACGTGGCAGAGAGATGGGGCTGTATATCATACCGGAAAGACTGACATGGATTTTGTCTAGCCGCTTCAGGACTATCTGGCGATACTGCATATGGTGACAAGTTCTTTCTAACTGGCATTTAAAGTAAGTAGTGGGGATCTGCACAGGCACGGTCTGTAACAGAGAGATGTGTGGTAGCAAGTTCTATTTCTGTTTTTCGACCTCCATTGTAATGTCCTCCGTGAGCTCCCTAAGCTATTATTTTTTTCCCCCTCACTTCTGGTTGTTTGGAATAAGCAGTAAATGTTTATTTTGGTGCATTGCTCCTTGCATACTACAAATCCTTTATTCCAGTTTTTCTCAACCCTTTTACCTCGGGGAAACCCTTGATCCGCCTCACATCACCATTGTGCCCAGATGTGTATCCGCCCAATGTTTTCAGTGCACACGTACACTGAGTACTGTCAACACACATTGATACCTTATGCCTCCTCTGTAGTTCTAGCTCCTGTGCCATTAGCGTTAGGAGTACAGAGAGCTGGAGCACATGACTGAATGTAGAAGAAGGTTAGATCCTGTGTGTGGCAGCGGCTGAATACAGACTGCAGAGAACGGGAACATGATGCTGAATGTAGCAGGAGGTGAGTTCCTGTGAATGGCAGCGCTGACTGCAGAGAGTGGGAACATAAGGCTGGATCAGACCGAATGTAGCAGGAGGTGAGATCATAATAGCTTTATGTCATACAGAATCTCTCCTCCAGCCTTGTGCTTCCACACTCTCCACTCCGCCCGGCGCCACCATCTCATTTTTTACAGGAGCCAGAACTACAGAGGAGGCGTTGGACATCAATGTGTGCTGACAGTACTCCCTGTCTGTGCATTGGAAAGAACTTTCAGCGATTATACTTCCACCTCAGTGTTGATTTGTGGCAGAACCCCGACAAAGAAACGCTGTTCTAGTCCCTCTTTGGAGTAAGTGAGGGTGGTGAATTTCGAACATGCAATGAGACCATGGGGAACGAACGTAGCCACCCTCTAACAGTCAGATTACAGCAGAAAAAACAAGGAATTTGGATATATGAAGGAGGCTGAGAACAATAGAAAGTACTTTTTTTCCTTTTCAAACCAACTTGGTGAAAAAGCAAATGCATGATTACAAGGAGGGCCTTAAAGGAAAGGACCCTCAGAGAACTGATAGCGAAGAGAGCAGAGATTATGGAGGTGTTTGGTGTCTAGCTCCATCCCCTGTCTGGTGTCCTGGTGGTGAAGGGGGTAAGGATGAGGAGAAGGGTGGGCAGTTTCTAGAGGGCAGAGACAGTAAAAGGAGTAGGGTGAGCTGGGGTAAAGGAACGAGAATAGAAGTACTCCAGAGGAGGGTATGACTGTGAGCCACAGGTATAACTAAATGGGAGAAACCCAACGCCCCTTGGTCAAGTCGGCCAGTACCTGGAGATGGCTTATTCAGGGGTTAGAACATGGGGGAATGGAGCACCTGGCATGCCGGATGAGTGAAGTGAAGGTATCAATTGAATATCCTGTAATAGATCTCATTACTCCTGTAATGTCAGGTGAGGGGGATCTGATCCAAGGATTTGGAAGTCTACATGGAGGCTCATCAGCGTGGAGCCTGCTACAATGTCTTAGTTAATTGAGTTAAACTGCAATCAGTGTCCCCTGGACCTCAACAAAGTGTGCCTAGCAATCTGCAATTACGGGAGAAGATGATGCCTACAGAGAGGACGTGTGTGGGCAGCATGAGGCATTGTTGGTAGTGATAAGTGGGCTCTTGCTGTGGCCATTTCAGGGAACAGCAAGCATCACATCGATAAGGCAGGTTCAATTAAAGTACAAAAAGATATAACCTAAGCTCTAAAGGGCAAAGGGGCTCCATATAGAAACACTCTGCAGCATGAGTAGAAAATGTATTGATACAAAAATAGTAATTGATCACCAAAAGAACACACAAATGAAAACCTTCACCATACCATAGTTAAAACATTTGTGACAATGTTGTCAAGAAAGTAGATTAAAAAAACAGCCCGGCTCTCAAACATGCATACCAATACACCAAAGGGCTAGCTAGCTAGCATCAATGACCAATGGATAAGACTAAATATAGCATCAGATGACACACAATACCTGGAAAGGTATGAAAAAAATTGTCCATTAAAATTGGACAAAGATGCAAGTCAAAAAGGCCAAGATCCGGGGATATAAACCAGTGTGGAAGTAATACTTCAATGGTAGTAATTAGAGGAGTGGCATCAAGTTATGTGAAATCATAAGGAGACACAAATGCAACGGACTCATGCAATCATGGACATACCAGCTGGTAGTCTGTATACTGCCAAAGTGACATAGATAAAGTGGCAGGTGCAATTAAAGTAACTTAAATTGAGAAACACAAAGTTTTTGTTCCAATGAAGATTGCTTTTGTTTTGTTACCTATCTGGGGGTTTTATAATTAGATTAGGAGGCAATATGTATGGAGCTGCAAGGGGAACACAAATAAGATAGACCTCACCCATGGTGGGGGTTGCACATGGAATTTTTCTGTGATACCAGTGTTCAAAAAGGTAATCAAAGGAGCCTCAACTTTTGGCAATATATGTTCATTTAGTTTCAGAGGTAGTTGGGTGTTGGGTATCAGGAATGTCACGTGATGTTTGTTTGTTGCTTCAGAGGTTTGTTGTACTTGTGAAGGTCTTGAGTGGCTCTCCAGGATGTTGAGAGGCTTTGGTCGTTCACAGTCAGGCAGGCTGCATAGCCATTTGGCTAGTTGGAGAGGTTGAATGCCGAGGTGTTCAAGCATGAGTGAAATGTCTGCTGGGGTTCAGACTACAACTACCTTTGTGTCCTTCTGTACTTTGAGGTGATGCCCCATCTGTATGTTGTGCCAATGTCTCTAAACTTTTTTTGAGTAGGGGCACCAGGATGGCATATCCCAGAGAGTTCTGGCAGAGTCTGTCAAAGATTACGTTGCGTTTTTTGCCAAGCTTGGCAAAAAACGCAAGGGGATGTTCTGCTTGTCTGGAACCCATGTTCTATGACCCCTAAAAAAAATTCTATCTGCTCTTCTTCTGACACATCTTCCTAGTGGTTGGCTAAGGATTCCGAAAAGAGCTTCAAGGAGGCCTCGGATTCAAATATTGTTTTTTCGGCTGCACTCGCTTTACTGTGTGTAGCTTAAGATCAGTTAGGACGGTTCAAGAGGGTCGATGCAAGTTGAAATTCAAAGGCTTGTATACAGATTATCCATGACCGATAAAGTGAGGAGTTGCAAAGTCGTGATTTGTAGAGCATTGACTGATTTGCTTTTCCATATGAGCAGACAAGGCATTACGGTCTGCCTTGGATGGGGAGATGTATCTAAAAAGTTCCCTGAGGCTCGGTCCACACTGCATGGCGATGCGGCTCACAGCAGGGGTCCTGTGCGTCCTGGTTCACCATTTCAGGTCCGATTTCAGCCCTAATTTTGGGCTGAATTTGGACATGAACTAACCAAAAGACGCACAGGTCTCCTGTGCAAATTTGCACCGGAGCCGCATCGGAGATATGTAAACCGGCTCCATAGAGAGACGTTCACAATCTCCTGCTATTGTGAACTGGATGCAGAGATCCCACATCAAATTCGCTAAAGTGTGAACTCAGCCTGAAGTTGGCTGATAAGGCAGCTGTGAGGTCTTCAGCTGGGGCAGACTCCACCCTGGAGTGGGTGCTTGGGTTATGCCTTATCCCTGTTGTAGGCTGTAATTGGAACCATAGTGGTCTTGTAAAGGAGCCTCCATAGATCTGGCTGCTCATGGCAGTGTGGAGTGGGTTGGTGGTTGGTCCAGGTGGATGTATAGCAATGTATAGCAGCTCTGAGGCGTGTCTCTCCTGTCTTGGATTTGCTTTTGTTTAGGCATGGCCAAATAGGAGTTGTTGTGGGTTGGTATATTGAATTGGAAGGCTGCATCTTGGTCAACTGCACAGGAGCTTCCAAAGTATGCTGCTCACTCCGGAAGGGTAAGGCGGTGCAAGTTTCTTTTCTGCAACCCCGATTCCTCCAACACAGACTGTGCTGACAGGGGAAAGGGAAACCTCACCTGCTGAGCAATTGTCTGTTCTCGGCAGGGGCGGGAGAAGACTGTGATTATTGCTAGCGGCTTTAGCAGCAGTTTGCAATAATGCCAAGCAAATCCGGCAGGCTGGTTGTGCCCACGTTGATCGATTTATTGGTTCTAAATGGTGTATGGCTGGCCTAACTTGGAACGAGTGGAAAAGAGAGCCTACATGCCTTGATAAAGGTTGTTTGTTCTTTATACTTACAAGTTGATAAATTAATTTATAATATTTGATTATTTTGATTTCTAAACCGATAGCCCATATCTGTCCTCATACTAGTTGGTAGACCCCTGTAAATCTGACTAAGCCAGATAGTCAATGCCTGCTTGAGAGAGGAGTTATTTGGCTGGCTTCCTCTGAGTAATTCAGATGTTTATAGTTTTAAAAAAACGTATTTATGGTTTGATGCTTTCCCTCTGCTGGCTGCAATTGAAAATGATTTTGAAATTACAGTCCTGAACATAACATAAATATTACAAACCTATGGAAATTATCATTACCTTTTTTTAATTGATTTTTTTTTTTTTTTTCTACCTCTTTTAGTATAAGGTTCATCTACGGCCCAAAATCCAGTTCACCAAACCTCACATCATGCGACCAGCAGCCAGACATGCGGTGTCCACTACTCGGCCCGCGGGTACAATTTCTGGTCAAACGGCGGCATCATCCGGTGTCCGAAGGCGGCGGGTTAGGTGCCGGAAATGTCAGGCGTGTCTTCAGAGGGAGTGTGGGACTTGCCACTACTGTAAAGATATGAAGAAGTTTGGTGGTCCAGGCCGAATGAAGCAATCATGTATGCAAAGGCAGTGCCTTGCGGTGAGTATCTAGTCTTAATCTGAATAAATACCATTTAGGCATGCTCTTGCTGTGTATTGAAACATAGGTCCACTTTGTGTGGGGGAAAAAGGGTGATGAGGATGAAGACCCAGCACGTAACATGACCAGCCTGAAGACTTCTTTAAAAAATAATAATAATTACATACTGGTGATGAACCCTCAGAGCCCCAGAGTTGGACTGTAATTACTATACATTTGAGGCATCCCTCTTACAAATACCTTCATGATTTATCTCACTGATGAAGCTATCCTTTATCATTCAGCCCAGATTGCCCCATTCTGTGACCTGTGCCGTATGTGGGGAGGTGGACCAAACAAATGACTCTCAAGACTTTGAGCGGAAGCTGATGGAGTGCTCGGTGTGCAATGAGATAGTACATCCTACCTGCCTAGATGTGAGTACCCAATCCTGTTATCTTTACAGTAAATGTTAAGGCTCGATTTTGAATTTGTAAGATATTTATCAAGTTTTAGGGTGACGATTGTGAGGAGAAAGAGCTGCCTTCAGTAGACTTTAGAGATCTGTCAGTTACCACTGTTATGTTATATCATGAGGTGGCTGACTTTCTCTCATTTTCATTCTGCCATTCATCCTGTAGCAGCTAGGTTTCCTGCTTGTTTTTTGTTTTTCTCTGGGAAAATGAAGGCTGGATGCTACCTGAATGCATCTGTCTTCTCAGACCACACTAAAATAGTAGGAGGTGTCCAGCACATAATATGCATACAAGCTGCACGCCTACCCGAAAGCCCCATAAAAAAAAATAAAAAAAACGTACTGAATGGTTGCTACGTTTTTGTTTTCAGGATAGAGTTCTCATTCTCCTAAGGCCCCATACACAAAGGAGCTGTACCACTCAATACCAAACCATCAGCTGTTTGTTTTTGCGACTGGAGCTGCATGCAGGCAGCCTATGTAACTCTATGGGGATGCAGCAGCTATACCGACACAGCCACTTGTCCTTATTTGACAGGCAGGCAGGTGAGCAGCCTTCCATTGCCTCACCACCGCTTGATGGCAGCATGCCTGATTATAGAACAGTTCTGCTGTATTTGGTGTCCCCAGCTCACACTTTTTAACAGCTCTTGGGCTTCTTGCAGTGTGCCTACTAAGGTAGTCCATATCTGCACCCTTGAATCCTTTTTCACTTTGTTCCTACACTCTTTCCCATCTTAGGAGCCTTTCTTAGATCTGTCTGGTGTGGGGGTTTCTCTGCTTTCCCAGCTTAGACTTTTATTACAGTCATGCAAGACTTTATGACCCATATCTTCCCGTTATTTGCTGATTCTTGATTGTTTTTTTTGTTTTTTGTTTTTTTTTGGGGGGGGGGGGGGGACTGAAGATCCACTTTAAAGTGATTTGTCAAGTCTAGTTTGAAAAAAAAAAATAACAAACATGTTATAATTACCTGCTCTGTGCAGTTGGTTTTGCACAGGGCAGCCATGATTCTCCTCTTCTCAGGTCCCTCTTTGCTGCTTCTGGCCCCTCCCTCCCGACGAGTGTCCCCACAACAAGCAGCTTGCTATGGGGGCACCCGAGCTAAGTCACAGCTCCCTGTGTCCATTCAGACATGGAGCCCCGGCCCTGCCCCCTCTCTCCCCCAATTGGCTAACTGAGTTTCATAGCCATGAAAGCCAATGGCATCGCTGCTGTGTTTCAGCCAATCAGGAGTCCTGGACGGCTAAGACACTCATGGACATCGCTGGAGAGAGATGGGGCTCAGGTTAGTAATTGCTGGGGAGGCTGCTGCACACAGAAGCTTTATTATCTTAATGCATAGAATGCATTAAGATAAAAAAACCTTTTGCCTTTACAAGGATTTAAAATCAATTTGTTATATTCAGGAAGCCTGGTTAAACACCTAAGTTAGTAATTTGTACAGCCTTTCATGTTGCTGGGAGCTTAAAACATTTGAACGTGTTCACTCCTAGCACTACAGGAACCCCTTGACTGCATAAGCTTTTTTCTGCAAAATGTGAACATAGCCTTTAAGTTGTTTCTCTTTCTTTTACAGATGGATGGTGAAGGTTTTTTGAGTGATGAGTTACCAAACTACTGGGAGTGCCCCAAATGTTACGAGAGCCGCAAGCATACGGTAAGTATAATAAACCTCCATTTCATTAGCCATAACCATGGAAAAATGTAGGAAGTGCTTTAGGTTGGAGCAGGTCTACCAGCATCAGTTATCGGAACATTTTCATATATGGACTGGCTGTTTTTTTTAACATCTGCTTTTTTGTTTTCTACAGTTTTATGTATATCTGAAATGCACACAAATAGTATTTTACGTTATTTTTAAAAAGGTATATATGGATAAAAATACCTTGATTCAACACACTTATGGGGTTGATTTATTAAAACTGGAAAGTGCAAAATCTGGTGCGGCTCTGCATAGAAATCGGCTTCCAGATTTATGTGTCAAAGCTTAATTGAACAAGCAGAAGTTTGAAGATGATTGGCACAGCTGCACCAGATTTCTCACTCTTCGGTTTTGGTAAATCAATCCTATATTATATTAATTTGATGAAGCCTCTAAAATGGAGTTAACATTGGTTAGAATTAAGCACCAAGTGGGACAGTGACCTTCAAATGAACAGCTGTTTTGTTGTGCACCCTTCAAATGAGCTTGTATCAAATCAAGACCTATTCTGATCTATCACACTTGCACCATGTTAGCAGATGGTGCAGTAACCTATTGTGTGCACCTGGTGACATATTTTGCTATCACATTTTTTTCCATTTCAATTTTTTTTTTCTTTCCTCCTTTCAATCAGCACCCCTATCTTTTGTGCTGCTGGAGCTTTGTCTCTTCGATTGCAGCTATCCAGCATGGTCATCATGCAGGGATGGACTGGAAATTACCTATGGTTCTGTGCTTGCCCTGACTCTGAAGACTGGTTAAGGCCTGATGCACACCTATGCATTTTTAGTGCATTTTGCAGATTTACACTACAGTCCATTTAAAATGGTTTCCTATGGAACACGTTCTGTAGTGCAAATCTGCAAAATGCAAAAAGCACTAAAAATGCATAGGTGTGAATCAGGCCTTAGTGAGTCGGTTAGGCTGAGCACTGGGAGCTAGCTCAATTATTTGATTTATTTCACTAGGCAACTTTATTCCTCATTACTGACAGTTTTGATTCAGAGGTTAATGCTGTAGGACTGAGCTCTGACAACATTCCTTGGGTGGAGTGTCGTGCTTACTGCATTCTATTTCCCACCTTAAAGCAGTAAGGAATCATCTTTTCACTACTGCATCTGCTTTAAAACGGCCACCTGGGACTTCAATATTCAACCTGTTTCTGCTGCACACCTACATTGACTTTCATCACCTCTGCCTATCTGACCCTCACCTGCTACCAGTAACCGAGACTTTGCCTCTTACCCAGAGTCTGTCATTTGCAACATGCTGCATTCCAGACATGCAGGGACAGTCCCTCATTACTACCAATGGTTCAGAGTGTGCTGACAGGCAGGAAGGAAGGGGTGAAGGGGGGGGGGGGAGAGGAGAGGAGAGCTGAGAGCAGGGCAGCGTATGACGGAGGGACGCACTTTGACCACGGTGATCAGGGCTGAGTAGCCCTGGTTATCGTGGTCAGTTTAGAGAAGGCATACAGGAAGTGGCCGATTCAGGGAGGTTTTTTTTAACAGTTTAGAGGGGCGCAGATTACACAGCACAAGCAATGTGCTGTTTAATCTGCTTTAAAGGACCAGGATCTGTATTTGTTAACCCAAAAACAAAAGAAAAACACTTTAACTGATGAGCTTATCCCTGAGGCAAGGCAGTCTTTGTTGCTATAATTTCAAAAAATGAAAGGAGACTCTTTTGGCACTTATTGATGCAGAGTTCACCACTTTGTAATTAAAGGATCGGCCTGGTTCTTCTAACAGTGCTTTTTATAGTTTTGGTAGTTTAAAACTCCTCAGGGTCACAAAGACTTTCCCTTTTTGCATCTGCTTATCCAACTATCTTACTGCAGTGATTAAAGACATCCTGAGAAGCGGTTTGTTCAGCCATAGGTTTTTGAAACCCAGCCATACCTCCCTCCTCTCCCAAACACAAATGTTAACAATGCCCGAAACCAGATTTTTCTGTCACAATTTCTTGAACAATAAATGGCTTTAATAAGGCCATCACTCCCCAGTCCTTAAAAATGCCAGGCACCTTCTCCAGCTCCACTGTCTCTCTGCAGGAGTCAGATCCCAATATTCCTGCCCTAAGCCAGCCATACATGAATCGAAATTCAGCTGGTTTAGCAGGGACTGGCCAAGTTTCCGCCCGTGTATGGGCTAGATGATTGTGTGCACGAGTCAATCTATTAATCAGCTTGTGTACAACCAGCCTATCAGGATTTCCTGATCAGTGCCGTCGGATATAGCTGGCAACACTGATCATTGTATTCTGTCGGCAGGAAAGGCTGCACACTGATAGAATACATTAACTCAGCGTGAGGCATTTACCAATCTACATCACGTTTGGATGGGGGAATCTGTTAAATTTTTTTTTCATTCAGCCCTCTGAACAAAAAAAAATGAATCGTGCATGGCTTGTCTTAAGCTGGGCATAGATGGGGCGAACCTCGGCCAGTTTAGCAGGAACCGGCCGGGATTCAAACCATCTATGGGTAGGCTGATTGTAACCAAGCGTTTGACTTCAGTACAAACAGCATGTTGGGTTTTTACATGCAATTATTGCCAGCAGCTAGCAATAATCATGTGTTCTCCCAGCAGGGACAGCTCCCAATGCACCCCTTCCTTGGAGAGGGGCACAATAACTCCGCGGGAGGTATTCCCCCCCACATCAACATTGATTGTGTTAATCAGGAAATTGAGTGATTTTTTTTTCTGCAGCTTGTGGTAAATCAGATTATCTGTGGGCATCTTCAGGAAAGGCAGACTTAGATGGTATCAAAGTGGTTCCTAGAGAAAGCCGTAAAAGATTTGTTGCTCCTATGCACCTGATGTGAGGGCTTCACACAATATGCTTGCAAATGGTTATGTGCTCACTGTTGCTTGTGTAAAAGCCTAGGCATTGCATCACTTGATTTTCCTCTGTCACGCCATGCCCCTTTGGGTACAAAGAGACCAGCTAAAGCTATAAAGACATTCTCCATTCATGAACAAATTGAATGGGAAGGTTTACGATGATTTGGTCAATGCAGAAACGACCCTTCAAGGACTCTTGCTCAAATCTATCCAGTGGAAAGAGTTCACTAGACTACTTTCAACTAGTTATTTCCTAGTGGTAAACATTGCTATCTCAGTCTTAAACAACCTCACAACTGTACCAATTGAGTATGTTCCTTCTTTCAAAGATTCTAATAGAAAGTTTTAGATGTTCTTAAAGGTTCTCATTACTCTCACAGGCCTGGCTCTGCAAACAGCCATTGCTGCGATTTCTGTCTGCCAAAAAGCAGCTAACTAGATTAGGACAATGAACAACCATCACGTTCCTGTCCTCCGGGACCATGTTGAAACGGAGAAACTACAGTAATTGCCTTCTGCCTTGCTCATTTGGGTTGATGCTGTTGAACAGTTTGACACAAGTCTTTTAGAATGGCTCTGATCTCCATTCACATGCTTATAAACTTGTGATTCAAAGCCTGGTCATGTAAAAAAAAAACACCTCACATAAATGTCCTTTGATGGAAGACGTCTGTTTGGCGAGGCACTTGGCAAATTTATAAAATATCACAGGAGGAAAAGTCCTTCTCCCACAGAGAAATAAATTCCCAATTCTCCCTCTTCAGAAGCTTCTACCTCCTCAAAATACAAAGCACTCCAATGCTCAGCCCTGGCTTTCACTTCCAAGCTTAAGTTCAGCCCTTCCTTCAGTGTAACACTTGGCCCACAAAGCCAGCCAAGTCTTCCCCAAAGCCCTGTTTACCCTGAAATGGCTTGGGTGCCTTCACTCCTGTGAGTTCACCACTCTATCCCTCTCACTGCTTCCTTCTTTCAAATCATTAAAAAATTTGTCTGACAGTCAGATTTGCAGAATGCCCTAAACCTTTTCTTCACCAATAAAGTAGTTGTTCAGTTCCCCTAGAGGATCGGTTTAAAGGCGTCTGCTCAAACCTGTTCATAGTACCAAAGCTCAATAGGGTATTTGTCCTATCTTGCACCTAAAATCCCTAAGCAAATGCTTTCAAATTCCAGAATTTCACATAGAATCTTGCAAGGCCAGTAATCGCCTCTCTGAGACCAGGGGAATATTTGGCATCTGTAGACATTCACGAGGCCCATCTTTAGTTATCCTCCTCAGCAGGGTTTTCTAAGCTTCACAGTAGGAGACGATTGTCCAGTTTGTTGCCTTCCCTTTAGCTAATCCTCTGCTTTCAGGGTATTCACAAAGGCACTTGCATCTCTTCTAGCCCTCCTCAGAACTCAGGGCATCCAGGTCACAGGCTATTTACATCAGTGTTTCTCAACCAGGGTGCAGTGATCACAGGACCCAGTTTGCCCTGGATCAGTGTCACAAGTTACCCTGGTGCAGATGGACTGACAGCCAGCACCATAACTAATGATGCTGTAGGGCAGGGATATTGAATTATAATTTGCGGAGGTCCGTTCAGTAAAATTTTCCCTTCCCTGCCTCTGCCCCCCTTCACATCATCCCTCATAGTAGTGTCCTCTTCTGCCCCCCTTCACATCACCCCCCCCCCCCAAGGAGTGTCCTCCTCCTACCCCCCTTTACATCACCCCCCCCCCCCCAGCAGTGTCCTCCTCTACCCCCCTTCACATCACCCCCCACAGGAGTGTCGCCCTCTTCCCCCTTCACATCACCCCCCCCACAGGAGTGTCGCCCTCTGCCCCCTTCACATCACCCCCCCCCCCCACAGGAGTGTCACCCTCTGCCCACCTTCACATCACCCCCCACAGGAGTGTCGCCCTCTGCCCCCCTTCACATCACCCCCCACAGGAGTGTCGCCCTCTGCCCCCCTTCACATCACCCCCCCACAGGAGTGTCGCCCTCTGCCCCCCTTCACATCACCCCCCACAGGAGTGTCGCCCTCTGCCCCCCTTCACATCACCCCCCACAGGAGTGTAGCCCTCTGCCCCCCTTCACATCACCCCCCACAGGAGTGTCGCCCTCTGCCCCCCTTCACATCACCCCCCACAGGAGTGTCGCCCTCTGCCCCCCTTTACATCACCCCCCACAGGAGTGTCGCCCCCTGCCCCCCTTCACATCACCCCCCACAGGAGTGTCGCCCTCTGCCCCCCTTCACATCACCCCCCACAGGAGTGTCGCCCTCTGCCCCCCTTCACATCGCCCCCCACAGGAGTGTCGCCCTCTGCCCCCCTTCACATCGCCCCCCACAGGAGTGTCGCCCTCTGCCCCCCTTCACATCGCCCCCCACAGGAGTGTCGCCCTCTGCCCCCCTTCACATCGCCCCCCACAGGAGTGTCGCCCTCTGCCCCCCTTCACATCGCCCCCCACAGGAGTGTCGCCCTCTGCCCCCCTTCACATCGCCCCCCACAGGAGTGTCGCCCTCTGCCCCCCTTCACATCGCCCCCCACAGGAGTGTCGCCCTCTGCCCCCCTTCACATCGCCCCCCACAGGAGTGTCGCCCTCTGCCCCCCTTCACATCGCCCCCCACAGGAGTGTCGCCCTCTGCCCCCCTTCACATCGCCCCCCACAGGAGTGTCGCCCTCTGCCCCCCTTCACATCGCCCCCCACAGGAGTGTCGCCCTCTGCCCCCCTTCACATCGCCCCCCACAGGAGTGTCGCCCTCTGCCCCCCTTCACATCGCCCCCCACAGGAGTGTCGCCCTCTGCCCCCCTTCACATCGCCCCCCACAGGAGTGTCCTCCTCTTAGCCCCCCTTCACATCACCCCCTACAGGAGTGTCCTCTTAGCCCCCTTCACATAAACCTTCCCCCCCCTTGCCTCCACAGGGAGGCAACATGTAGGGCCCAGGGGGCATGTCCTCAACAGCTGTTCTAGTATAGGCTGGGTATGAATATTTAGCCTGTCTCCTGTATGTACTCGAAGATTTGGAATTTTCAGGCAAGTCAAAATTCCTACTTTTGTATTCACCATAAAACCCTTTATGTTCCTCAATGGACTGCAAGAAAAGGATTTTATGCTGCGTACAAATATTTTAATAAACGTTATATATTTTTTTATGACTCACTTTTATTCCATCAGTGATTTTTTTTATTTTATTTTTTTCACTCAATTTAGCTTTTCCTAAACTCTATTAAGCTGCTTCTGAAAAGTACATTGGGAGCTGTAATTCCAGGTCCCACTGGATCAGAGCAGTGGCTGGCAGACACCAGTTCAGCTCGCACTGGACCAGAGCAGTGGCTGGCAGACACCAGTTCAGCTCGCACTGGATCAGAGCAGTGACTGGCAGACACCAGTTCAGCTCGCACTGGACCAGAGCAGTGACTGGCAGACACCAGTTCAGCTCGCACTGGACCAGAGCAGTGGCTGGCAGACACCAGTTCAGCTCGCACTGGACCAGAGCAGTGACTGGCAGACACCAGTTCAGCTCGCACTGGACCAGAGCAGTGACTGGCAGACACCAGTTCAGCTCGCACTGGACCAGAGCAGTGACTGGCAGACACCAGTTCAGCTCGCACTGGACCAGAGCAGTGACTGGCAGACACCAGTTCAGCTCGCACTGGACCAGAGCAGTGACTGGCAGACACCAGTTCAGCTCGCACTGGACCAGAGCAGTGACTGGCAGACACCAGTTCAGCTCGCACTGGACCAGAGCAGTGACTGGCAGACACCAGTTCAGCTCGCACTGGACCAGAGCAGTGACTGGCAGACACCAGTTCAGCTCGCACTGGACCAGAGCAGTGACTGGCAGACACCAGTTCAGCTCGCACTGGACCAGAGCAGTGACTGGCAGACACCAGTTCAGCTCGCACTGGACCAGAGCAGTGACTGGCAGACACCAGTTCAGCTCGCACTAGATCAGAGCAGTGACTGGCAGACACCAGTTTGATTGCTGTGCATCTGTCCCCTACCTTTTCATTCACAAGGTAGTGACAAAGCAGATTAAGGGAGCAGAAGCAAAACACCAGAAGTTTTTTGTTCTAGACTTCAGTCAGTTTCTGGAATTACAGGTCATGGTGGCCCAATGTAGATGCAGTGCTAAAATCTCTTATGGTTTAACTGCGAGTCGTCATAGCCAATTTTATAGGTTTAAAAAAATGGACTTTAGGCTGTGGCTTTCTTCTGATGCCCCACAATACAGCAGAACACATCTGTTGGCCACTGAGGCACACACACAAAACTACCTCCGTTATTAGAGCTCCATCAAAATACCCATATTTGCTGCTGGTAGCTAGTGTTTTGTAGGATGCAGATTTTAGTAATGATCACTTAGTTCAAGGTCAGTCATATACCAGGAAGCCATTTAGGAAAGAACATTTAGTTCAAGGTGAATTGTACCTCGGGGAACCCTTTTTTTTTTTTTTTTTTTTTTAAATCTGTGGCTTTGGAACCAGCCTTGAATGGTTTTGCCCCATGTGACATCCTGTGCCTGGCTTTGCCTGGATATTTTGAAGCTTTAGAAGTCACTTCCATGTATATTCATTTCCTGCCTTATAAAATGTCACCTTTTAAAGCTGCACCCCACAACAATGGGTGAGCACGTCTTCAAACTTTGCTACTACATGACCTGCTCATTCTACTTGGTGGAGTGCAACATAATCTTTCTGTGAGAAGCCGAAAAATGGTTGCTTAGGGTAACCGATAACAGGGTATTGATGCCCTTTTAACAATCCAGTGGATCATCAATAGACTAGATGGATATATTGGTAAAGAGGAAAAGCTCTTCAATGTCCCCAAATGGTGACTCTGTCCAATGCTGAATTGTACAACTGACTGTGTGTTTTATTTAGGTTGGCACGGATCAGGACCGAGTCTTGCTGCACAATATGAGTCGTAAGGTGGGGAGTTAGTAAGAGAAGTGTAGAATTTTACATCTGCCATGAAATAGCTGCTGGACATTCTTTTCTACGTCTGTCAGTCCTCCTTGCCTCCTCTTCTGAAACCTTCTCTTTTTTTAATATATTTACAATCTACTGTACTGTAAAGTAACCCCTAAGAGAAACTATAGTGTGTTTCTCAGGTGTGCACATTTTGAGTTATTAAACTGGAACCCCACTCAATACTTTTTTAAAGATAAAGTTAGGAAGGGTTAATATGTTTTTGTTGTGTTTTTTGTTGTCTAGTCACCTATTTACCATGTTGTTATTGTAAAATGTTTTAGCAAAGCATACCCCTAAAAGAAGAATGTATATATTGACCACTCCTGCTCTCTGCTCCCCCCATAATTGATTTGTTTGTGAGGGCTAGTTCCTCAAAATCGGTTCCTCTGTGAAGAGATTCTACTATCTCCTTTTAGGTCGACCAGGCCCTTACGCTACATAGTTTGTAAATCTAAAGTTGATTGTACTCCTAACATAGGTGTCCCCACTGGTAGATTCTGCTAACACATTGCGGATTTCACAGCCTCACAACTTGTCCTAGCGTAACTGAAACCGTGAAGTGAGGGATGGTTTCTTCCCGGGGGTACAAAACATTAGTAAAGACCACTTCTAACCCTTCCCCACTTTATCCAATTGAAACCCTCTCCAGGGTTGCCAGAACAACATTACTAGAAAGCCAGAAGGCAACAAAACTATTGAGAATCTGACTGTAACTGATATCATTTTTGGGTGGCGTTACTTTTTAATAGCAGTAATGTGTGCTTCTCTTAAAATCCCCTTTTGTGTCTGAACTTTCACTTTCAGTAGTTTCCTGTCCTCCTCTTTCAAATTTTTCAAATTTTGTCATACTGGGGGTTATTTACTAGAGCCAGAGAGAGCTAAATTAGTCACAATTCTGCAGAGAAATCAATCAGCTTCCAGGTTTTATTGCTACAGCTTTAAGTCCATCCTAACACTAAAATCCCTGCATCTACAAATATCTACGATCTAACACTAACCTATCTAGCCCTGTAAAGAAGAAATCAGTATACGTACCTTTTCTGAAGCCGATCTGACCCAATCCCAGGCTGAGCTGTCAGCTACGGCTTCGCTGTGCAGGCGGGTGCAGAGGACACAGCCGACAACAGAAGCCCCATAGTAACTCTATGGGTGACGTCACTCCCCATTCATTTCACAGCCTTTGTCAGCTGTGTCCTCTGCTGAGCTTCTGCCACTGGAGATCAGATGGACTTCAAAAGAGGTATATATACTGATTTCTTCTTTACAAGGCTGGATAGTGTTAGATCTTAGATCTCTGTAGATGCAGGAATTTTAGTGTTAGGCTGAACTTACACTTTAATTAAACAGCTGAGGTTAGAAGCTGATTGGTTTCTCTGCAGACTTGAGACTCAATTTGCCCTCACTATCTTTAGGATATAAACCCCATAGTGTGCAATATCTGTTTTTCTATTCTGGTATTTTGATTGGGTATATTAGAGTACACAATAAGCACTATTATGAAATGATGCTGTATAGCCTTGCACCTTTCCTGTTACCTTACATAAATGCACTACTATGAAAATGAAAACCACTTTTATATAGTAAATAAGGTTTTTGCCTTTTGAAAGGTGAATTGCTCTGTGCTGTTAAAGTACAAATATTCATGTAAAGCAGATCTTAAAGTAGATGTAAACTCTTTCTGAATGACACTGGGTTTGCTAACACATGTATCATTAGCAAGATTTTTTTTTTTTAAATAAAATACATTTTTCCCCTTTTATTTTATTTTTTTATATCCTTTGCATCTTAGTGCTGTTGATCCCCTGCAGCCACTTCCCTGTCTACATGCACTCAAGCAGTTTCTACATGGCTTTTCTCAGGGTGGGTTTTCTGATGGGGAAAGCAGTGAGGACCATACTTGTGTAATGTATGTCAAAGCAGAGATTTGTAGTCCTCAAGCATATGGGCTTACAACAGGGTTAACAACACAGAAGCGCAAGTGGGAAACCAGGACAGTGCGTTCATCAGAACCATCATGTAGAACCAGCGGGGATTATTTAAATGAAAGATGCAAATTTAATGCAATACTACATTTTTTTTTTCTTTTGATCACTCTGTGAACATTGCACATAAAGGTTGCTTACTGGCAGTCCCCCTCTGGCGTTGTCCACTTCTTCCTCCCCTGGGTGCCTCCAGCAGCAAGTCGGGTGCTAAGGAGGCTCCTGTGCATGCACGCCTCTGAGCTGGACTATGTGTGTCCATAGATGCACCAAGTGTTAGTAAGCCACGCCCCTGCTCCCTCCTCACAGGAGTTGAGATGATAACAGTGGGAGCCTATGGCTCCACTCCCCTCAATTTCTACTGTGATAGCAGAAAGTGAGGGGAGTGATGCTGGAGACGGCGCTGGGGTGGTGACAGGGAGCCAAGTAAGTGTTTTTGTGTAGGGGGTTTAGGAGAGGTAGTGGGGCATTCTTTACCTTAATATAGAGAAGCGTTCAGGAAAAAACATTTGGACTTCCAAGCAACTGCAAAAATATTTGTAACTTATTTTTAGATGTTCGCGTATTTTAAAGCTTTAGTGAGTTTTTAGTGATCTGGTTTACATCTACTTTAAATGGTACCTAGAAGCACAAATTGTGCAGTGCAAGAAGTTGAGCAATAAATAAGATCTTAAAGTGTTAAACCACTAAAACTAACATCTCCGTTATAAATGGACTCTGGTGGGCTTTCCTAATCACTCAGGGCCCCAGTGATATCCTTAACCCTTTATTCGTTATTTCATTGACTTACTAAACAGCATGCTTGTTTTACTATACGGAATTACTAATTACTTTTTTCTTGACTTGATTGAACTGCTTTCTTGCTATAGTTTACATACACAAGCAGATCACTCAGTGGTGTGGGAACGAAGGTCCCTACCGCTGACTGGAAATTGGAGGCAAGGGGAGTTCCTCTTCACAAAAATGTTCCAATGCCACGGAAGGCTTCAGTCGAATGTCCTCTTTGCTATTAAACATGGAAGCTGTGAAATCAGGGGGTCAGAAGGAAAAATGTTAGCTTAAAGCCAAGCTGAACTTTCAGTTTAAATCGCCTAAGTAGATTGTAGGTGCATAAAAACAAATTGTGTACAAAGTCAGTTGTCTTTATAAAGCAGCCACATTCTAAGTAGAAAAGCCTTTCCCTTGTCAGTATGCTGTAAAGAAGGACCCTTGCCCTCTGTGTGGAGGCACTCTGCCGGGGTCCCACACACCACCTGCGGTAGTAAATCGCATTAAAAAAAAAAAAAAAAAAACTAACTAAAAAGGATCCCCTGCAGGACAATAACATAATGAGTTAGTGTGCATCGCATACTAGCACAGAGCTCAAGGGTTACTCTCAACCAGTTGCCCCCCTGAAACTACCCTGCCTCGCCCCTAATTCCGCCTCTAACCACGCCCTCATAAATTATCTCATGAAATGACATTTATGTTTTATGCAGAATTAAGTTATAAAAATAAATATTAACAACTTTATCCATTTCCACCAAAGCAGCCTGGCCGTGTCCACTAATGCAGCCTACCTGTGCCGGGGAAGAGAGAGGAGAGCTGCCGCCCAAATGATCAGAGCGTGGGGAACAGAGCAGTTTTCATTTCAATAGCTGTGTATTCCCTGCCGCGCGCCATCACATACAGCCCCTCTCCCTTGTCCGGGGAACTTTGATAGACAGATCACGCCTCCCAGGGTTGGACGGGTGATCAGTCTATCAAAGTGCCTCGACAAAGAGGGGCTGTATGTGTAAAGCTGTTATGTTCCCGAGCTCTGATCATCCGGGCGGCGGCTCTCCTCTCTCTCCCCCTCCAATCGCTGGGAGAACAGCTCCCATACAACCCCCCTGCCGGCGGTGCATGCCACCCCGCTCCCAGGCAGCCCACCCTCGCCAGCCCTGAAAATCCACTCCCAAATGCGAGCAGGTGAGTGGAATTTTTGAGGGCTGTACTAGCACATTATAAAATACTTACCTTTGAACAAAGACCTCCAGCGGCGCACTTTCACCGCTGACAGGGCTTCCATCTTCACCTGGTCTTCCTTCTGGGTTCCCAGGCTTTGGCTGTTTGACTGACCAGGCGGCGATGACGTGACACCCCCCCAGCCCCCCCCCCCCCAATGCATGCATGCAGGGGTCATGCCCGTGGCATGGCTCTCTCAGTGGATGGCATGCTGTCCATTGAGAGTGTAGTGTGCATGTGCCAGTGACGTTAAAGTGAATACCGTATTTAGTGCCTCCCCGGTGCCATGGATGCAGCCTCCCCAGTGCCATGAATACAGTCCTGTCCCCTCTGAGGCAGCCAGAACTGAACGATCGGCATATAACACGCACACGCGATTTTCAGGGTGAAAAAGTGTGTGTTATACGCCGATAAATACGGTATCTCCTAAAAAGTGCCTGTTTAGGAGATATTTACTATACCTACAAGTAAGGCTTATTGTAGACTTGCGTGTACATACAAGTAAACAAAGGGGGCTTTACTACCATTTTAAGGAGTGCTGGCTTTGACTTGGTAGGAGGCACATTGGGCCTGTGCAGAGAGACCAATGGTTCCAGACAAAGAGCAAGGATATTGGTGTTAGACTTTGCACACATTTTTTAAGTTTGCTGCACCTTGAATGTATTTAGCTGATTTAAACAAAGTTCAGTTGGACGTTAATGTGGAGCATTGAAGGAGGGTAAGGGAGATGGGCAACCCTTTTAGGTTTTATTTTTTATATTTTATTTTTAATGCACTTTTTTGAGATTTAAAGAATAACTCCACTTTTGTTGATCAAAAATCAATCCCCCTGGGTGGTCCGTGTACACTGCAAGGCTTTTTAAAAGATGTTTGGGATTGTAAAAAAAAAATTAATACTCACCTAGGTGGATGCAGCATCGATCCCCCGCTGTCTCAGCATTGAGAACTGAGCGATCAAACACCACTGATCGCTCAGTTCTCCCTCACAGCTCTGAACAGAGAGCCATGACTGTCAGTCTCCGGCTCTCCCCTCCATCACTTACAGGAGCACTGGGCTGTGGAGGGGGCGGGAGGGGCTGGCTCAGGCTCTTGGCGGATCACTGTGAGGCTGAGCCCAGTGCCGATTCAGGCTTCTGAGCGGATCCCGACCATGCGGTCAGAATCTTTCCTGAGTCTAGACATGCTGAGTGATGTCTGCTGACAGCGAGCTTTAGCCCGCTGATGGCTGAAAACAGATCACAGGAGTGCAGAACGACCTGCACTCCTGTGATTCCCTAGGAGAAGTACAGCCAAAAAGACTTTGGTCCTAGTTCTCCTTTAAGTAGTTAACCCTCTGAGTATCTCACTAAAACTTGGATTTCTATGACAGCAGATGCCTAATATTTGACTTGTTTCTTCGTGCAAATTTCTGGAAAATCAGTGAGCCAATCACACAAGCAGGAAATTACATTTTCTGGGGTGTTCTGTACACCAACGGTGTACAGAAAGTCTTCAGATTGCCTTATTGCATTGTGTTTTTCAGAAAATGTCATCGGCTGCAGATTCAAAAGAAAAGGTCATTTTTAATAAACAATAAATAACATGGTTTGTGTAGCAATTGTATATTCTATACACTTATTTTTTCTCATGAAAGTGGAGTTACCCTTTAAGTCTGTTATTAAAGTGATGAGAACACTTAATATTTCTGGTAGTTGAAGTGTAGGAATTTCGAGATCCTTTAACATGGATAAAAGACATCTCTTTGCAGGTGCATCTATCCTCCTTATGTAGGTAAGGACAGTGTTTACTTCCCTGTTGCCGTTCTTCACAGCTTTGTCTACTGGTAAATGAAAGGTCCTCAGGTGATTCGTAAAGTTTACGGTTCATTAAATTGTAATCTGCCAAAAACATAATTCACTCTTCTTTTTCTTTTTTTTGGTTTCAGAAACGTAAGGCTGTGGATAACGGTGACTTGGATCCCCATTTATCAGCCAAAGTTCTGAGGCCTCCACTGGTACAGAGTCCTCCATCACCGCCACTACTTCTCCTTCCACCTTCTCCATCATCAGGTCCACCAACGCCGCCACCAAGCACGCCACAAGTCCCCCATGTTGGCAGAGAAGACAGGGCCATGCGGCGGCAACTGACCAGAGAGAAAGAGAATCACCCAAGCGGGCGAGAGCACGCCGAGGCTGACCGGGTCTGGCATCGGAGCTCCTACCACACCGTCACACTACAGCGGCCCCCAAAAGAGCTGAGTAGTTCTTCAATTGTCCCCAAGCTGCAAGCCATTACACCAAATTCCCGACATCCCATCCGCCCACCGCCTCCTCAACCACCAGACGATTATTATGATGACGACGACGAAGAGGAGGATGATGAGGAGGATGATGATGAGGAGGATGAAGAAGGGGAAAACGGCCTTATGTTCGGACAGAAGAAAGACCAGCTGTCCATTCAGAAGGATGTGTGGCTTTCTGTCTTCCAGTACCTCACCAAGAAGGAGCTCTGTGTGTGTATGAGGGTCTGCAAAGCCTGGTATAAGTGGTTAGTGCCTGTATTCTTGTATGCTAATCATTGTCATGAACCCCTTTGATCTTAATAACAATACTACTTATAGGGTACCAATATGGCATTAATAGAAGAGGCATGTTTTCTATACACTCCAGTTGTGAAGGTATCTCTTGGTCACCAAAACATGCGCTAAAAAAATGGGCTGGCCTTCCCCTATGACAATTCTAGTTGCTATGCTGTCTTGCTGAACCAATGACTTCTCTAATTTTGAGTCACTGCCTGCAAATAGGTTTGCAGTCCAGTTTGTTCTTTACCATGGCATTTCAGGCTACATGCTTATTCCGGGTCGATGCTCAATATTGAAGCCTGTATTTTGCAGCTCATGCCTAAAATGTAGGCCGCAGCATTGAGCCTATGGTACTCCATGGATTTTTTTCTACTTAGTGCGGTACTGAGGTAGAGCTGGTCAGGTGACATTTTTTTTATTTTTTTAATATATATTCAACTCCTATGTATGTGTTGTGTTCCGCCAGCTTCACACACACTCAATGCTAGTCGATCACAGTGCATTTCCCAAAGCAGGTGATGTAAGACTGGCCATGCACTGATTTCTTTTGAACAGACATTCATATGAAAATTCTCATCACTACATTCAATGACATGACAAATATATAAAAGTACTTAAAACAAAGTTTGCTTTTAACAATTGGTTTTTGAGTGAGTGGACTTTCCTTAACAAAAAAAAAACATTTGCTGTTAAATTGTTCAGGAAACATTTTCCATCCTGCTTCCTCTAATTTTCTCATTACATCAACGAACATTGGTTTGACCCCACAATTAGAAATTCAAATGCTCTTAAAATAAACGATTTTGGACGTATTACTAGTGTTTGGACAGTTCAAGTTCAGTGCTCAGAAGGTCATCAATGGTCGCTTCTATCTTTCCTCCAGTGCACGTTCCCTTTAGCAAAGGTGTGAGACCAAGTGAGCTGAGGACACAGAGCAGTCCATATGCACCATACTTTAAAAAGCTAGTAATGAATAAATTGAAGTGGTTGCCATTTTTGTTTGGCAGAGAGCAGAGCCTCGGGGGCTGGAGACCATGTCTGTGCTGCCCCAGCTGTGAGGTCCAGTGTGAGGAGAGTTGACTGTAGAGTTGAGAGGAATTCTCTATCCTATATTTGTGTTAGCCATTTGATTTGCTAGATGTTGAGTAAGTTAAGGTGTTGTGTTTCAGCGAGTGATGGCTATTCTGAGGTTTCTTGCTTGTATACCCCCTTAGGAAGGACTTTTTGCTGAACAGTTGTTTTTGTCTTATAGGGGATGTGACAAACGCCTCTGGTCCAGGATTGATGTCAGCCGCTGCAAGTCTCTGGTGCCTCAGGCCCTAAGTGGCATCATTAAAAGACAACCAGTACAGCTCGACCTGAGCTGGACAAATGTATCCAAAAAGCAGCTTACCTGGTTGGTCAACCGATTACCCGGTGAGTACAGATTACAAGGGACAGTGGGGCTTCTTTTATTCAAAGCAAGAATGGCACACGTTTAATGGGACCAGCCTCTTGCAATCTTTTTACATAACAGCACTCGGACTGGGAGAAGGGGGAGCATAACTGGGAGCCAATCAGGTTTGTTACATACAAATAATGCTGACAAGGGCTCTGCGGAGGAGGAGAGAGCAGAGGGAATGGCCTAATCGGTATGCTGCTGCTTATTTACTAACCAGTTAACATGCTAAGGGTGGAGAGAGATTACACCACTGTATTTCTACTATCTATTACAGAAAAAGTGGCGTCATTGTTCGCAGCTGTACGGTGTGATGTGTACATCTTAATGGACGGAAATACAAATCTTTTATCAGGAAAAAGTTTTTTTTTTTTTTGTATGTGGATTTCATCTGTTTAGCAGTTTATCTGGAATTACACTATTAAAAACTCCTATCTATGCTGGATCTTTCTGCCAGGAGATGACAGAAAAATTGAGAGTAAAAATTGCTTGTATTGATGTGTAATTACACAAGTTTACAGGCATCTGGCCTTTCCAACTACTGGCCAGAATATTTTTTCTAACCACTGCAATAAATGTATATGCATAAACGTGAGTACATTTTATGCTCATAAGCTCCTCCTCAGATGCAGCTTTTGGGGCAATTTTTTTATGCTAAACTGCTCTACAAATGTGTTTCTTTTATCTTTTTACAAGTTAGAATTTTTTTTGAGAATTGGCAGCAGTTTACATGGCAAGTACAGCTTTGACCATCAGCAGTCAGGGATAGATGAGGGAAGAAAACTATCCTCCTCCAATATAGACCTGTGCATATACAACGTTAAGGAGATGAGAGGAGTTATGTAGAGCAAATATCAAGGCAGGAATAACACATCCAATCACATATCCCTAAAAGCAAACCGTGGTAAGTAGGACATTGGAATGACAATTGTGCAGTAGAGTTATAAACCCTGTACCTTCAGACATCAGATCTTATTAGCAAAAGGAGAACAGGAGGAAGGGGGTGGGGGGGGGGAGTAGAGGGGCCAGAGACCAAAGGGAAAAGAAGAGTGTGAAGGAAGGTCTCCATTGCCCCCCCTGGACATAAATGGACCTTTTAAAGCATTTGTAACCCTAAAAAATAATAATAATAATGTTCCTGTTCCTTTAAAACTTTAATAACAGCATAGTGCTGTTGAAGTGTAATTGTGTCCTTTTCTATGTTCTAAAATACCTGGTTGATTCTGCCTGTTCCTGTGTTCCCCTGTGTGAAGTGACCACAGTAATCATGGCTGCTGATCCATGATGCCGTGGTCAGTTTACCTGACCCTGTCATCCCGATTTGTGTTCTGAGTGTCTCCCCCTCCCTCCCTGCCTGTCAGCTCCAGTCTGTGTGAGAGCCGATCTGCTGCTCCCCCGCCCCTCTATTCTGCTGCAATACATACCCCTGATACTTGTATCCTCTGTTTTATAGACCTATAAAGTACTTTTTTTCTAAAGTGATTGTAAAGGTAAAGAACGAACTACAGCCAGCCCCTCTGTTCTCTCCTACACTGTGTGATTATTTTTTTTAAAACAATGCCTGTAAATACTTTCTTTGCTCTTTTATGGTCGGTCACATGACCTCTGGCTCCTCTATTTCTCCAATCTATGGGCTCCGACCTCAGCCAGGAAGGTCACGTGACCACTGTGACCAGCCAGAAGAGATCAAAGATAAGGTATTTGCAGGCTTCATTTTACAAAAACATTTACACAGTGTAGAAGAGATTAGGATAACATAGGGGCTGGCTGTAATTGTTCTTTACTTTTACTGCCAGCTATTAATAGCAGTGGGAGGGGAGGCAGCTGAGAGGGAGAGAGACACACACAGGAGCTGACAGGCAGGGAGGGGGAGAGAGGAGAGCAGCGGGATGAGGAAGGCACGTAAACTGACTACTGTAATCGGGAATCGGCAGCCATAATTACGGTGGTCAGTGCACAGAGGGAGACACAGGAACAAGCAGGATCAACCAGGATTTTTACAGCTTAGAAAGGGGCAGATTAGACAGCACAAGCACTGTGCTGTTTAATCTGCTATAAGGGAACTGAATCTCTTCCCCCCCCCCCCTTTTTTTTTTTTTTAAGGGTTAAAACCACTTTAAAATTCCTATCCCAAATACCTTCTTTCACAGCTCCCCTCTGCGGTCATGTGACCTCTTTCTGCTGGTTGGATGACATCCGTGGGTAATCTCAGCACCTCCCAATGCTCTGCTGATATCGGGGAAGAAGAGCAGAGGGGAGGTCATGTGACTACAGCGTGGCGCTGTGAAAGAAGGTATTTGGGATTAGAGTTGAAAAAAAAAAACTGCCACTCTCTACTTTATAGTTATATAAAACAGAGAGGATACAAGTATCAGATATATGTGACTTCACAACCACTTTAGGCCTGGTTCACACCTATACGTTTTTTTTTTAGTGTGTTTTCAGTTTTGCAGAAACACTACAGTCCATTTAACATGGTTTCCTATGGGTCACGTTCACATCTATGCATTTTATGGAAAGGGCCCGGGACTTTTTTCGGTTTTTGGTTCCATAGATTTCAATGGATCAAAAACATGTATTGAAAAACACAAAATACACCTGGAGTATCCAAATTGCAGTCTGCATAGGTGTGAACCAGGCCTTAAGTCCTAATGTGCATGGGCTAACATTGAACTGCATTTAAAGGCATAAAAAAAAATGCAGGGCGCCTGTAAAAGCCTGAGGCCTAATTGTGATCAGAGCCACACAGCGCCGTATACAATACTGGCCTGCGCAGAAGTTGCGTTATCCTTGATTGGCCAATTAGGACAGTTGAAGAGAGACAAGGAACAGCAGGATCAACCAGGATTTATACAGAATACAAATCTCATAGTGGTTCAGTGAATATGAACAGCAAGTAATGCAGCATGTACTGAGTTTTTAATGATGTGGGTTTAAAGTGATATTAAAGGTACATTTAAAAAAATAAATAACAAGTATGTTATTGCCTGCTCTGCTTAATGGTTTTGCACAGATCAGCCCCAATCCTCCTTTTGTCGTGTCCCCCGCTGGTGCTCCTGGCTCCTTCTCTTCTTCGAGTGCCCCTATAGCAAGCCACTTGCTCGCTCCCGAGCCCCGCTCTGTGTATCCATTAAATGAAGGGAAATCTCCCCAATGAGACCATGGACAAAGAACATCTTTATCTTTGTTTATCGGCCTTATTAAAATGCTTATGTAATCACAAGGACCTTCAGTTCAGAGAAGTAGAGTATCTACCTCTAACTAATAGAAAACAACAAAAATACTTGAGGAATCCTCCTTGACATCACCTACAAGGCTAATAAGAATTGAGCATTGAGTAAATGACATCCTGTAGCCATTCTGCTTGTGGAAATCCTGGTTATGGCTTTATTGCTCTAGGCTTATGATTTACCTTAAAGGTAACTCTTTTAGAACAAGTCAAACTAATATCGCTTCTGTGATCTCTTGTAGCGTTGAAGGATCTCATCCTGGCAGGCTGTTCGTGGTCTGCCGTGTCTGCCCTCAGCAGTTCTAGCTGTCCTCTCCTACGAACACTGGATTTACGCTGGACAGTGGGAATCAAAGATGGACAAATCAGAGATCTGCTGACACCGCCATCAGAAAAGCCAGGTGACATTGTGGTTGATTCTTTTATACCGTGTTTTTTAATCTGGATGTCAGGAACTCTTAACAGAAGAGAAGTGGGTTGCAGATCTTAAAATAAATCTTACTGAAGCTTTTTTTTTTACAGAGATTGACAGGTAGAAAGATAATGGCCCTTTATTACTGGCACTTCCATGTTCTGTCCTGATCTTTGCATCTGGTTGCTTCCACCATAATATAAAATCCTTTTTTGTTATGACCAGCACTGACACATGAAAGTGCTCTATATTACTGTCTAGTTCAGGGCTTGACAAATTTGCTTTGAATCGCCAGCTAAAAAAAGTTAGGAGCCAGTTTTTTGTTTTTTTCTAACACCAAGGAAATTAGCTGGCACCTCTCCTGCTCCGAGGTGTTCACTGGACCGCAACATCTGGCGTCGTGTTGTCACCAAGAATGTGCAATGCATTTCTGAGTATGCACGATCTCAGTGTTGGACCTCATATTAAATAATTTTGGTAACTATAGGAGATTGCCCAGAGATTGTACAAGGAGAGGAGAGCCCGTGTGGTCTATGGAGTAGAAGCAGAAAACTGGGTTGGCTATGCAGCAGAATTGCAGTCTTGTAGATCAGTTGGTTGGCATGAAGTTAGTGATGTCAGCAGCCTGGGGGTAATGACAGACTTTGTATGGCCTCTCTCTCTCCGCCCATCACCTACTCCCCATGGCAGGCTGTCCCAGGGCTCGCTCTGACTGCTTGAAGCCAGAGCGTAGAGCCTGCAGAGTGAGGATCAGCCCTGGCTCTGGGCAGATACCCCCGCCATCTGGCCGCTGATCCCTCCCGGCTAATAGGTCCACTCATACAGATGTCTGTGTACCTGTCACCAAGCCCTGCACACTAGAGGACACACAAGGTGCAGCTTTGTCTCCAGTGCGGCAGACATCTTCTCAGAGGGCAACCATGGCATTCCATGCCATTGGTCTTTAAAAAAAATGACCCTGCCACTTACAGTGTAATTGAAGAGCCATAGACTGACTGTACTGACTTCACTACTATACAGGAGTGTTATCCTATCTATAGTAGATGTTTTTTTTTTTTTTTCTATTTTAAATGGGCTGACAAAAGCTCAGGCGCCAGAACACCATTTCTAGTCGATGTGGTCAATGGTGGCCTGGGATTGGTCGAGCCCTGGTCTAGTTAACCCCTAGTTGACACCAAACCATGCTCAGATTGCTTACATCACCTGCTATTATTTGGCAACATGTGGCATCTTTAAAGATACCCAGATAAATTAGATCCTTGTACTGGACAGGTTGTCAAGAGTTAAATTTGGAGTCTATGAGCCCCTTTAGTATGAATAGATGCTCCCAACTAACCCCAGCAGGGAAGTTCATTGGGCAATATGATCATGTTTATGCACCCATTATTTTGGAAGCATGCACAATCCAGCCACAATCTCTGTGGCCATTTTAACACCACGCCGCTAGTTGTTTTAGACCTATCTCTCTGGTTCGAAGACTCTTAAGGAAGGATCAGAAAAGATATTCTGATAGTGACTGTAGGTTTATAGGTAGACCGCAGAAGGCAGAAGATTCGGCTTCCATATGATTTGACCGCTGGAGACCCAAACCACTGCACTCTGTGTTGAGCAGATGTATGGCTTTCCAGCATGCTGCTAGCAAAGGATGATTTAACCGCTTGCTGCAGCAAGCAGAAAACAAATAATTAGGACGCGCTTATCGTCTAGTGTGTGTTGCAGCCATCTTCTCATTTATTTTTCCTAACCATGATTTGTTTCTGTGACATCCACAGGACACGACGCACGCAGCAAGCTTCGTTTCTTGACTGACCTGAGGCTCTCTGGTTTAGACATCTCTGACATCACTCTGCGGTTGATAATTCGGCACTGTCCTCACTTGTCTAAGCTGGACCTCAGCCACTGTCCACTCATGTCAGACCAGTCTGTCAACCTGCTGACTGCTGTGGGCTCATCCACACGAAACTCTCTCACACACATCCACTTGGCAGGTAAGTGGAAAGGTAGTCCACATTCCTACTTGGCTTTAATGACTCTATGGTAAAAAAAAAAAAAAATTCTGTGTATGTATATCCAAATCTTTTTTTCAGTTTTGAGTAGAGCGGGGAATGGTTAAATCTTTGGGTAAAATTGATTTTTTTTTTAAATTTTTTATTTAATTTTTTTATCTTCATTGGTGACGTTTTCTTTTGACTTGTGGAGTTGTGACAGGAAGTTACAAAGTGAGGGCTATTCCCCTGTTAAGACTGTTGTCACTAGAACAGCGGAAGATTGTTAGACCTGTTTGTCCTTCCATAGCAATGTTCAGCACTCCTGTTGGGAAGTTGCCTATTTTAGTGCTTCCAGTGGCAAAGCAAGTAACCACTGGCTTATGGGTGATCGGGCCTTTAATCACCCCTTGTAGTCCTTAAAAGGCAGCGATGATGTGATTTATACCCAAGCTTCCTGGAGTGTGTGAACCTGGTCTCTGCATCTCTGGTCTCTCATCTGCCCAGACACTGCCACTTAGTGTGATTGGCATAGCCTGGTGATGCATATCTCTCAGCTCTCTGAGATGAGAATGCAGGAAACCTTTTACCACAAAGTATGTAGGCAAAAGACGCCCATGTCTCCCCTCTAGACAGCAACAAAAACTATCAAGCATTAGAAGAATAAGAGCACCACAAATGGATGATCTAGTGGTAGAAACCCAATGTGTTTAATGGGGCTCATAACTCTCCCTTCATTAGGGCCCAGCCACAGGAATCGGGTAAGAAAATTCAGATCTCTGGACCCTCCCACCATCACAGCTGGGCTGACAAATTTTCCACCCCATAGGATTGTACAGACACACTGATGAAGAATTCCATTAATTGTGGAAAATGGGACACAGATTGTACTGAAAATTAGAGACTGCCTTGTGCATATACCTTCATAACGGACGGCTTTTATTCATGGGGTGGTATGCCAAGGCTGTCTCATTGTAACTAAAATCACATTCTACCATTTTCCCAAAGAACATTTAAAGTTCCCCTCAATACTGCAAATCGGCCACCTTCCAAATCCCAATTTTATTTTCTTAATTTGAGGTGGAAGCTTTGTCAGCCCAGCTGTAAAGGTGGGGTGTTTCGGGGACTTTTCTTGCGTGTAATTCTTGTAGCTGGGCCCTGATGAAGAGGGAGTTGTGCGCCTCAAAAATACATTTTGCTTTTTTCCTTTTTAAATTGTGTTTTAATTAAAAAAGAGATCCTACTGGATTTATCCAATTTTTCTGGCGCTCTCATTCTTCAATACTCTGCAGACATTTTTTTGGGACCTGTATGGATACTCTTGATGACAGATAGCGGTCTTCAAAGAGACTACCTATCTCGTCAACTCAAGGGGTCCAGTTCTCCTACAGTACACAACCTACTTGTGGAGCAATAAAAACCTGTCAGAAGTTCTAACCACACTTGAAAGTGGTTGTAAACCCTTTTTCACAACATTTGCCTACAGGTAATCCTATAATAAGGCTTACCTGTAGGTACCGTGAATATCTCCTAAACTTGCACAGTTTAGGAGATATTCACTGTATCCTCGTGTACCGATGTCATCAGCACATGCGCACTGAAGAAACGTCTCACTCATGCCGTTTTTTCAGCTGCTGTGCCGTGATCGTCGGCTCCTGCACACATGCACGGGAGTGATGTCATCACGGCTCCAGCTAATCACAGCGCCGGAGCCTGCGAACCCGGAAATAACTCCGGGAGACATGTCGCCCATCACAGCGGTGTGCCGGGACCGCTGCAACTGCTCAGTTCTGAGGTAAGTATTTCATAATGAGCTAGTATGCGATGCATACTAGCTCATTATGCCTTTGTCTTGCAGGTTGCTTGTTTTTTTGTTTTTTTTCATCTGGGTTTACAACCACTTTATAGGAACACTATTATAATGTTAATATATAACTATTTATACTATTTTTACAAATTAAAAAAAGGAACACACATTTTACCAGTTTGATGAAATTTCCTGACTTATTTAATTTTTATATTTTATTTCTGCTTGACCAGATACAATTTAAATCCAAAATAAAATAACAATTGTATGCAAAATAAATTACCTTGTTACTTCCAGTCAAATTGCTGTGTCTGTGTGATGTACTCTTAAAAAAAAAAAATAGTTTGTCATTATAACATGCAAGTTCAACCTCCTATTTTTAGTCCTTTGGGAATTTTGCCTCCAGTAGTAAATGTAGCTGCACATTCAAACAGAACTACACTCTCCACACCCATTAGACATTTCTCACCATGCAGTATCAATACTACCACAATATATAGTGCATATTGAACATTGTTCCCGTTCTCTCCATGGACATCTCTCACACTATCTCCACACGTTAGGTATGCTAAGCATTGACCATGCCCTTTCTATATACCTTTACTGTGCATTATCCATAGTAGCATACCATATACTGCATACTGAGCAGTGTCCATATCCTCCTCACTGTGCAGTATCCACATTATGATGATTCATACTGCATGGTGAGCATATGTTGTTCTCCCATGAGCTGAGCTTAGCCATATTCTTCCCATAGGCATTCCTTACTATGCAGTATCCACACCACCACATGCATACTGAGCAATTATCCATGTTCTCCCCCATAAACAAGCCTTTCGTAACCTTTACAATTTAGAGGAACCCTTGAAATAACTTTCTGGTCTCTCAAACTGTCTCGCTGCTCCTACTTGGCATAGCCATGCTATGTAACTGAATTGATAATTGCCCCACATTGTATGCATGACCTCTCACTAATTATGTTTTAAACATCCTTTGTGGCTACTCCATACTTAACCAAGGCTCTGGATGGGAGTTCTATTGAGAGAACTATATCAAAGCACAGTGATATATAGAAGGTTATGGTCCCCCAACTGGTTTGGGAGATCTTAGAGGACAGTGCTATGTTACTGCACCTGTGTGTGATTTGGTGCAAAGCTACTGTATACTCTTTTATAATCCGATAAATCTCTATCAGCTATGTTTGGTCTGCTTTACATTAATGGGAGTTTTACTATTCAGAGTTCAGCTTTGAAATTGGCTCTGGGCCATTACACACACATTGCAATCCCAGAGTACAATCAGGTATCCAGGGTCTTTGTATCCAATCAGACCAGCCTTTGCGCTACATAGTTTTTCATAGATATGAAGGAGGTTGTACAGAGTATAACATGTGCTGTGCTCTTGGATTATTTATAAAATTGAATAGAGTTACAGAATTTCCTCAAAGGCCCCAGGGACTTTTTCTCAGTGCTCCCTCCTGATTGGCTGAGACACACCAGCGGAGGCATTGGCTCCTACTGCTGTCAGTCAGCCAATCAGGAGAGGGAGGAGGCTGGGCCAGGGCTCTGTGTCTTTTTTTTTTTTTTTTTTTTTAATTTATTTTTATTCAAATTTTTCTTATAAGACACAAAGACATAAAGACATATACAAATTGGTTGTCTAGCTTGTACAGGTAATATCGCAAGTACATCAGGAAAAAGAAAAAAAAATGAAAGGGAAAGAAAAAGAGAGAAATAGAGAGATACATCCATGCAATGCAGTTTTAGCATGTAAGTGAAAAGGGGATTTTTGGAATTTTTGGGCCTCCCCCCCACTGCCCATAAAGGCCTATACCTATTAACTAGGAATTACATTTAATCGTCGATTCTTGGTATCGTAACTAAAGCTAGTCCAGCATTAGTAAGCAATGTTCATTTCCTCCAGCCACCCACTCCAAACCTTATTAAATTTCAATTGGCAGCCTCTATTAAGATAGGTATCTTTATATAGTGGAAGATTATCGTTAACCAAACGTTTCCACTGGACATTTGTGGGGGGATAGGGCTTCTTCCATTGAAATGTTATGGTTTTCCTAGCGTAAAATTAGAAGCAAACCAATCATCGTGCGTTTAGCTACAGCAGGAACTAATTTTTTTATAAGGCCCAACATATAAATCTCCATAGACAGTGGTAGATTAGTGGATGCAATTTTATTGATTAGGCCTAGTACCTCCCCCCAGAATTGTTGTATCTTTGGACAATGCCAAAAGATATGGGAAAAATCTCCGGGGGTGTAGCTACATCTCCAACACTTAGGGGAGTGGGCAGGATTTATCAAATGAAGTCTGTGGGGAGTGAAATACGCCCGGTGGACTATTTTAAATTGGACTAACTTGTCACGTATAGAGACTAGCGAACTAAAAGGGAAGTCCCAAACACCATCCCAATCTTCGCCACTCAAAGCTGGAATGTCACGCTGCCAACGGGACAAAAGGCCGTCCAACGGAGGCAAGGACTCATAGATTAAATGCTGATATATGTGAGATGTAGGTTTTTTTGTACAACCGGATCTAAGAGTAGTCTCCAGTTTAGACTGTATTAATATACAGGACGAACGTGGGAATTGGGCTTCGAAAGCATGCAAAAGTTGAAGATAACGGAACTGATAGTGCTGCGGAAGATTATACTGGGAGGAAAGCTGACAAAAAGAAAGCAGTGAGGTGCAAGACACCACTTGTGAGATTAATTTTATACCATATCTAGTCCATATCTGGGGGTCAATAGATTTGTAAAAATGTGGTAGATTGGGGTTTAGCCATAGGGGTGTATTAGGGGAAATTCCCATCTGGCTGTGTTTTTCAATAGCCAAGCCCATTTTCCAGGCCCGTAAAGTAGTAAGCATAGACGGAGTTAATAAGTGTGGGGCACATGGGCCTCTGTAAATTAGGTATTGAAGAGATTCCCAGGAGCCTGCCACGGTGGCCTCCAAAGCGGAGGCCACATTGGTTTTATCAGGATTTAGCCACCCGACCACTGTCACCAGCTGTGTCGCCAAAAAGTACTTATAGCAATCCGGAAAGGCCATGCCACCCTGCGATAGTGGCCTCATTAATGTAGTTAACTTATATCTCGGTGGTAAGGAGCCCCAGAGAAACTCTGAAAAGCGTTGGTTTAGTTTAATAAAGAAGGATTTAGGAATCCACTGCGGGGAATGGCGGAATAAATATATGAATTTGGGGATGACCTTCATTTTAAGCAAGTTGACCCTTCCCCATACCGATAGGGGGAGATTATTCCATGCCTTGAGTTTAGCTTTCATATCCCCCACTACCGGATCCAAGTTTAATTTAAGAAAATCTGAGGCTTGTGCACTGACACAAACCCCAAGATATTTAAAGGAGTCAACCCACTTTAATGGGCTATCTGGGGAGGATGTCAATTTGGCTGCTTGATCTATTGGAAATAGAGTAGATTTTGGCCAGTTTACCCGGAGGCCCGTTACCATGGAGAAAGTGTTGAGGAGTGACAGAGCACCCTGAAGTGATGGACCCGCGTCCCCCAAAAATAAAACCATGTCGTCAGCATACAGGGCTACCCTCTCCTCCAGCATACCTATCCTAAGCCCCTTAATATGAGGCGATGTACGGAGAGCCTCTGCAACTGGCTCTATAGCTAGAGCAAATAGGGCCGGAGAAAGAGGGCAGCCCTGTCTAGTTCCCCGAAACAGTTGAAATGGGGTTGAGAGTCTGGAGCCCAAACGAATCGATGAGATGGGACACCTATAGATCACCTGCAACCATGATATAAACCGTAGTGGAAAACCCATTCGACGTAGAGTCTCCCACAAAAAGGGCCACTCTACAGTGTCGAATGCCTTTTCTATATCTAGTAGGGCAATAGCTCTGGTACCGGAGTTGTTGTGTTGGGCATGAATATTAGTAAAGAGTCTCCTAAGATTAACGTCGGTTGACCTTTTAGGCATAAATCCTGTTTGATCAGAGTCAATAACCGAAGGTAATAATGGATATAGACGGGTAGCCAGCAGTTTGGTTAAGATTTTCAGGTCATTATTCAATAGGGCTATTGGCCTATATGAGGCACATAGCTCTGGGTCCTTAAGGTCCTTATGGATCAAAGTAAGATAGGCCTGGTGCATTGAAAGGGGCAGATCACCCTTGGATAGGCAGAGGGTGTATAATTGGGCCAGGATGGGTGCCAAAAATGCTGCATGTGCCCTATAAAATTCTATAGGAAGGCCATCCGGCCCTGGCGCCTTACCCAAAGGGAAGGACCGTATAATTTTTAAAACCTCTAAGGCCGAAATAGGGCGTACCAACGATTCTCGTTCCTCATTCAACAGCCAGCCAAGTGCTAGTGGATCTAAAAGGTTTTGCAACATCTCTGGCTGGAAGTCGGGGGGAAGAGCAGAGGTATAGAGAGTTTGGTAAAAGGCTTTAAACATTTGTAAGATTTCTACCTGAGAGGTCACCTTGTCCCCAGTTGAAGACCGCAGGCCCGAAACCACTGTGGATGGATATTCATGCTGTGCCAACATGGCCAGGAAACGACCATTCTTGTCCCCCTGTTCAAATAGTCGCTGTCTACCTTTATGCATATCCAATCTTGTAACTTCCGTTAAATGTAAATTTAGTGAACTGCGGGCGGCATTTAATGCGTCAAAATGAGCTGCTGTAGGATCTGTACTGTAGATTACTGTTTGATCCTCTACCATCTGTTGTAACCTGTAAGTTTCCCGGCCCTGCTGTTTCTTGACACTAGCGATAATAGAGATATATTGCCCTCTTGTATAGGCCTTAAAGGTGTCCCAGACCGTCTGTGGGGTCGAGGAGCCTTCATTAAGTTCCCAAAACTCAACTAGTCTGGGTGGGATAGTATCAGCCACCTCAGGGTGGGAAATCCACTGTGCCCCCAGCCTCCACAGGGCCGCATCTCGGCGTGCAGACGAGCGAAGCTCGATTACCAGTGGGCTATGATCGGACAACCCACTGGGTAGGTATTTAGCCCCTATTACATCCGTCAACAGGATTGAATTAGAGAAGGCTAGGTCAATCCGTGAGGCAGTCCTATGTGAGGCCGAAAAGCATGAGTATGTCCTAATAGCCGGGTGTTTCCATCTCCATATCTCCTGTAGCCCCATTGCCTGTGCCCATATAGATAGTTCAGAGCTATAGTTTTTTGATGGGACTGGTCTGTCCAAATCTGGGGAGATAGTAGAGTTGAAATCCCCCATCACCAGCAATTTCGCTGGATAAAAAGGAGCTGCTTTTTCCAAAACCTTATATAATAAATCATGTGTAAAAGGTGGAGGAATATAAACATTTATGATTATATATCGCTGAGACCAGTGTGAAAACACCACCATTGCAAACTTGCCCTGGGGGTCCGTGCACACGTCCTCAATAACACAGGGGAATTTCTTGGGGGGGGCTCTGTGTCTAAATGGACACAGGGAGCTGTGACTATGCTCGGGTTCCCCCATAGCAAGCTGCTGCCTGTGGGGGCACTTGACAGGAGGGAGGGGCCAGGAGCACCGAAGAGGGACCCAAGAAAAGGAGGATCAGGGCTGCTCTGTGCAAATCCACTGCAACAGAGCAGGTAAGTATAACATGTCTAATACTGGCGCGGTCTGGCTGTAGCTTCTGCACTGCTTTTGAGGACCTTTTCTTATTTATCAGGGCCATTGTCCTGTTCATTATGACTTGGCCAAGGCACGGCAATGCCCAGAAAATTGTACATGACCATTTTTTCAACACAGTCCACCACAGCATGTGCACTGCAGTGTATGTTCATTGCCTGCTACCATAACAGTGATTTGGGTGCCACACCATTCAGGGCACATCACAATGCATTATGATTTAATGGCCTTTTTACAGAAACGCATAAATTTGGGTCTTAAGTTACCAGTCTCCTTGTATGTCTGTCTTCCCCTACCGGTAAAAGGTGTGTGGAAGCTCTGCTCTCATCAATGGCTACATCTTTGACACTTCTACCTTTATAAACATGGCCTGTAAATTAGAATGCTTTCAGAAATAGAATTAATAGTTTATTTTTATCAAATAACAAAATAAAAAGTAAATGAACAGAAGAGAAATCCAAATCAATATTTGGTGTGACCACACTTTGCCTTCACAACAGTTTTGTGCATTCATTGAGTCGCTAAGCCTTAAAGGGGTTGTAAAATCGGGGTTTTTTTATCTTAATGCGTTCTATGCATTAAGATAAAAAGCCTTCTGTGTGCAGCATCCTCCCTAATACATACTTGAGCCCCACCTCTGTCCAGTGATGTCCACGAGTGTCTCGGCTGTCCGAGACTCTCCCTCCTGATTAGCTGAGACACACCAGCGACGCCATTGGCTCCCACTGCTGTCAGTCAGCCAATCACGAGAGAGAGGAGGCCGGGCCAGGGCTCTGTGTCTGAATGGACACGGGGAGCTGTGACTCGGCTCGTGTGCCCCCATAGCAAGCTGCTGGCTGTGGGGGCACTTGACAGGAGGGAGGGACCAGGAGCACCGAAGAGGGACCCAAGAAGAGGAGGATCAGGGCTGCTCTGTGCAAATCCACTGCAACAGAGCAGGTAAGTATAACATGTTTGTAATGTCTCTTCTTTTCTATAAAAAACAGTCACTTTAATTCCATATCCTATGCAGGAAAACATAGGAACTGGGGTGCAGGAAAATGGCAACAGGTGCTCTGGACTGAGGAGTCCAAATGTGAAATATTTGGTTGTAGCTGGAGGCAGTTTGTTGGTGAAGTTCTGGAGAGAGGTACAATAATGAGTGTCTGCAGGTAACAGTGAAGCATGGTGAAAGATCCTTGCAAGTTTGAGGCTGCATTTCTGCAAATGGAGTTGGAGATTTGGTCAGGATGAATGGTGTCCTAAAGCTGAGACATACAGACAGATACTTATCCATCATGCTATACCATGAGGGAGGCGTGTAATTGGCCCCAAATTTATTCTGCAGCAGGACCCCAAACATGCAGCTAGTGTCATTAAAAACTATCTTCAGTGAAAAGAACAAGGAGTTCTGGAAGTGATGGTTTGGCCCCCACAGAGCCTTGATCTCAATATTGAGTCGTTCTGGAATTACATGAAGAAACAGAAGGATTTGAGGCAGCGGACATCCACAGAAGATCTGTGGTTACTTCTGCATGATTGAAACAACTTGCCTGTCGAGTTCCTTCAAAAACTGTGTACCTAGAAGAACTGATGCTGTTATGAGGGCAAAAGGTGGTCACAGCAAATATTGATTTTCATTTCTCTTCTGTTAACTTTCCATTTTATTAACTGAATAGAAATAAATTATTAACACTTCTATAAACCATTCTTAATTTAATTAATTTTTAAACAGCATTTTTTCGCACCTGCCCAAAACTTTTGCAAGGTACTGTGTGTGTGTGTGTGTGTGTGTATATGTGTGTGTATATAGATATATAGATAGATAGATATACCGTATATACTCGAGTAGAAGTCGATCTGAGTATAAGTCGAGGCCCTAATTTTACCACAAAAAAATGGGAAAAACGTATTGACCCGAGTATAAGACGAGGGTGAGAAATGCGCAGCTACTGTAAGTGGAAAAGAGGGTCAACAATGCCCATTTGCAGCATCACTGTGCCCATTTGCAGCCATAGGTCCCCCGGACTTCAAATTCGGTAGTTGAGGGTTCCTGGATGCCCCCTAGCTGCAGCCAAAATTTGGGGTCTCTGAACCCAAAGGGTCCCAAAATGACATTGCTGCAGATGGACACAGTTGACCGACTTTGGGGCCCCGTATCTCGGGGCCACTTAGTACTAGGAACCCCAAATTTGGTGCAAACCCAGTGGAACTAGCACCATAAAATATCCAAAGCTGGGATTTCTAGAACCAAGTAGTCCCGAGATACAGGGCCCCAAAAATCGGTTCAGAAAATGTCAAGCACTTTTCTGCAGCAGAGAATGACATTTTCCAAACCAGTTTGGGGCCCCGTATCTCAGGGCCACTTGGTGCTAGGAACCCCAGCTTTGGATATGTTATGGTACCAGTTCCGCTGGGTTTGCACACCAAATTTGGGGTTCCTAGCACAAAGTGGCCCTGAGATACGAGGCCCCAAAGTCGGTTCGGAAAAAAAATTTTTGCTGCAGAAAAGTGCTTGACTCCAGTATAAGTCGAGGGGGGCACTTTCAGCACAAAAAAAGTGCTGAAAAACTCGACTTATACTCGAGTATATACGATAGATAGATATATAGATAGAGAGATAGATAGATATATATATAACGGCGGTGCTCCTAGCTCCTCCCCTTCATCGGGTGCCCCCTAGGAAAGCTGCTTTCTATGGGAGCACCTGTGCGGGCTCGCTCCCGAGTCCTGCTGCTGCATTCAGTGATACAAACTGTGGGACCCAGTCCTGCCCCCGTGTCACTAGATTTGATTGACAGCAGTGGGAGGTAATGGCTCCCGCTGCTATCAAACTGTCCAATGAGATGAGAGCCAGCAGCTGGAGTCACTGGACTTGTGCATGTCGCTGGAACAATTGGCCTCAGGTAAGAAAAAATGGGGGGGGGGGGGGGGGGGCGCTGCAGCAAAGAAGGTTTTTCACCTTGATGCATAGAATGCATTAAGGTGAAGAACGTTGAGCTTTACAATCCCTTTAAATATTGCATTCATTTTTGTGGTAGTTATCTCAGAAGAAGGCAATTCACAAAAAAAGCATCTATACATGTTACTTTTTTTATTCTGTGGTATTTCTTGCATTTACAACTTCTCTCATCATATACCAGGCCTCAAGCTGCAGCAGGAAGTGGGACATTTAGCAGCAGGTATTACTACCACTACTAAATATGACAGCTTCTGGTTGTCAGGGAACCGGCACAGTGTTCAAACAACCCGTGACTCATCCCTGCCTGGCTCATTCAGCGGCTTATTGGAATCTAGAAGCCTCTTTCAACAATTGGGGGCCCCCAAATACGACCCTCCCTGCTACCCCTACTCATTCACAAAAATAGAAGCTAGAATTTGAGACCTTGTTTGTCCTTTTTATAAAAAAAAAAAAATCCCCACGATGTACATCCGTCATCAATCACACCATCCCGCAATGCAGGTTCCTCTCAATGAACGACACTTGCCCAAAGAAAAAATCCCAACACTTACTGAGACACGATCGATTCCATCATCAACCCCTCAAATTGACCTTTTCCCTGACAGCTGTCATTGACTAAATATGGTCATGTCCATAGTTGGTCAATTACATCACCCAAGTGTCCCTTTGCTTACTTTAGCTGCGAGGACCCAGAGATGTCATTCTGCAGGAGGGAAGTGATCGGATGTGTCTCAGCGGGCATCTGATTTTTTTTTTTTTCCCTGGGTTGGTTGGCATCATCGTTCGTGATTGATGTACATTGTGGGACTTTTTTTTTTTTTTTTTTTTTTCACATGTCAAAAATTGCGTCTGTACGTGTTTTTTTTTTTTGTGAATGAGTAGGTTTACTATGTCTCCCTTCATTCACATTAAAGGGGACTTTTCCACAGCTGAATGTGTGGACAGCGACAGATGAATCGCTGGTTATTGGTGTTCCAGCAATTCTGAGCTGGAGCTGTCACATTATCAGTGGTATTAACGGGGTACTTGGTGTAATCCTTTACTCTGACCTGTCCTTTCGTCCCACTTCCAATCTCTGTCATAAACTTGTAGACTTCGCCTCTCTAACATCTCTAAAATTCGCCCCTTTTTAACTAATGAAACCAGCAAGCTACTCATTCACTCCCTTGTTAACTCTCGCCTTGACAACTCCCTTCTCATAGGCCTACCTTTCCATCTCCTCTTCAGTCTTTAATGAATGCTGCCACCAGACTCCTTTACCTTACCAACGGCTCAGTGTCTGCCACCCCTCTTTGCCAATCCCTACACTGGGTTCCGATTGCCCAGCGAATTAAATTCAAAATACTAACCACAATACATCACCAATCTGGTCTCCCCTCCTCCCCAGACTTCCTGCTGTCAAGCTCCTTTGTCTCCTTTTCCCATGCTTGTCTCCAGGACTTCTCCAGAGCCTCTGCCATCCTCTGGAACTTTCTACCTGTCCGGGTATCTCATACTTCGGAAGCATTTAGGCAATCCCTAAATTTATTTCTTCAAGGAAGCCTATCGCACCTCCAGCCAACTGAACTTTTATCTTTATCTCCATCAGATCATCCCTAACAGTTATAAGCTTTTGTACCCCTTGCCCCACCCTATTCCATTGTAAGCTCTTCTTGTATTTTATTGTATCTGTACTTTCTCCCTTTGTATTGTAAAGCGTTGTGCAAACTGTTGGCTCTATATAAATCCCATATAATAACAAAAATAACACTGCTGCTAAATGTTTCAACTCTTATTTTTGTATATTTGTTAACTAGCAAGTGGCTAAAGCACGAAATTAACAAATGTATTTTGTTTATTTTGTAAATAAACTTAAATTCAGTTTTGCATTTTTGCGATATTTGCCACATGTAATTAATGCATTAAGTGTAGTGAATGGACACTTTAAGTATCGCATGCAGTACTTTGTGTAAAACACAATTATCGCATGCGATGAGCATTAGTGAATTGACATTTGACCCTTTAACTGTGTCCAATCACAGCCGGTCACATGTAAACACAGAGATGCCGGTAATCGGCGCTTCTCGCCTCACACTGACAGTGTGTGTGGCAAGGAGAGCCGATCAGTGACATCTACACATTTAATCAGGGCACTGATCATCAGTCCCCTAATTACAATATAGCGCCAACAGTGCCAGCAATCAGTGCCCACAAGTGCCACCAATCAGTGCCCATTAGCGATGCTAGTTAGTGCTGGCTATCGGTGCTGCCCATCACTGCTGTTGATCAATGCCCATCAGTGTCGCCCATCAATACTGCCTATCCATGCTCACTGTCGGTGCCCACCAGTGCGGCATATTAGTGCTGCCTCCTCAATGCCCACCAGTTCAGCCTATTGTTGCCGCCTCATCAGTGCACATCAGTGAAGGAGAAAAAGTACTTAGTTAAAAAATGTACTGACAGAAACTAAGTAAAAAAAATATATTTTTTTATTTTTTTCAACATTTTTGGTCTTTTTTTTTTTTTTTGTAAAAAATAAAAAACCCAGCAGTGATTATATACCACCAAAAAAAGCTCTATTTGTGTGAAGAAAACAATAAAAAAATGTTTGGGTACAGTGTAGCATGACTGCGCAATTGTCATTCAAAATGCGATGACCGCACTGAAAAATGGCTTGGGCAGGAAGGGGGTGTAAATGCCCTGTAGGCAAGTGGTTAAAGCAGAGTGCATTACATTATAGCCTGTCACACAGAGCTACACGTAAAACATCAAGGGGGTTTAAAATCGACAAATCCAGCCTATTGATTTAGACTGCTGTTAATAAATGCCTTTTTTTCTTTGCCAGGTTGCAAAGGGGTCACAGATGAGTCTCTGCTCTACCTACGGCGAGCCTCCAGCCTAACCCTAATCGACCTACGTGGCTGCAAGCAAGTGTCTCGAAAAGCATGTGAGGGGTTTATATCGGACCTGTCTGTGAGCACCTTGTACTGCCTGTCAGAGGACAAGCTCATCCAAAGGATCACCTAAGAACATAAGGAGCATCCACTGCAGGCGCGGTGTTGGAAGAGGCCACGTCGCTGGGGGGCGCACATTGTCAATCACTCCTCCTCGTTGGCTCTCTCTGGCTCCCTTGCCTCCCTCGTCTGACACAAACAAGGAGCAATAATTGGAGTCTGTACATCCTGCCCTGTCTCAGTTCCGTGAGGGGCAGTCACCTGGTGCAAGAAAGTGGGCTAAATCTGAAACGGGTATTTAAACCGCTTCGGCGGGCCCTGGTGCTCATGGGTACCTTTCAGGGCTAAAACATTGAAACCTCTTAAGACTGGATCTCCATAGTCACAGAGCAAAGAACTATTATATATATATTTTTTTTTTTTTTTTTTTTGATTTTGGCTCCTATTTTTCCAGATCCGTCTCTCCTCCAGGCAGGTATATGGAGAGTTTGAGTGAGCGGGCAGCTCAAATTGTTTTATTTTTATTTTTTTTGGAACACCACATCCATATTTTTTTTTTTTTTTTTTTTTTTTGTGCGTTTCCCTCTGTTGATCATTACGTGTGCATGTGTGTGTGTTAGTTAAAGAGCACCTGTCATTTAGTATTTAAACGTAATGCTGTAAAGGTAGAAGGTAGTGGAGGCAAAAAGCAGTGTACATTCTTCATATTAAGGTTTCAGTAGATGTCTAAAGTGATAATTAGCTCGGGTCTTATTTCAGTTTGTCCTCGCGTTTACGAAAGCACTAAACCTTGGGTGAGATAATGTTATTTTGAAGATTTCACGTGGGAAGCCAAAGCTGCAGAAATGGATAGGATGTGTGTAAGCTGGTTTTAGATTTAGTTTCATACTCCAGTTTCTTGACTGTAGTTTGTGCTTTCTCTACATCGGCTCTTCCAAACATAATTTTGTTAACCCAATTATCCTGAAAACTTATTTAGCTTTTCTTATTATTTCTTTAACTCTTCAGGATATCGGTGGAAGAACAAGGTACAAAAACCAAATAAATTTAGCCAGAAAGTCAGCTCTTTTCCTTGTCAGCTGTTTACATGTAAGACCAAGTAGCCAGGACTTAAATCCCAATTGGACTTTCAGAATAAATCCACTAAATACAAGCTAGGTGCATCAAAACAAAAGGTGTCTATAGTCTTTAGTTTTCTTTTAAAAGCAGCCACATCCTGAGTAGAAAAACCTGTCCCCTGCCAGCAAGTTGTAGAGAAGGACCCTTGTTCTGTGTGTGATTGGACAGCTCTAGTTCTGACTCTGAAGGGGGTGTGTCGGATCTCTTCAGAGAGGTCACCGCTTCCTCACAATGAACAAATGTTTTTCTCTACAGATTGCTGGCAAGTGATAGGCTTTTGTTACTCAGGATGTGGCTGCTTTTGTTTTAATACGCCTGGAAATCATTTAGCCGATTGAAATTGAAAGTTCAGTTGGGCTTATATTATACTGAAAAGTGGGGCACATCACAGTTCCAGGATACACAAAAAACTTTATTTATTAAAAAGGGCAAAACCTTCCTTTCCCACCTTCCTTCACAGCATATATGGTCTTTTACAAAACGGCAGGGGTCCTTTAAGGTTGATTTCTCTGGGCGTTTGGAGCAGAGTGTGTGCATGAATGAGAGGGGCGGGCCGCTTCCTGATAAATAGTCAGAGTTAATATTATATTTTTTTGAATTTAACTTAAGTTGGATTTGTTGCTTTTTTTTTTGTTGTCTGTTGTGCCCGACCCCTCTCCTCGGTGAAAAAGTAGGTGCAGATGAGCACCCACCAATGCATTAGTTCCTCCCACACTGGGCAGCCATCTTTGCATATAGACAAAAAGTTCTATAAATATATACAGAAGGCCACTACTGCACACATAGGAGACATGTGTGTGCATTGCGGCCAGTTCCTTTCCCTGGCCCATGACTAGATTGTATAAAAAGAGGCTGGATAATATTTTTCTCTGCGGGGGAGCTCTCGCTTTCCCTTTGTTTCTTTTTGCAATAAAAACAAAAAAGTTTATGATACAAAACCTGTTTGTGTGTATTTTTTAAATCCAATATAATGACGCATAATATTTCAATAGATGATTACCCTATAGGTTATTCTTTTGTTCTTGTAAAAAGAGTGCTGAGAGTTCCTGTCTATACAAAAAGTTCTCGTGCACACAGGACGTCTAATTCTCCTAGAAGCCAGCAGCGTCTTTGCTGAAAAAAAATTCCTAACGCTTGTAAAAGTGTCTAAAGCTTTTTCAAGCTCTTGGGCATTAATTTCATCGGCCAGAATAAATTTATTCTGGCCATTGAAATGACTTAATGCTCAAACGTGCCTAGCGTTTAGCAGCTTTTAGTAGCATCAGTAGCTTTTTGTGCCCAAACCCTGCTGCTCCTGGACACACTGGCAGTGTGTTTTTTTGTTTTGGTTTTTCCTGCCATGCATGGACACATAGGCTAACATGCAGGGGAGTTTAGAAGCGATGGGGGGTGCATGAAGCCTAAGTGTTTCTATTACTTGAATGGCTAAATCAGAATGTTTTTTTTAGGCTGTTCGTAATGTGACTTAGGTAGTGTTTTATATCACAGCATAGCAGAGTCACGTAGCAATGTCTTGTGCTAAATGAACTTCACAAACATGGAGATTGTTCGTATAATCCCAAATAAATAAAGTTGCCATTTGAGTGACATCGTCTAAATTCCAGTATTATTGCAATGGTGGCACATTGTGTAGCAGCCAGGATGTTGCAAAAACATACCCAAATCCATGGCTCTGCACACAAATGTTACATCTTAATCATACAGTGCAGGGCACTGATTAAATATTCATAGACCCTGGGTTGTAGACTAGTACCCTCATGTGATGGATGCTGGCAAGCTTTTGAGGACATGCCCCCTGTGCATCCCCTTTATACCCTACCCCACTCCATGAGCCCTTCGTTTTTTGCTAGTGTTACACTTTTGAAGACATTCCCCCTTGTGTGTCCCACCTATAATCTTATCCCATTCTGTGAGTCCTCAGTTTTTTGCTGGTGTTACACTTTTGAGGACAGTCTCCCTGTGCTTTCCCTCTATAATCCTACCCCACTCCATAAGTCCTCCGTTTTTTTGCTAGTGTTCTGGTGATGGACCACTTTTCCCCTTGGGAGAAATCACTCTTAGCTCAACTAGTTTAGTATTTTTTCAGATTCTTAATCAACTCTTCACTGTCTTGTAATGTAACAAAAGAAAGCAGTGCATCCAGATCAGTGCAACCTCTGTAAAATTTTAGGAACCCTACCCAGATCCCATGCCATGGGGATAGCCTCTAATTATTATGCTGGATCATACGTGGGTGCTCACCTTGGCACTTTGTGCAACGCGTGTGGTTAGCCACAGGGTGCCATACCTGTCCAGTGCTGTATAACCCATACCTTGAAGACCCCTTCTGGGGTATATCCACCATGATGAATGTAGCCTGAATCCTATGTAGGGACCAGCAACTTGGACAGGTAAGACAAGGTCACCCTGTATCTCTGTTACTGTAGCCCCACTATCCTTTAATAGTATATGTTCACACATGATAGCTGTCAGTTAACTGGGACAGTGTTTGGAATGTATTTACTTTTACAGTGTAAACTTTTCAAACTTGGTGCTAAAATTCAATCACTTAGGGCTTAGTCTCAGGTGAATGACCAGGGGTTACATCATACACAGGTCACACGCTTTGCTGCCACTTCTGTCTAGAGCCCCTTCTTAGGTACTCGGGTGCTTCCCCCACCCTTCTGCCACAACGACTTCGCTATAGGATGGTCTGCACTTGTGTTACTGTGCATTCCTTCTCAGACACACTCGGCTTATTTCTGCACCCTATGTCTTGGGAACCCCACAGAGGAATGCCCTCACCCATGGCAATGGCAGAAACCAGAAGAAAGGTAGCCACAGCAAAAGCTCGGGTGAACATTTGTTCTGCCAAAGGCCTCCCTTGTACTGGAGCACCTGATTTTAATACTCATCCCTGCATCAAATGCATCTGATTCTAGCTCTATCCCAAGCACACAAGAGGCCTATCTGACGAAGGAAGTATTTTCTTCAACTATGTCACAATATCTCCGACAACTAATTGGTTTAATGCAGCCATTACTGTCTAGAGCTCATAAGCGCCAGGCACCTTCTTTATCTCCACTGTCTATCGGAGTCGGATCACAATATGAATACCCTAGACGATGCAGCCATAGAAGGAAATGAAGAGAGAACCAGAGGCTGTTTTAGAGGAGGCCAAGGAAGACTTCTCACCCATCGTATGAACCTGATGTTATGGCTTTCGGCATAATTCACACTGGAAAGGACAGCTGCCAGAGCGCTTTACACCTTCCGCAGCTGTCCATTCTCACTGTGGTAGGGGGCAGCATGGTGCATGATTCAGGGTATCGCACGGCTTCCTTTTTATATTCTATAATACTGAAGGATGTGCTGCAATACAAAATGCATGTCTGCGTTTTAGCGCAGCTCCAGGCTGCATTGCAGTGTGAATGGGACACACACACAAATAATTGTTTGCTGTGGTCCTAGTGGTGACCAACATTTTACACTGCAGTAAAACGCCAGTCACTGCGTGTAGTATGAATTGGCCCTTCATTTAATATGCTTGCCATAGTTGATACACTCCTGTTGTGTGCAAAAGCCTTGGCTATGTCACACTTGAATCTCCCCTGTCTCTCCATACCTCTTTGGGTACAAAGAGAACAACTAAATCCAAAAAGACATTCGCCATTCACGAACAAATAAAATTGTCAATTTATGACGACTGGGTTAATCCATATATGATTTTCAACCTTTCGAAAAATCATTGCTGAACTCTATCCAGTGAAAAAGAGTTTACAAAAAAAGTGGTCTGTTGCAGTAGTCTTTACCATCTTCTCACTGTTCAAAATGAAGATATTCCTTAATTCAAATATTCTGCAGATAGGAAGTCTGAGAGACTATTGAAAGCTCTTTGCACTAGCAGGCCTGGCTCTGCAACCAACTTTTTCAGCAGTTTCTTTCTGCCAAACTGCAGCTATCTTTTATGGCAATGAACAACCAACACGATCCTGTATTCCAGGTCTGTACTTTAACTGAGCAATTACAGAAATTACATTGTGCCCTGCTCTTTTGTGTGGATGCCCTAGAACAAGTAATGACACAAACCTCCAGAATGGTTCTGATTTTCATTCAAAAATGCAGAATCTTGTAGCTCAAAGCCAGGTCAGCTAAAGATGCCTAACAAGCACATATGTTCTTTGAAGGAGGACTTCTCTTTGAAGCATGTGACAAATTTATCAAAGATGTCACAGGAGGAAAGGTTCTTCTCCAATGGCATGTTTAAAAATGCCCTTCAAGGACTTCTACCACCTCAAAACCCAAAATACCTCAACATTCTACCCTGGCTTCTACTGCTAAGACAAAATTCAGCACTTCCTTTTGGTGCAAGACTTATCCCACTCCTAAAAGTGAGGGGTGTGTGTTAGTTTGCCTATCTCTGGGCCACAGATGTCCCAGATCTGTGAGTTCAATTGGTGGTTTCATAGGGGTACAAAATAGAGAGTTTAAAACTCTGCTCCCACCCAGCATTTCCCTCTCAAATGAGCAAAAATCTGCCCAAGGACAGTCAGATCTGTGGAATGCCCTAAACCATCTCTTGTACCAGGGAGTAGTTGTGACAGGTTCAAAGAATTCTATTCAAACCTGTTCATGTTGCCAAAACCCAGCAGAAGTAGTTGTCCTATCCTGGGTCTAAAATCCCTAAACAATTATCTTCAGATTCCAAAATTTTGCATGGAATCTGTGAGGTCTGTTATCGCCTTCCTGAGACAAGGCATCCAGGATGACTACCTGCATATTCTCATTTATTCACCCCCTCAGTGCTTTCTATGCTTTGCAATAGAAGACAAACACTTCAGTTTTTCGCTCTGTCATTTGGCCTGTTCTCTCCAAACGTATTCACAAAGGTCCTCTTCTTGCTTTTCGAAGAACTCAAGGCAATTCAGGTCACAGGTTTTCTAGACAAGCTACTTCTGAAGGACTCATCTACTCTTCAGCTATCTGCCAAAGTCTGTTCATATGCTTCAGGCCATTGCTGTGTAATCAACTTTCAAGTCTTCTCTCTAACTTCCCCTTTGTCTATACTTGGGCCTCGTATTAGACCCAGCCCAGCAAAAATCTTTCTTCCTAAAAAGAAAAACCCTTTAGGTTTAGGATCTCATACCCAGTTTTTAGAGAGTTCTGAGCCTCATGGAAAATTCATCCGAGGCTTCCACTTTGCTTGATTCCATTCAAGGTCTCTTCAACGCAACATCTTTTTAGCCTAGAACGAGAACACGCTTTTTGGCCACCTTATGTGTCTCTCCAGCCAAGCAACAACTCCCTGGTTTAGTGGATTCCTGGTCCAGCTTTGACAATGAGAGAAATCCTTTTTACCACACCCATGGAAGCCTAACAGGCTGGGGAAGTGTTTTAATTTCCCACAATTTCAGAGAACATGGTCACCCAAAGAAGCCAAACTCCCTATCAACATCCTGGAGCTCAGAGCAAAAAATGTGCTTGCCCCACCAGATGGGTGAGAATCTCCTGGACATTCTGACAGATACAGATTTCCAAGATGCTTCCTCTCTGTACATATGGGCAGGATGCTTTTGGCTCAAGTGCTGGTCAGCAGATTCTCGTGTGAGAAGCACCTCGAGTGCAGTGGGGTGGCTTCTGGGGCTATAGCCCCAAGTCTCTTACTGGGTGCAGCGGTCCCCTCAGGGCTGGTCTGGGCTACCAGAAAATTTCCTGGTATGCCGGCAAGGCTGCCTGCCCTGGGGCCGCTTTGAGGGCAGTTGCGACAGTATAAGATATGGCTGCCCGGCTGAAATGTCAACTGCGCATGCGCCGCTGCCACTCAGGAAAGCCTGTACACGCTCTGCCCTTTTCGGGCGGACGCATGCATAGTGAGGTAATGGCGGCGCCATTTTTAAATGTAAAGCAGCAGTGGCACCTCTGCATGGTCTCGGAAGGTGTTTGGTCCCACCTTGGACAACTACATAAAGGAGATCATGAACAGTCAGAGTATTCTCTCCCAAAAAAAGAGGCTTCTCCTGCATCTAAGCTTACACCTGAGGTTGTGAATTGTTTTCCTGGTGTTATTGTCAGGCCTCCAGCTCCAAATCTAATTCTGGAACACATTTTTTCATTAGGGATGCTTACTTGTACTTTTCCTTCTCACCAATGCGATTTATGCTTTGCTGTGGGTGCTCAGGACTACTAACTTGTCACCATTCCCTTTGTGCTGATCATTGCTTCCTGGGACTTCACCAAGGTGCTTGCCTCAGTCCTAGCTCTGCTCTATTCTTAGGGGACTCATCTTGTGGGATACCTGTATATTCTCCTAATAAGACAAGTCCTCCACAACCTTAACAGCCAATATCCAGTGGATAGTGCTGACTGTAGAGATTCTACTGGATTTTAAACATTCAGAAGCCATCACTAGAATCAATTCATCTATTAGACTATCTGGGACTGAATTTGGACACAACCCGAGCCAGGATCTTTCTGCCCTGGGACAAACTTCTGTACCTCCACTCAGACTCAGGTTCAAGGGTCAGATTCATAGCATTCCTTCTGTATTGAACTATGTTGTTTTATATTGGAAAGCGTTGCGCAAGCTGCTGGTGCTATATAAATCCTGTATTATAATAATAATTCTGGCAGCTGGGGACAAACAGACTTGGTACCTGGACCAACCCATGCGTCACACACAAAGCTAGACTTTCTCTGACGTAGTAAATTTCTAACCTGGCACTGAAGCCAGGGAATTCCTTTAATGTCAAAAGCTAGAATTCCTATCAACATCCTGGAACTCGGCTCCAGTGCCCCCCATAGGAAGTTGCTAACTGTGGGGGCACTCGATAGGAGGGAGGGGCCAGGAGCAGCAAAGAGGGACCTGAGAAGCAGAGGATTTGGGCTGTTCTGTACAAAACCAACTGCACAGAGAAGGCAAGTATAACATGTTGGTTATTTTTTTTAAAAAGAGACTTTTCCGTACATCCTCGCTAGATTCTCGCACGGGAAAGGACAAACTGGCGGTCAGTCGCACCCCGGCCAAACCTAAACCTCCTCCCCTGGTTCCAATGGACTCCTCTATGTGCGGGGACACTGCAGGTGAGCTCTCGGCTCCTCCTATGGCCCCTCCAGCCCCTGTCACCGGGGCAGCTAAACCCACGGTCATTTCCACCTAAGATGGCCCAGTGGAGCTACTTCCTCTGGTCTCGGGCGGATCAGCCGGCTCCGCCATCACAGCCCTTCTCTCCGCCTTTAGGGCAGACTTTGAATCCTGGGCATCCAAGATGGAAGCCTCCCTCTATTTAGAATTGCAAGCCCTTCAACACCGGGTTTCAACAACGGAGACCGCTGTATCCACTCTTGCTACTACCCAGGAAGACCATATGGCTCGTACTGTGACCCTCGAATCTACAACCACGACAAATCTCTCCTGTTTACAGCAGCACCAACTCCGCATAGAGGAGAGTGAAAACAGGAGCCGCAGGAACAACATTAGGGTGCAAGGAGTCCCTGAAGTAACCTCAGGCACTAAACTAAAACCCACTGTCATCTCTATCCTCAATCAGGTCCTGGGCAGGGAAGTTACATCCCCTATTGAACTGGACAGAGTGCATAGAGTAGGAGGCATGGGTGGAGACTGCAGTGACAGCCCTCGCAATGTCCTATGCCGGGTCCATTACTATACCCTCAAGGAAGAGATTATGCATAAGGCCTGGCCTTCTATACGTTATATATGCCTGCTATGTTGTCGGGATCACAACTCAGACCTCCTGACTCCGACCTCCCTCCCTAAATAGGTTTGGCACGATTTGTGCGTAGCACTTGATATTTCACGGAGTGTCTCTCTACTTCGTTTTTTGTTGTTTTTTTGAGACACCTCTCCCAGGTGTCCTCTCTGTCCAGCCTTCTTCCACTCCTCTTCCTTTTTTCAACTCCTTCCCCTCACTTCCCCTTTTCTGTCCCCCCCCCCCCCCCATGTCTTCCCCCCTCTTTTTTCCTGGACTCTCAATTTTTCTCTTCTTTTCACTCCACCATGGCCCATAAGGTATTATCTCACCCTCGACTAAAACTGTGTTCATACAATGTAAATGGACCCAATGTAGCCTCTAAGCGTGGACAAATCCTATATCAAATGCATAAAAGCCAAGTTAATGTACTCCTACAGGAGACGCACTTTCAATCTGCCTTCACTCCTTGTTCCAACAGATATTTCAACAGATGGTTCCATAGTACTAATCCATCCCAGAAAACTAAGGGAGTATCTATTGCTTTTCACAAAACTTTCCCCGTTGAACTGCTTGATCATCTCTCTGACCCTCAGGGAAGATATGTCTTTGTGAAATTTTCACTGTGAGGAGTTAAATTTATGGTAGCTAACATTTACCTACCAAATATCAACCAAGTTCCATCAGCTTTGCAGTATCTGAAGATTCTGAGTTCATGGAGGGTAAGCTCATCCTGGGTAGGGATTTCAATACCCCTCTGGAGCCACTATTGGACTCCTCCACCTCAAGGTCACGTATTTCATTCCCCAAACTGAGGGCCCTGAAACGCACACTATATGACTTGCACCTTGTAGACGTTTGGAGGGTACTGTACCCTAAGTCTCGTAACTACATGCACTTTTTTCAGGTACATCAGACTTTTAGTCACATGACTATTGAGTGACCACAGCTGTCTGGATCGGTCCCCTGAGTGCGAAATAGACTCTGATCTGGTCGGACCATTCCCCTATATACTTGACGTTCTCGCTCCCCTCCACGTCAGTGAAGGAGTGGACATGGCGCTTGAACAACTCGTTGCTGGCTAACTCGGACTGTATTACACGTGTCTCGGAGACTATCTCTAACTTTTTTGGGGACCACACACAAGATACCACGTTGTTTCCCATCCAATGGGAGGCACTGAAGGCAGTGTTACGTGGAACCTTTATTCAACTAGGATCTCGTCTGAAAAATGAACGCTCAGCCGATATAGCGGCTGCAATTCAAAAGCTCAGAAACCTGGAAACTGACCATAAGCGTTCCCCAACAATCGAAATGCTCACAGAGGTTTCCAACGCCCAATCACATCCCAGAGGACTGCATGAGACATTTGCACGTACATTCGCGGACAAGCTCGCTTTCCACCAATATAAATTCCAAGACAAGTGTGGCAGATCACTGGCCCGCTCCCTACACCCAAAAGTATCCTCTACTTTCATCTCTCATATCCAAGGACCTCATGGAAAATCAATCTCCTCACCTTCTAAGATAGCGCAGACGTTCAGGGATTTTTACCAATCCCTGTACAACATACCTGCGGTCCAGTCAGGTTCCCCCTCCACTTCAGAGGAGAACAAGTTCTCTTATGTCATAGAAACTGCGCTCCCCACTTTTGATGAGGAAGCCGTTACCAAACTTGAAACGCCTATTACAGCAGATGAAGTTGCGAGAGCCATTGTGGGTACACCAACTGGCAAGAGCCCAGGGCCGGACGGCTTTACTCCTAAGTTTTCTAAAGTATTTGCTCCCCTTCTTATTCCCTTCTCACCAAAGTGTTTAACTCTGTGTCAGAGGGCTCAGTGTTTCGTTCCCAAACACTTGAAGCTCCTATATCCTTTATTGCACAAACTATAGGCCAATATCCCTGATCGGGCTTGATTTGAAGATCTTCGCTAAAGTGTTGGCCAACAGAATACAACCGTTGTTACCCAGTTTAATCCACTTAGATCGAGTGGGATTTGTAAGTGGCCGTGAAACAAGGGATAACACCTTGAAAACCCTTCTTCTTTTTTCCGACTATGCCCGAACCCACGATATTCCTTTATGCCTCTTAACGGTCAATGCAGAGAAAGCATTCGACTAAGTGGATTGGCAATTCCTTCGGCTTTCTTTACAACAAATAAGTTTGTCAGCCCACATGATCTCAAGGATAATGTCCCTCTACTCCTCTCCATCTGCTAGGATTAGACTGAATGGCTCTCTGTTGCCAGCATTCTCTATAATGGGACACAAGGGTGCCCTCTGTCCCCCCTCCTATATGTTCTTACCATGGAACATTTAGCTATTGCTCTGTGAAACAATCCCTCTGTGCACGGAATAATGGTTGAGGCCCACTCATACTAAACTTGCTCTATTAGCAGGCGACCTGCTCCTATCTGTGACACACCCACACTTGTCCCTGCCCTCAGTGTTGCAGGAGTTTCAGGGATTTGGGGAAGTTAGTAATTTTAAAGTGAACTAAAATAAATCGGAAATTCTCAATATCTCTCTGCCAAAGTCGGACCTACAGACTCTCGACTGCCTTTTCCTTTAAAACGGGGTCCACCTCCATCCGATACATTGGTATTCAAATACCGGAGGATGCATCCCAGCTCTTTTCCAAGAATTTTACCCCCTTACTACTTAGAACCCAAGCCGATCTGCCTCTCCAAACAGCTCTCCTGGCTTGGTAGGGTGAACACCTTGAAAATGGATGTTCTTCCCCGGTTTTTGTACCTATTCCAGACAATTCCTATATACTTACCTAACTCCTATTTCCGGAAATTGCGCCAGCTGTTTTCTAAATTTCATTTGGAATACGGCCCGTCCTAGAATTCGATACGGCAGTGATACTTGCATACTTGACTGGTTTCATAGCTATATGACTAAGCTCTGGGTTCACTTGAAAAGCCATATGAACCCCATTGAACTCTCAGCTCTTCCATGGACCATACCCTCAAACCGTAGGGGTTCGTATCCCCTCTGTGCCCTTACTCATCAAACGATCCAAATCTGGGATCCCTTGATCTCTAGCAGGAACATCTTAAATCCTTCGGGGACTATGACTCCCCTGTTTGTGACTCCGGTCTTCCCACCGGCTATGCATGTGACTAGCTTTGGACCTTCTCAAAAAGAAGACCATAGGAGGCTTTCCTAGGTTCTCCCAGCAGACCCCACTCTAATGCCAGATACCCTTTCCGAATCGCTTTCTCGATACCCTATGCAGTGGCTCCAGAAACAACAATTACCTTCCTATAAGCAAACCTTCTCATCCGTATCAGATATTCTAGCTGAACCGTCAGGATTCAAGGATATGCTCCTCCAAGCCGATCATCCAACACACGTGGTATCTCAGCTTTATTCCCTTTTGCTGAATGCTTCTTACCCAGATCTCCCACCCTACACAAGAGCTTGGGAAAAAGATTTACGACACTCCGTCTCCCCCATTGACTGGCAAAAATTTTTTTAATCTGACACAAAATTCTCTCTAGCCACTAAAACTCAAGAAAAGGGGTTCAAACTGGTGACAAGATGGTATAGATGCCCTTTGACTATACATCATTTCAACTCGACAACACCGGATACCTGTTGGCGTTGTCTAAGCTCCAGGGGTACCATGCTCCACGTTTGGTGGGACTGCCCTCCCATACAGAAATTCTGGCAACAGATCTTCCTATTATACTGTGAACTGATTGCGACCTCTTTCTCCTACACCTGAGATGGCTCTTATCCATGCTCCCGAGCACATTCAAGTCCATTAAAAAAGATGTATTGCGTCACTTTTTGGCCGCGGCCAGTATAGTGATTCCACGTTATTGAAGATTGTACCTTCCCTGGGGAAGTGGGCTCCTGAAGTGGACCGCATTAGGGACCTTGAACGTCTGTTGGCTGAGGAATCAAATAAAGAAGACCAGTTCTCTCTCACTTGGACTTCATGGTCCATGTTCTGCTACTCATCGGACTTCATCTCCTGGGCATAGGGCGACCTAGGCAGCACCACCTCATGACCATGTTGGAGCGATTCCTGTTCCAAATCTTTCTGCTTCCCCTACTTTCTCTTAACTCCTTCACCTTATTGTATATATGTACTCCTCAGAATCCATTAAACACTTACTCCTGATGCAAAATATGATCCTCACAGATAAATCCTCTACAGCATAACAGGTTTTTAGAATAAGTTTGATTGTAGTAATACATGATGTTTACACAAAATCTTCTCCTTTAAGTGGGAGGACCTTTGAGTTCTCCATGTTCTGCCTCAACATGTTGTTCTAATTAATGTTTCTCATTTTTTCATTGACAGACACAGCCTTCTTTATTCAGAACCATAGGTGTTATATCGCCCCCTACAGGAGTAGGACACTAGGCAGAAAAAGACTTGGCTACGCCATGGGAGTAGTCCTAGGAGATATACACCCCCCTCTCTGCTATAGGCCTTCAGTTTTTTTTTCTGCCTAGTCGGGAGTAAGGACCTAGTTCTCTGCTGGGATCTCTAGTCCTGGCAATTTTTATTTGTTGTTTTTCCTGGATTTTTCCGGTGAGAACTGCCGGGCTGGGCGAGGGGCTGAACATTCGATCCAGTCTGGCCAGAGAGCACGTGCAGCCCGCAGCTACACGCTAGGTTAGCCGCGACATAGCCCCACTGGACGGGGACTGGCCCTGCGAGTTAATCGATGCGATGCCTCTTTGGACGCAGCTCCCTTGCTTTCTAAGCAGTCTGTTTCAGCGGTAGTGCTTCGATGGGTATTGTGGCTGAAGGGTTGTACTGCGGACCAGGCCTCTAAAAAAGCCCTAACTGATCTGCCTTTTCAAGGCGGTTGTTTGTTTGGGGCCACTCTGGATGATATCATTAAGAGTGTCAAAGGGGGGAAGAGTACTTTTCTTCCACAGTCAAAGAAGGGGAAGGAGCCAAGTCGCAAGCATGGTCCGTGCTTCTCGGCGCACAGAAAGTTTTTTCGTCCCTCAGGGTTCACTGACAGGCTCAAAGTGTTTCAAGCCCCCCTCGATTGGGCAAACCGAGAACGGGTTTCTCCAGACCCCCAGATAAGGCTCCTTCAGCATGAAGAGGCGCCCTCACCCGCAGTCTGGGTGGGGGGACGTCTTCGCTGGTTTCCGAGCCCGTGTACCTCTCTGATAAATGACAAGTGGGTCCACAAAGTGATTCTGTCTGGTTACAAGATCGAGTTCCAGACTTGCCCCCCAAGCAGATTTTTTCCATCCAATCTGCATCTGTCTCCGGGGCACGGTGCAAGGCCTATTGCTCCAAGGGGTGATTGTCCCGGTTCCGGTGTCAGAACTTTTCCAGGGCTTTTATTCAAACCTGTTTACGATCCCCAAAAAAGAAGGTACGATACGTACGATTCTGGACCTCAAGGCCCTGAACCGCTATGTGCAGGTGCGGAAGTTCAGAGTTCTTTCTCTCCGTGGTGGCATCTCTTGATCAGGGGGACTTTCTTGCCTCCATCGACATCAAGGATGCCTACCTGAACATTCCGATTTGCTGTGGGAGAGGAGCATTATCAGTTTGCAGCATTACCATTTGGTCTTGCCTCCGCTCTACTGGTCTTCACCAAAGTGTTGGCCCCCGGTTCTGGCGCTGCTGCGCCAGCGGGGAATTGCTGTTCTGGGCTACCTGGACGACCTTCTGCTGCAAGCAGAGTCCCCAGCGACCCTGAGGGGTGACGTGGAGATCACTGGTCAGACTCTGGCAGATTTTGGGTGGCTGATAAATTGCCAAAAGTCTGCGTTGATTCCAGTTCGGAAATTGGTTTATCTGGGTCTGACTCTGGATTCCGCTCGGGCCAAAATGGTCCTTCCGCAGGTCAAACCCCAGAAATTACAGGCCGCAACCCGCTTACTGCTGTCCAGCAGATGGGTCTTCCTGCAGACTTGCATGCGGTTGCTGGGCTTGATGGTGTCTACATTCGAGGCGGTCCCGTTCGCTCAGTTCCATACCAGACACTTGCAAAAGGAGATCTTGTTAAAATGGGACAAATGTTCCGAGTCTCTGGACAGTCAGATTCGACTGAGTCAAGGAACCAAAGGGTCCCTGATCTGGTGGCTTCGTTCCCCGGCTCTTCGGCAGGGGAAATCCTTTCTCCCTCTGTACTAAACGATGGTCACCACCGATGCCAATCTGTCTGGATGGGGAGGAGTCCTGGGCCTTAGCTTGGCTCAGGGTCACTGGACGCTAGAGGAATCCACCTATCAACATCTTGGCACTCCAGGCGATCAGACTCTGGATCATTGGACGGATCGACTTCAGGGGCTCCCGATACAGATCCAGTCAGTAAATGCTACGGCGGTAACCTATGTCAACCACCAGGGAGGGACAAGGAGTGTGTTAGCTGGCCTTGAAGTAGCCGTCATTCTATGGTGGGCAGAGCGTTTTGTCCCGGCCATCTCCGCTGTTCACATTCCGGGGGTGGACAACTGGCAGGCGGATTACCTCAGTCGCCAAGTAATGGACCAAGGGGAGTGGTCACTTCATTAGGAGGTATTTCAACAGATCTGTCTATGCTGGGGATCTCCAGAGGTAGATCTGATGGCATCTCGAATCAACAGAAAGGTGCAGAGGTTTGTGGGCAGGTCTCGGAACCCTCTGGCGGACGCCTCAGACGCTCTGGTGGCTCTGTGGGGCCAGTATCATCTGATCTACGCCTTTCCTCCTCTCAAGCTTCTGCCGCGGCTGTTGCGCAGGATCGAGGCCGAAGGAATTACAGTCATTCTAGTGGCCCGGGACTGGCCTTGTCGGTCCTGGTACACCGACCTGGTTCGTCTGGGTCCTTTCAGGGGGGTTCTGTTATCCCAAGGGACGATCTTCCACCCTGCTTTACCGTCACTGGCTTTAACGGCATGGCTGTTGAAAGCCAGGTGTTGAAGGATAGGGTCATATCTTCGTCGGTGGTTCAGACACTACTCAAAGCTAGGGAGTCTACTTCCAGGAAGGTACATCATCGGACGTGGAAAGCGTACATTTCATGATGTGAGTCAGTGCTATCCTGTCACACCCCCTACCTGGTGATTCATAAGGACAAGGTGGTGCTTCGTCCTTGTCCTTCATTCCTTCCAAAGGTTGCCTCTGATTTCCATTTAAATGAAGACGTTGTGTTGCCTTCTCTGTGTCCTAGGCCACAACATCTGAGGGAATTTGCCTTGCACACCTTAGATGTGGCATGGGCAATCGGGGTGTATTTGGCGGTCACTGAGTCCTTTCGGAAGTCAGACTCCCTGTTCGTGATCATGGACGGACCAAAAAAAGGGCTACCTGTTTCCTCTGCGACCATTTCTAGATGGATCAGACAGACAGTGACGCAGGCCTATCCTATCAAGGGTCGGGTTCCTCCCTTCCTGGTGAAGGCGCATTCTACTCGGGCGCTGAGTGCCTCTTGGGCCTTCCGTCATCAGGCGTCATTGACGCAAGTTTGCAAGGCGGCCACCTGGTCGTCGGTGCATACTTTCACAAAATTTTATAAGGTAGATGTGCTGGTATCTGCGGATGCTTCTTTTGGCCGCAAGGCTCTGCAGGCTGCGGTCTAGAGTGTTTTTCCCAAGTGAAGGGATTTTTTTTCTGTTCAGGTTGAGCTCCAGTTGTTCTCTCTGAGCTCCAGTTTGTCTGGTTGGCCTGTTTTTTTTTGTTGGCTGCCCCACCCATTATGTTTGGCACTGCTTTGGGACATCCCTATGGTTCTGAATAAAGAAGGCTGTATCTGTCCATGAATGAATGAGAAAGAGAGTTCATTGACAGATACAGCACCCACCCCTCTATGGAGTTGTTAATACTTCTAGTACTGCTTGTTACATAACTGAAGGCCTATAGCACAGAGGGGGGTGTAGCCAAGTCTTTTTTCTGAATAGTGTCCTACTCCTGTAGGGGGCAATATAACCCCTATGGTTCTGAATAAAGAAGGCTGTGTCTGTCAATGAACTCAGAGAGACGTATTTTACGGTAAGTCAAAAATCCTATTTTTTTTTACACACAACAAACATGATACAATGCTACAGTTTTGTAACCTCCCTATACATATGTTTTATTGTCATTACTTATTACTGTTAATGATATCTATGTGGAGTGCATTTCCCATTTTGTTCCCTTCAATAATATTAGATTGAACTAAAAAAAAAGACACGTTACAATCACTTTAATTCTGAACACCCCCAGTTATAAGAGGATGTGCACACCTAAGCAACCACATTATTTTAGTTTTTACTCCCCCCCCCCCCCCCCGCCCCAAAAAAAAAAAAAGATTTCAGTTTGTTTTTCAATTGAGTTGTACAGTTTATAGGTCACATTAAAGGTGGAAAAAGTTAATATATGATTGATTTATCTTTGTCTCGTTTTTTTATATCACAGAAACCTGACATTTTAACATGGGTGTGTAGACTTTTTATATCCACTGTACATGGCGCTTCCGGGTTCTTTGTAGCTAGGGGAGATCAGTGAATGAATGCTTCCCTCCCTTTCACCCGGCGGCACCTGCCATGAGGTTCATGGGGGCAGCAGGTGGGACAGTGAGCCCCAGGATGCATTGGGGGGGTGGCAGAGGCCCTGGGCGCAACAGTTGAATGGGGGGATGCAGTGTGACTATCACAAGTTTAGTGACACAGCAGTGATACTACTGTCAAACTGCTGCTAAAGTCTACTCTGATGCTGCTTAATACATCATCAGGGCAGACCTTAGCAGCACAGCACTTTGCAGAGGGACAGTGGAGTGCCGAGTGCTGGGGAGCTTTCAGCGCTCCTGCAACCAGCACTGGAAGAAGCCTTGCTACTGTCAGGCGGAGTGATCGCCTCTCAACTGGTGACGGTTAATCTGCACCTGACATCATTCCCAGTCCAGGAAGAGAGAGAGCAGCACTGTGTGGGAGCTAGATGAATGTAAGGTAGGTAAACACAGACGAGAAAGCAGCAGGCTGAGAAAGTATTGAAATGCAGTCAGACCCAGACCCTCATTTCCTAATATATACTGGTATGGTATGTACAGTGAACCGATTAACTCTTTAGGGCAGTGCTCCCTCCTCTGCTCTATCCAAAATGCGAAAAGAAAGTTTTGCCTATAGTTCTACTTTCACCTTCTTGGATTGATGGTCAGTGGCAGTGTTAATTATCACCTTCATAATGCAGCATAGCAAGGTTATTTAACACTGCCTCTGGCCACTAATGCAGCATGAAGGGGTTAAATAACATTGATTACGAATGCATCAGTGGCTGTGTTAATTATACCCCTCTTGCTGCATTACTGGCCAATGGCAGTGTTAAATAACTGTGTCATGCTGCATTATGAAGGGGATATTTAACATTAATCTTCTTGCATTGATGGTCAGTGGCAATGTTAAATATCCACTTCATAATGCAGCATGACAAGGTTATTTAACACTGCCATTGGCCAGTAATGCAGCAAGAGGGGTATAATTAACATAGCCACTGCTGCATTCATAATCAATGTTAACCCCATTCATGCTGCATTAGTGGCCAGAGGCAGCGTTAAATAACCTTGTCATGCTGCATTATGAAGGTGATAGATAACACTGCCACTGACCATCAATGCAAGAAGGTTAAAGTAGAACTATAGGCAAAACTTTGTTTTCCATTTTTGAGGGGAGGGTTATATAACCCGTCAGATTTTTTTTCACCATTTGTGTACCACTGCAGAGATTTCCCTTCACTTCCTGTCCCATAGCCAAACAGGAAGTGGCTGGAAATCCCTGCAAATTAAGGGGATTCCTTGGGGACCCTCAGGTCACTAGAACTAGTGTCCCTATTGGAAGCTTTCCCATCTAGTACTTTTATGGTGAAAACCCACATTTTGGGATTGTCTTTTACTTTCAATGAAAAACAGGACAAATAGAGAGGGTGGATCGCCATAACGGGGGGGCACAGACTGCAATAAAAACTGACAGTGGTTCTAATTCCTTACCACTCTATCCAAAATGAAAAACAAAAGTTTTGCCTTTAGTTATACTTTAAGGGGCTACCAATGAAGGGGGGGTTTAAAACTGAGCTAAACTCTGCATTACTTACCTCCCTTCAAAAGTTTGACATCCCTCGCCAGTGTCAGTTTTCTACGTTGCTTCATCCATGTGCTGGGCTGCCCCCGTTCTCATTGGCCAGCAGGGCATAACATCATTCCTGCACATGTGCAGAAGTGCAGTCATTCCAGCACATGGCTGCTGTGGCAAAATGTAAACTCAGCTGCGCTGGCGGAGCTCAATGTACATTCCAAAGAAAACTGCAAGCAGGTAAGGAGGTTTCTTATACTCCAGAAGAGACCTTGCATATCTCTTCTGCAATAAAGAGCCTGCTTGCTCGCAGTTCTTGAAAATGGGAATTTAGTTCCACTTTAGCTTAACACCGCTGACCTCTAAAGAAGGGGGTATTATTGCAGTCACTGGCACCACTGTGCTTATGATTTTGCAAATTGGCACCCTCAGAAACAAGGTTGTATACGCAATTTCAAATTGTTTGAAATTAGTGATTCTACTGTAAGGAAAATAATCTACAAATGGCATAGATTTCCAATGACTAGTAATCTGTCCAGCACTGTCTGACCCAGCCAATTCAGTCCAAGAGCTGACCATTTAATGCTGAAAAAAGCCTTCAAGGTCCCCTAAACTTTATTGTGGGATCTACAAATAACTTTTGCAACTGTTAGTGTCAAAGTACAAGCATCTACAATCAGAGATTACCCTAATTTAACCCGTGGGGAAGGTGTACCAGTAAAAAGCTTTTGCTTTAAAATAAAAACATAAGAGTAAGACTACAGTTTGCCAGTGAATAATAGGCAAAGGCCAGGTCTCACTAAGTAGACCTCTTTGGTGCAAACAAAAGACAGTATTTCAAGAGAAGTATCTTAAAGTAGAGCTCCACCAAAAAGGGGAATTTCCGCTTTAAGTACTCCTCCCCTGCCACATTTGGTTACCTAGTTTTGACAGGTACCTGCTCCCACTTCCGCTCAGATTGCCTAGGCCAGTGTTTCTTAATTCCAGTCCTCAAGGCGTACCAACAGGTCATGTTTTCAGGCTTTCCTTTATTTTGCACAGGTGATTTGATCAGTTTCACTGCCTTAGTAATTACCACAGCCGTTTCATCTGAGGAAAATCCTGAAAATGTGACCTGTTGGTGCGTCTTGAGGACTGGAATTGAGAAACGCTGGTCTAGGTGATCTGATCTGAAGGTCTCCTCTCCCATGCGCAGTGGGCACCTGGCTGTAAAGCCGCAAGCCACCACAGCCAAGATGATGGGAAGAGAAAACGGAGAGAAGGGACAGGTCAGATGAGCACATCGCTGGATCCTGGGACAGGTGTGTGTTTATTAAAAGTCAACAGCTACAGTTTTTGTAGTTGCTGACTTCTAATGAACACAAAAACGACTGGAGCTCCTCTTTAAGTCCACTGTGCAGCATGGTGGTGGAAATATTATGGTTTGGAGTTACTGTGCTGCTTCAGGACCTGGGCAGCTTTTAGTCATTAAGTCAGCTATAAATTCTGTATCATATCAAAGTGTACTTGATGAAAATGAATCTAAAAGCTGAAGTTTAAGCAGAAACGGATCTTCCAACCTGATAATGATCGGATGCACACCAGTAACTCCATCATTAAGGAATGGTTTAAAAAGTAGAAATGGACTGACCCAATCAAGACCCTTTTTTTAATATCATTGAAATGTTACAGGGAGATTTAAAATTAACAGTTCATACACTGAAAGCCATGAAGACTGGTGGGCAGCTCTTCAAAAGGCCCACAGTAAGTAATTTGTGCTAATGTAGGCAATACCAGCTTCTGAGGCAAGGGGTGTACTTTTTCAACAGTGATGTTTTGTTAAATACATAATTGAAAATGCACACTTTCCTTGAGTTTTATTTAGCTATACCATCTTATATCTGTAGGCACCTGAATGAAGATCTAATGTTTTCATGTGTGGAAAAGGGAAACAATTTCCATGGGATGTACTTATTTTTTCACATGACTGTACATGCTGATGTGTGACTTTCACATATATTAATGATTGTGGGCCTTAGTGAGTAGTAGTCATATATTGTTTGTTTCCTGTTCTTCATAGTTAGAGCAGTTCTATAATCAACGTATAATTGTTTTGAGTGGACCTTACAGCAACTTTTAGCTGACAGTGTTAATAAATTCATGACATGTAATATATAGTAACAGTATAATATATGATAAAACTACCATTTATCATTAGTAAGTGGTCCTTGATCCCCAAACAAATGGACTATGACTTGGCTCGGATAATGTCTGCTACAAACATAATAAAGATTCTTCTGTATGAGGCTACAGAACAAGGGTGCCTAGGCACAGGAAGTGCACAATTTTTTTTAGGAGAAATCTCCTATAAAAATAAAAATCAAGATCTTTCATGGTAGTGCTTAATCAGAATTATCTTTTCTACATGTTCCCTAAAAGAGAGCAAATCTTACTTTTTTGTGTTCGGGTCCATTTCAAGTTACAAAATGCTTTGTCCAAGGTATACATGTTAAATTGCTTTTAACATAAGTGGAGTTTTCCTTTAGGTTTTCAGGTATCTGATTATTATTTCTGCAGGCTCAGACACTTTTCCTCATTGTTGACCCCCCAGGCTTGATATCAACAACACAATATACACAAATTCTTAACATTCCTCCGTTCTCAGATGCTGTCTTAGGTGTCTTCCTGCACTGAGCTTAGAAATGGTTTCCCTAAATCCCCTTCAATCTGTCACAATCAGGTCTTTGCAACAACTAAATAACTAGTACTAATAATTAGTAATGTGTAAATACATTTTTTTTAGGGGGGGGTGGGCGCAAACAAACTAAAAAAAAACATAAATTGCAGCCTCACTGTAGCCATCAAATGCAGCCACTGTGCCCCATCAAATGCCACCACTGTGCTCATTAAATGCTGCCACTGTGACCACCCCCCTGCAGTCTGACCGGCACTTACCCTATCTTGATGGCGGTGAGCTGTGGGACCCTGCAGCAGGTCAGACAGCGCGAGCTGTGTCCTCCATGCGTCTCCTCCCCTCCTCCTGATAGGCGTCCAATAGCAGCGCCTGTCCCTTCAGCCAATCAGGTGACGGGTAACAGACCCATGCTTCCTGATTGGCAGAGAGGTGGTTCAGTGTTAGAAAAGTGAATATTCATCCGCTTTTATAACACACCTGGGTGGACTTTGAGAGCAATGCTTTGCGCTGTGGGTCCACCTTTTTTGAAGCCTATTAGAGTCTATGGCTCTAATAAGGTGCTTCAAAAATACACCCCCGCCGCTGAAATTTAGGCACCTGGTGTCTGGAAAGGGGCCAGACAACTGAATAGGGGGTGGCGACCATGGATAGATTCATGCAATGCATGAATCTATCCATTATTCATAGAGGGGTGGCTGGAGAGAGGAGGCAGCGCCCATTGCGCCCTTAATGGACAGATCGCCCCTGAAGGCGTAGATGAGTTTCTTGGGCCCAAAGTCTGGATTAAGTCTTCCACTGCACAAAAAGGGGTTGTGGAGAATATCATATATGAAAGGGAATCAAGCGGATGGTTGTCTGATTGGGCCACCTACTGTATATTTTACATGAACATGCTTTAAAGCCTGTCAACCCAGTGTAAGGTCTTATGAAAAAAAAAGGGAAGTCAAACTCGGACTTTATACAAGAATCTAAATGCTCAGTCTTAAAGCCATCAACATCTTGCTCTGCCCATTACTCCATCCAGGGCCATAATGGGTTATAAGATGGTTTATATCTTGCTTATCGAATTGAAGTATAAAAAGATGGGTGAGCTTATCAGTACGTTTCAGTGAGAAAAATTGGTGGCTGGTTACAAGCCCTTCCCAGGTTTCATCATTAATAGGATACAACTCAGCCTCCCACAAAATCTTTCTATCATAAGCTTGGGCTCATGTTGTGGAGTTCTGAAAGCCTGTGTAGAGTTTTGAAATTTGTTTAGGTGAAGCTCTAACCATAGCGGCAGCCAAAGCACAAGTTAGACCAGCCCAAATTGCCTGATGACTGCTGGAGGTATTGGAAAAGCATAGGGTTCAGCAAATTAAATTTCTCTTTTAGATCTGAAAAAGGATTCAAGTGGTCTACCAAGATCTAAGCTAAATTGAGTGATACTATGTCTACACCAGAGCACAGGAAATGGCACCATACAAACCAGACAAAGATTAATTCTGCCAAAGTAGAGCGTGACTACGTCCAATACCTTAAGGCGTCAGGTTGGAAGATTGTAGACAAAGAATAACACTCTCCTGTGCTCAAGAACACTGCACTGGCAAAAGATGCATCACAGGTCCTTGGCTGTGCCAATGCTAGTGTATGCCTTGCTGCCCACCGAGGGCTGGTGGAACCCAGAAGTAGTACTGAAAAACAAGGAACAGAGGGCACACCAGCCTTGTGCATTACCTTTATGATAGCTTTAGGATGTGAGAGGACCATCCAAAGGCTGTCGCATTTCCAGAGGGATCCCCTCTTCCCATCTCGAAACACGTCAGACTTTTGGATGGTCCTTTCGAGTTTCGGACATGCCTAGGCGATCAGATCGCTTTGAGTATATTGTGGACTTTGATGTGCCTTTATATCTAGTCTTTTGTGAGTATATATCTACATTTTACAATAAAGCTATCATAAAGGTAATGTGCAAGGCCGGAGCACCCTCTGTTCCTTGTTTTGGAAGATTGTAGGTCTGTGTAACCTTTAAATCCACAATTAACAAATGCAAGATGGTCTAGAGGAAGGGTAGTACTATAGGGGCCATAAGGTGAGGGGCTTCTGCAGTGCACCAGTGAAAAAGATGAGAAGTCTGCAAAGTTAAGTAGTATATACATCTTGCAGTTCCAGGCCTCCTGAATCCGTAGAATGTCCCAGAGTGGACCAGTTCAGTTTGCACTTTTTCTTTTTTTTTTTCTTTAATTTAAAGGTGAACATGAGGGAAATTTCAAAGTTAACCTTATAGTGGGAATCCTCCTGTACTGCAAGGATTGAATGCTTGTTTTTGCCTAAACTAACATTAAAAAGCAGTTTGACCTACCACATCCCTCATTCTCCCAGTAGCCAACACTCTCCTCTTCTCTCCAACACTCCAGGGTGTGGGTGGGCCTTCGACATCCTCTCTTACAATGCAGGACTGCTGGTTCTGTATTGTACTTGAAGATGTACAACTGATGAACGGAGAGCTGAAGAGAAGAGGCTTCTTGGGATGAAGAGGAGGAGCTTGGGGAAAAAGGGATATGAAGAGGAGGAGCTTGGGGAAAAAGGGATAAGGTAAGTAAAGCTGCTTTTTTCTTTTATAGTACCTTAGGCAAAAACAAGCATTTAACCCTTGCAGTGCAGGGAAAGCCCCAATGCAAGGGTCGTTTGGATCTTCCTTGGAGTTCAACTTTAATAAGCTTACTACAAAGTTTACATATTTAACCTTATATATTTTTCCTTTTTTCACCTTGGGCGTACAGACTAAATTTCCATTTGAACTTCAACCAGAACGTGGGGAGATTTTTAGAACCTCTGTCAGGTTTTTATTACTGTTTTTATCTCTTTCTGGAAAATCTGCTTTCTCATTTCCTGTTCTGATTGTTGCTGTCGCTGGGGCAGAAAGTGTGGGGAAATCTAAAAAAATTCAGTTGTAAGCAGGACAGGAATAGATGAGAAATCTTGTAAATAGGGAAAGCTATTAAAAGGTGGGGTTACTATACACTTCCTATCACTTCCTGTTGTGTATCCAGGACAGGAAGAGAGAGGAAATCTCCTTAACAGGGACGTAGACATCAATAAAAACCAGAACCAGACAGAAGTTATTATGTGCAAGGATAGAACAAAATCATAATAGAAAACACGCTGGCGGGTGCAAAATCAAGCCACTGACAAAAAGAAATCAGATACACTGTGTAACAAAAGAAATAAGTAATTTGCCATGCTAACAATGAAAATGTGCAAAATATACTCAATCAATTCAATGAAAACCAAAAACATACAAAAGGTTTAAAGTCTACTTTGTGTATTTGCAAAAAATATTTATAGCAGTCCCAATCGAATAACAAAGCACCACTGTGCTATTAGAAATATCGTGTTGAGTCAAATCTTGTGATCACCACGTGAACCATCATCACCATAAGGAAAGGACTCTTATCAGAACGAATAGATGCTATTAGAGTCAAATCAGCCTGTAAAGGATAGTAATGGAGAGCTTCGACCCATGCTGCTTAGCTGGACTCCTGTAGTATCTCTCTACTGTATTCAAAGTACATAAAACTACTCACATTTGAACCATAGAACAGCACTTTTGTATAAAAACATTCCCGGGCAATGTTGCAAGTACTCCAAACAGTTCAAACAGGTGTGGCAATGTCACGTATGTTAGCTCCTTCCAATGCATTTCGTCATAACTGACATCATTGGGGCATAAACGTTACGCGATTCGCCACGCCAAATATGCTGTATATCTATCCAATAGGGTAGGTGACACCTTAAGAGTTATCCAAGCCTCATTATCTCTCACAAAATGGCCGACTGAACTAGCCCAGCCTCATTTACCAAGAAGGCCAAACGGCCGGGAAATAGCCTGTTCTTGTTTTCAATTCTAAATGGCTGACCAGTCCGTAACCAAGCCTTGGTCTGGATTTAGAAAAGTCGACGGACCACTCAGTATCCTATGAGGAGTGGGAACTACGCCTCTGTCATGTAACCAGACCGAGAGATACACAAGCCTGACTTATGTGTCAAAATAACCAAATAATAACAATAAAGAATTAAAATCCAAGCATAACTATGTCACTTATTGAACAATATGTGGACAGAACAGTTCTTATCTGCTCCTCTCTATTCAAAAATAGAAAAAAAGGTGACAATCCCTTAGCCTTTCGCTGGTGGACGAGGAAAGGGGTTTGGTTTGTTTATGAGTTACTGGCTACAGATGGAATCAACCTTTCCACTTACCTTCGGGGGCATTGACAGTTACCGGTCTCTGTGGCTTATCGCTACCTACAAATCACACAGTATATTTGTAGCCTTCTCTGTAATTGCTCTGGACCACCAAAATGCCTCATCTCATTCGAACGTCGCTGCGGGAAAGACCCACATTCCAAAGACCTTGTCTTAGACCTTTACGCTTCTTTTGTAAACTCAATGTACAGGATCAAACTTCCTTATGTGGCAAAGTGGGAGGAAGACTTGGGCACATCCTTGGATCAAGCTGCATGAAACAGCATTTGGTTTGCCACTTCCAAATGCTCCCTGAACTTCCTAGCCCAGGAAAATGCATTTAGGCTGCTCTCACGCTGGACGCAGATTTACTCATTGATCAGAACTGTTCTGAACACCTTTTAAGCATGTAACCCATGGGAGGCCCTATTGCATAGAATAGATCAATCCCAACGTTGACCAGGAACCAGAGGAAATTGGTGGGTTTTGTTTTTCTTGACTCGCTCATCAAATGCTGGTCAAGGCCTGGCATCAGACATTTATACCCTTCAAGGAAGTTTAGCATACACTCGTATGGACTATGGTTCATGAAAAGCTTACTTCAATCTTGACTGACACCCGTGCTAAGTTCCTATGAGTATGGGGCCTGTGGATATCTTCCATTGATGACATGAACTTGGACTGCTCCCTGCTTTCGAGCTAATTAGGCCCCTAATGATTTTTAATCTCAACCAAAGTCCAGCCTCGTGGAACCTCCCCTGTCCTTCCTTTCCTCCTACTCTTCTTACTTTTCCTTCTTTGCTTATACTCCCTCTCGGGAGCCCATATAGGTTATCCCTCCTCTTCTTCTCTTCCCTTCCCTCCCCCCTCCTTTTTTTTTTTCTCTCCCTCCCTACTTATGTTTGCCTATTTTTTTAATGAAGAGGAGCAGTTCTTGCTTATCATGACCCCTATCTTGTTGTGAGTATTGGAAGCATTCATCTACCGGTACACGCAGAGTTGGACTTTGGACATTTGCCATGTGTTCCTTTATCAGGTTACCTCCCTTTTGTAACAGACCTGTATTGTCAGCTTCTTGCTTTTGATGGACACTGTTATGTTCCATCGCTGAGCTGTTAACTGTAAGATTTTAAAAAAATTGTAATAAATACTTTGTAACTAAACCTTTTACTGTTTTTCCATCAGATGAGTATACCTGTTATGGCCAACTCAAAGAGGTCCCGCTCTCTCACACCCTCATTAGGATTATTCTTATTTATATAGAGAATATTGAAGAATACAACTAGAATAGTGAGGATATCAGCAGGTGAAGGTGATTAGAGTCAGGAATGTTGCAAGATAGGATGATTCCCTTAAGGGTTTTTTTTAAATTGATCAAAGGTGATAATTTCAATTTAAAAAAAAATGTGTTATACAAAAAGGAAATTTAAATTCATTAATTTTAAAATATGACCTCTGGTTGCACATATGAAAGGACAGATTTCATCATGCATTACAAAATTGATACAGTGGAGCAAAACATTACAGAATGCCAACCACATAGCTACCCCAACACATTTCGACCCATATGGTCATGGTCTTCTTCGGGGGGGGGGGGGGGGGGTTTATTCTAAAAAGATACATCAAAAAACTTCAAATTGTAACATGTCATGATATACAAGAATCTACATACATAACAATGGTATATTTACCACCAGAAAATGGAATTTGGAAAACAGTCCTATAGCCAGAGATTTAAAAGAGATTAAGTGATCCTAAATCCTCCATGGGCCATTCCCTCAACGGCAGAATCCAGCTTCAAGAGGCTTACAAGAAGCCACACTCTTGGCCTTCCAGAGAAGAAGACAGGCAGCCAAATGATAACCGTAAGTAAGTAATAAATCGTAATGCTTTGATAGTTCTGACAGAGCAACAATTGATTAGGTTTTTGTTTCACTCAGCTAGTTACCTTAATCACTTGTTTACACTTATGGCATTTTTTCATTGCAGTCTCACACATACACACATTAAATATTTGATCATACATTCACTGTCAGCACAAGGATAATGCCCACACACATCTATTTTATTCCATTTTTACCTGTTTAGTTTTCTTCTTTTATTGGAATAAAACACATACACACTAAATACAAATTATTCTCCAATTAAAAGTCTATTTAACAAGGTTGGGCATTGGAACATTAAATAAGACACATATGTAGCACTAACTCACGGTGGAGCTGCTGGTTTATGCGGGTCTGTTACCTTCACCTTGCTTCCCTTGGTTTCACCGACACCGGGTCTAGGGTTTCCGTTGAGCTTACCTCTGGAAGACACACGCACCAACACTGGAGTATGTTTTCAATGCTTTATTGAACAAACAAACTTTAGGAAGTAGCAGGAAAGAGGCGGAAAAGGAAACTTTCAGGAGATACTCAAATATCTTCTTTTAGAATCTTAGTAACTAATGTCCCGGAAGAATTTAGATAATTAGGTGGAATGCGCTCCCCTCGTGGAACACACTCCTTGCTCATCTGGATAGGCCTCTCTCACTGGTCTAGCAGCCAGTACGCAGCATGAATCAAAAGTCTCTGCCACAGACTTGTTTGGGGGGTAAATCTGTATGATCCTCTGCCACAGGATGTATCAGATTTTCTCTGCAGTGAAAGTCAGTCACAGTGCTTGAACCTTTAAGCCGAATCGGCAGCACTATGCTGTATGGTTACTTCTTTTGGATACGTCCTTTGACCGAGTCACCAGGCCCCTCTATAGACCAGCACGCTGCGTGATCCCTCCAAGACGGGTCCTCCCCTGGGCTCTCCCCGGTCGTCCAGCTTTGTCACACAGGACCGACAGCTCAGGACCATTCCTCGGCCGCGGTGGTAGGCCTCAGACAAGCCTCTGGGCCCACCCCTGCGCCGCAGCATTGTGGGCCTCCTGATCGGAGGACCACGAGGTAGCTCCTAAACGCATACCTGTCGGCCAGGAGTGGCTGTAAAAAAAAAAAACCCTAGAACATGGCGTCTGTCCCATAAATACCCTCTTCCCAGAATGCAACTCGGAGGACCACCTCCACCGAGCTTGTCTCCGAGACAGAGGAGCATCTATACACTTCGACAGAGGTGAACTTTTAACCTTCATATCACACAATTTACTAAATTTACCTAACCTGCGGTAGATTGTAAATCTACCAGCGCTACACATATAAAAGACAATATAATGAGAAAAGCATATATATATATACATATTATACATATATACTGTATAATTATAATAAATGAAAAATCCCTTTGTGCCCAGTCTGGCATTTTTTTTGTTACTATGTCAGAACTACCAAAGCATTACGAATTATTACTCAGTTACGGCTATCACTTGGGAACTGCATCGCAGGTGCTGCCTGCCTTCTTCTCTGGAAGGCCAAGAGTGTGTTTTTTTTTTGTAAGCCTCTTGAAGCTGGATTCTGTCTTTGAGGGGATGGGGATGGTCCATGGAGGCTTTTGGATCACTCAATCTCTTTTAAATCTCTGGCTATAGGACTGTTTCCAAATTCAATTTTCTGGCAGTAAATATACCATTCTTATGTATGTAGATTCTTGTATATCATGACATGTTACAATTCAAAGTTTTTTAATGTATCTTTTTAGAATAAAAACCCCCCTGAAGACCATGACCATATGGGTCGAAACGTGTTGGGGGGTATCTATGTGGTGAGCACTCTGTAATGTTTTGCTCCACTGTGTCGATATTGTCATGCATGATGAAATCTGTCGTTTCATAAGTGCAACCAGGGCTCATATTTTAAAATTCATAAATTTAAATTCCCTTTTGGTATAATAAATTATTTTTTTAATTAAAATTACCACCTTTGATCAATTCAATTTGCTGCTAAAAAAACCTTGGGGGAATCATCCTATATTGCAATATTGTCTGGGGTGTGCAGCCCTATTATCTCCCATGTGTGTACCTCCATTTACATAGAGTCAGGAATGTTGGCTAGGGGATTTTGCCACTGAGTTGCCAAGAGAAATAAGAATCCTATGTTTGACTCACTTTTGGCTGGATTGATTATTTTAAGTATCTCTTTCTGTCCTTCTGTTGATCTTATTTACAAATGGTACATTTTGCATTGTGTTACCATCTGTCAAGACCCATATATTGGCCTGTGTACTCAGTATACAGATCAGGTGAGCAGCAAATACTTTTTAACCACTTGCTGGCTGCTTAACGTACTAGTACAGCGTCAAAGTAGCCGACTTTTGTGATTCGTCACAACACAAGCTAATCTGCGGGTCTCGGCCAATGATTGGCCGCGGGCACCTGCTAATCAGCTCAGTGAATTACAGATTAAACAATACAGAGCTCTCTTCACTGACGGGGGATCTTGCTGTCTTTACACCCTGCTAAGCAGGGAAAAATACAACAAGATCCAGTAAAAGCAGCACATATCGCACACACATCACACATTGTTAGGCACACATATAACCCCTTGATCACCTAAGATGCTAACCCCTTCCTACCTAGCGTACAGTGAGAAGTGCATATTATTGACACTGATCACTGTATTAATGTCACTGGTGATGTCAGTGGCAGTTAGTCAGTTCCCACCCAGTGTCGGTTAGTGTCAGATTTTTCTAAATGTTTTTGTTTATATAGCAAAAAATAAAAAAAACCCAGTGGTGATCAAATACTACCAAAAGAAAATTCTATTTGTGTGAAAAAAATTATATACATTTTGTTTGTGTACAGTGTTTCATGACCGTGCAATTGTCAGTTAAAGTAGTGCAGTGCCAAATAGCAAAAAGTGTGTGACTGCTCAAAAGAAAACTGCTAGATGACTGGCTGTCATGCTGTCCCTCTGGCTTCAATACTTTGAGCCACTAGCCCAGAATATATTTCCTGGAATTCATAGAGGGTGTCATACACACTCCTTACAATTCTGTTGAGCTTTTGCAGCCCAACTGTCGGTGCTTGCGCTGGATTCAAGTGTCTGGTGGAAACAAGTACATTAATCTGTTGCATGGAAGCTGGCACTGAGGTTGGAGTGTCCAAAGTGGAAACCCTGTCAGTAACTCTCAATAATGCTAAGCTTCCTGCCTGGCTGCTGCGCCTGCTGCATGAACAGGGGCATGGCCGAGGAAATTTGTTATGGGTGGGCAGAGTATGGGAATTCTGAGTGACTAGTTCTCCTTTAGGTCTTGTGATTGACAGCAGGTGGAAGTAGGAGAATTTCAGCCCAATAATGGTGGCACTGGTGCTGTGGCCAACTTTGAGTTGGTCTTAATTACCTCCAGTTTAGTTATTTACAAACTGGGGGTAATTATAATTGGATCTGTAACAGTCATAATGACACATTGTAACAGTGAAGCAAATAGGAACTATGTGAATCTGTTGTACATGGGCTGAAACATATTTTAATGCAATGCCTATTTATGAATTTTGTGTAACTTTGTTTTTCACTGCTTCACAAGCAAAGGTCGTTATTAGCCTAAATTTTTTTTTTTTTTTTTAAGCCAGCACAGTCTTGTATAACCTGTTGCAATGGGCCAGCTGTTCATTAATGTTGTTCCATGTCTGTTAGGTAATTATAATCAGTCTTGGGAAATGCCTAATATCTAGAAATATAAAATATATGCCCTTGTTTATCGACCATACAGCATGGACATACTGTATCTATCAAAACTTATACATATTTGGGGTCCCTGTATGCAAAATAAATAGGAAAAATGATTTGGAATAGTAATAATTAAGCAACATTTTCCACAATGTTGTCCATTAGTCAGCATATAATAAAATTTCTTTATTTATATTTAGTAAAAGTGTGGCAATTAAAAGCCCTAGGAGTGTATAAAAAAAAAATTATAATTATTATGGTAGGCAAAATAGACAGAGTTATTGTGAGGTTAACCAGTGCATAAAATAATTGCTGAATGTGGTAGGAGCATCCAGGTCTCATTCAACCCTGGCCATGAAAGGGTTAAAGTGGCGTTCCACCCAAAAATAGAACTTCTGCTTTAAGTAATGGTGACCCCCTGACATGCCACATTTGGCATGTCATTTTTTTTGGGGGGGGGGGGAGAGGGTACCCTGTTTTTAGAGGCACCCAGCTCCCACTTGCTCCCTGGCGCCGCAGCGCAAGAAGGAAGTTCTCCTCTCCCCCTGCCCTCCCTGCAATCTTCTGGGACACGTCACAGGTCCATGAAGATTGCCCGGCCAGTCACAGCGCGCTGCGTGGCTCGCGCATGCGCAGTGCGCGCCTGGCTGTGAAGCCACAGCCGGGCGCCCACAGTTAGAATGCGAAGTGGAAGGAAAATGATAAATGGTTTTCAAAAATGTTTACAAATAAATATGTGAAAACTGTGGTGTGCATTTGTATTCAGCCCCCCTCAGTTTTTTTCAAGTTTTTTGGGGGATGTCTCTAACAGCTTTGCACATCTAGAAAGTAACATTTTTGCTCATTCTCCTTTGCAAAATAACTCCAGCTCTGTCAGATTGGATGGAGAGCACTGATTTCTGCCAGCACTGATGTGTTACCACATCCAGCAGCTGAAATTCTATACAAAGTGCAGAGCACACAGATTGTGCTACACCTTGTATATAAACAGAGTAGGGGTAAACTAATGCACAAAACCAAATAAAATACTAAAGGTAAAAGGAGAAGCAGCCAACATAAAAAAGTGTTCCCACACAGCAACAGAAAAATAAAAACTAAAGATATGTGGTGCTAACAAACCCAATCAATCCAAATCAATAAATCTTCGATAATGAATAATAAATGTGCAAATCCAGTTACCAGGCAGAGATAATCAAGGCAATAATGAAGCCTACAAGTGCAAAATAAAGCAAAAACATATATAAAATTAAATCTGCAAAGTGACCAAAAAATATCCTGAAAACGTTCAATGATATAAACCTGTAAGTGAATATATGATTCCCAATACTGATAAGATGCAATATCTAACAAATACAATGCATAAAATATCTTCAAAACAATACATAAGTGAAAAAAGTGCAAAAAACGATAGATGTGCAAAAAAGGCAAATAATGTCTAATTCATAGAGTCCCCATCCGCAGTGATGCAATAACCAACAAAATAGATGTGTAAAAGTATCTTCAAAACAGTTCATATGTGAAGAAAGTGCAAAGTGCAAAAAAACCCCCCAAAAAAACAGTCGATGTGCAGAAAAGGAAAATTGATGTCCACTTCATCCAATCCCCATCCGCAGTGCACCACCTGTTCCCCTAGCCTCTCACCTCTAGCAGCAGCCCCTACGGGCCAAGTTGGACTCGAATCACCAGGAACGATGACTCTCCGTGGAACGATCGACCTTCAAACATTCAGCAGACACCTTCGATCTCCGGGCTCAGCAGTGAGGGCATAAGATAAATTAGAAGAAGGGTGGCTCCAATGTGTAGTAATTCACAGATTTTATTTAACATCCAGCACACGCAGTAACTTACATAAAGAAAAACAAAAGAACAGCATAAAAACGAGTACTTCCGGTCTCGGCCGTGACTGGAAGCGACGACACCTGGCTCCGCAGTTTTCTTTCCTGCATTTTCTAAAAACTTGTGGCAAAAAAATTAAGTTTTCAAAAGAATCACAGGGGTTAATTTACTAAAACTGGGGAGTGTAAAATATGGTGCAGCTATGCATGGTAGCCAATCCGCTTCTAACTACAGCTTGTTCAAGTTTGCTTTCCAAAATGGGGTAATTTTGTAGGTGTTGCCACTGTCCTGGTGCTCCAGGGCCTCCAAAAATATGACAGGTAGTCATGAAATTAAATGCATAATTTATGCTCCTTCAAAGCCCAAAAGGTGCTCCTCGGATCTAGACTGTGAAAAAGTCTCACACATGTGGTATCCCCATACTAAGGAGACATAGCAGAATGTGTTTTAGGGTGTAATTCTAAGCATGCCCATGCTGTGTGTGAGAAATAATTTGTTAAAATGGCAACTTTGTGGAAAATAAAGAAAATTCTTAATTTTCCAAAAACCTGTGACAAAAAAAATTACAACTACAAAAAACTCAACATGACTCTTAAATAAAAATACAGAGGGACTGTCTACTTTCCAAAAAGGGGTCATTTGGGGTATATTTGTACTTTCCTGGCATTTTAGGGCCTCAGGAAATGACATAGGCTGTCAGTACATCAGGATTGATCATCAAGTATATATACAACATATAAACAAAAAAACCTGGGACTGTCCTTTCGAGGCCGAAAGGAACCAGAAGATCAAGTGAGCGACACAGAATGCAATGTGTGAGAAAAAGAAAAATATTATAGTTTATCATTAGATAAAAACTATCATAAAACTCCACAATGGGAGACAAAATTATAAATAGAGACACTGGAAATTTGACAAAAAACAACCAGAAACACCAGCATCAAAGAGTGTCTCTGGTTGTGACCACTAACAGTACAAGGCACAAGACAAGACACGACAATGGGGTACAAATAAACAATCGTCCGGACGCCACAAATCTGTACATGGGCGAGCATGCCACGGCAGTTGCCGTATAATATGTCCCAATCAATGGTATAATAAGGCATGGACATCCATGTAGAGGTCCCTGGAAGGCTCGAGCCCAAAAGTAAGAGGAAAGGGAAGGGAAAGGAAAATTGGGGAAGGGAAGGTAAAAGGGAAGGAACACCTAATGGGCCTCAAAAAGAAACTGATGGCAATTCAAGAGAACCCCGATAAAGTCAATATCGATGTACAATGAAGAAGGTATGAGGAAGAACATAAATGTTGCACCGCAGAAAACCTAATTACTAGGATGTAGAGAAAAAGGTATGTCAATAATTATTCCAAATGTAGAGGAAGTAATGCCCTAATCAGGGACAACGGTATAAGAGTCACCTCTTGATGTATTACCACAGTATGTTGTAACTTTGTTGTATGTCCTGTATTTGGATGTGTGATGGTACATGGGAATATAAAGGTATCAACTGTTGACAGGTGACTCCATATAGCATTACCTTCAATCGACAGTAATCAGGTGTATTATGGTCCGGTTCTGAGGTTATACCGTTGTCCCTGATTAGGGCATTACTTCCTCTACATTTGGAATAATTATGGACATACCTTTCTCTCTACATCCTAGTAATTAGGTTTTCTGCGGTGCAACATTTATGTTCTTCATCATACCTTCTTCATTATACATTGATATTGACTTTATTGGGGTTCTCTTCAATTGCCATCAGTTTCTTTTTGAGGCCCATTAGGTGTTTCTTCCCTTTTCCCTTCACTTCCCTTCCCTTCCCCCTTACTTTTGGGCTCGAGCCTTCCAGGGACTTCTACATGGATTTCCATGCCTTATTATACCATTGATTGGGACATATTATACGGCAATTGCCGTCGCATGCTCAGATTTGTGGTTTTGTATATGCATAGTGTATATGAATGGAGATTAGGCAGTGTAGTGTGTGGTCAGTCAGTGTAGAGTATATAATAAAGTGTAGAAGAGTATATATAATACAGTGAGAGAATATATTGTACAGTGTAGTAAGAGTATATACAGTGGGGAGGGAAAGTATTCAGACCCCCTTAAATTTTCCACTCATTGTTATATTGCAGCCATTTGCTAAAATCATTTAAGTTCATTTTTTCCTCATTAATGTACACACAGCACCCCATATTGACAGAAAAACACAGAATTGTTGACATTTTTGCAGATTTATTAAAAAAGAAAAACTGAAATATCACATGGTCCTAAGTATTCAGACCCTTTGCTCAGTATTTAGTAGAAGCACCCTTTTGATCTAATACAGCCATGAGTCTTTTTGGGAAAGATGCAACAAGTTTTTCACACCTGGATTTGGGGATCCTCTGCCATTCCTCCTTGCAGATCCTCTCCAGTTCTGTCAGGTTAGATGGTAAACGTTGGTGGACAGCCATTTTTAGGTCTCTCCAGAGATGCTCAATTGGGTTTAAGTCAGGACTCTGGCTGGGCCATTCAAGAACAGTCACGGAGTTGTTGTGAAGCCACTCCTTTGTTATTTTAGCTGTGTGTTTAGGGTCAGGGTCTTGTTGGAAGGTAAACCTTCGGCCCAGTCTGAGGTCCTGAGCACTCTGGAGAAGGTTTTCGTCCAGGATATCCCTGTACTTGGCCGCATTCATCTTTCCCTCGATTGCAACCAGTCGTCCTGTCCCTGCAGCTGAAAAACACCCCCACAGCATGATGCTACCACCACCATGCTTCACTGTTGGGACTGTATTGGACAGGTGATGAGCAGTGCCTGGTTTTCTCCACACATACCGCTTAGAATTAAGGCCAAAAAGTTCTATCTTGGTCTCATCAGACCAGAGAATCTTATTTCTCACCATCTTGGAGTCCTCCAGGTGTTTTTTTAGCAAACTCTATGCAGGCTTTTATGTGTCTTGCACTGAGGAGAGGCTTCCGTCGGGCCACTCTGATATACAGCCTCGACTGATGGAGGGCTGCACTGATGGTTGACTTTCTACAAATTTCTCCCATCTCCCGACTGCATCTCTGGAGCTCAGCCACAGTGATCTTTGGGTTCTTCTTTACCTCTCTCACTAAGGCTCTTCTCCCCCGATAGCTCAGTTTAGCTGGACGGCCAGCTCTAGGAAGGGTTCTAGTCATCCCAAACGTCTTCCATTTAAGAATTATGGAGGCCACTGTGTTCTTAGGAACCTTAAGTGCAGCAGAAATTTTTTGTAACCTTGGCCAGATCTGTGCCTTGCCACAATTCTGTCTCTGAGCTCTTCAGGCAGTTCATTTGACCTCATGATTCTCATTTGCTCTAACATGCACTGTGAGCTGTAAGGTCTTATATAGGCAGGTGTGTGGCTTTCCTAATCAAGTCCAATCAGTATAATCAACCACAGCTGGACTCAAATGAAGGTGTAGAACCATCTCAAGGATGATCAGAAGAAATGGACAGCACCTGAGTTAAAAATATGAGCGTCACAGCAAAGGGTCTGAATACTTAGGACCATGTGATATTTCAGTTTTTCTTTTTTAATAAATCTGCAAAAATGTCAACAATTCTGTGTTTTTCTGTCAATATGGGGTGCTGTGTGTACATTAATGAGGAAAAAAAATGAACTTAAATGATTTTAGCAGATGGCTGCAATATAACAAAGAGGGAAAAATTTAAGGGGGTCTGAATACTTTCCGTCCCCACTGTATATATAATACAGTGTAGTGTAGAGAATATATAATACAGTGCAGTGCACAGTATATAATACAGTGTATTAAAGTTGTTAAGTCGAACCCTATGACAGAATTAAGAAAAAAATGGTATGGGGTCCCCCCAAAATCCATACCAGGCCCTTTGGGTCTGGTATACATTTTAAGGGGAACTCCATGCCAAAATTGTTTTTTTTTTTGTAAATTCTTTTTTTATTTAGTTTTGTAACATACATACAACAACAGGCCACAGATCGTGGCTATCAACCACCGGCTACAATACACTTACCGGTGTACATTTAAAAGAAAAGGAAACATAGAAAAAACAAAAAGACATTACCAGAATTATAACCCCCTCCTCCTCCCCTCAAAGCAGCAGAACTTTTTGCGTAGACAGATACAATCAATACTTGAACCCCCAGCCTATCCGACACCCTGTGCTGTCTTACCGGATACTGTCAGTAATATGCCCCCCCCCATCAGTATAAATTAAGAGCTGGTAAGGAGAAAACATTTCCCCCTCCCAGAGTGATCAGCACCCCAATTGTTGGTTAACTAATAACCCTCCAGTACCTCAGATATATTCACCGCCCTTCTTTTTATACCATACCAAGGATCCGTAGCTATAGCCTTACTGCAATTAATCAGATACCGTATCTACAGAAGCCACCCAGCCCCCCCCCAAACCTTGTCAAATTTAGTTAGTGCCCCCCTGCTCAAATAAGTAGCTTTATAAAAGGGTACCGCCTTGTTGACCAATGCCTTCCAGGATTTCAAGGTTGGAGTTGAGAAGCTTTTCCATGAAAGGATAATCCGCTTTTTAGCATAGAATAGCAATAGGGTAAAAATAGTCCGTATAGCCCTGGTAGTAGCCAAAGGTTCCACCAAATGCAATAGACACACCTGATACATTGTGCAACAGCTTGCCAGTAGGATTTGACTTTTGAACAGTCCCAAATTATATGCATGAAGTTTGCTAGGGGTGCTAAGCAACCTCCAGCATAAAGATTTTTGGTTCCCGAACATTTTAGCAAGTCTAGCTGGAGTTAGATAAATCCTGTGCAGGAATATATAAATGAATTTTTCTGTCTCTAGTAGAGACCAGGTGCTAAAATGCAGTTCCCCATATATCTTCCCAGTCATCCCTGTCCAACCCCAGCGCTATAGCTTCCCAAGCCCGTCTGCAGGGCTCCATCAATTTAATCATTTGCTGGAAGAGGTCCTTATATAGGCTGGAAACCGGCTTTGATAAAGAATCGCTGCGTGTCAATAATTCTAGGTCGCTGGGGTCAAGGTCAAGAGGCTCTCTGCCATATTGGGAGTAAAAAGCATGTCTCAATTAAAAGTATCGAAAAAAATGTGAGTTTGGTAAGTCATAATGTAGTTTCAAATCATCGAATGTCATTAGGGTACCGTTCGCTACAATGTGGTGTATGATCTTAATTCTGTATTTAGTCCAGACTATCGGGTCTGGGTAATCAAAAAAAATTGATAAATTAGGGTTTCTCCATAGGGGGAGGTTGGGAGAAAACTGGCAATGACTAGACGGCCTCAGTCCCTGAGTCATGGACCATGCCCTTATCACTAAGCGCATGGAGGATGTCAGGGGATAGGGAGCCCTCAGACCCCTGTAGACAAGGTGAGACAGTGCCTCATATGAGCCCACATAGGCAGCCTTCAGAGACACCGAGGCATCATCCAGGGGAGTAGTCAACTAACGGTGAGCCACCGTCAATTGACCAGCTAGGAAGTATTTGTGGAAGTTAGGTACCGCGAGACCCCCCCCTCCCCCCATGGCTGTTAAAAGATGGCTAATTTAAGGTGGGGGATGCCTCCCTGCCACAAAAAGGAGGCGATCATACTGTCTATTGACCTAAAAATCGACCTTGGAATCCACACTGGAGAGTTCCTGAGGGTGTATAATAGTAAGGGTAGGATCTTCATTTTAATCAGGTTAATCTTCCCAATCTGTAGCCTTTTTGGACATGAACCCGGTCTGGTCAGCTGATACTAAGTGGTGCAGAATTTTCATCAATCTATTGGCTACCATTTTGGTAAGTATTTTTAGGTCCATATTTAACGATGCTATGGGCCTATAGGAGGAGCAGAAGAGAGGGTCCTTATCAGGTTTGGGGAGAAGCACCACATGGGCTTCATAAAAGGTGGTGGGTAAGATCCCTGCTTCAAAACATTCCCCATAAAGTTGTAGAAGTCTGGGAGACAACAGATCCAAATATTCATTGTACCATTCTGCGGTGATCCCGTCAGGGCCCGGCGATTTACCATTAGGGAAGGAGGCAATAGCAGTCGCTAATTGTCAGTGAAGGGTGCCTCGAGGCCTGCCTCCACCTCTCCGTTCTGTCAGAACCTGACTGTCACACCTTGGGATAGCAGAGTATATTTCTGAATAGTAAGAAACAAAAGCCAAAAGCCTACATAATACTTTATCCCTCACAAAGGTACCCCTGGTGAATAGATGCAGGCGATAGCTGTATGTGCCCGAGCATCAGCAGTCAGGTAGGCCAACAATTTCCCATTCTTGTCACCCTTCTCAAATAATTCCTCAGCTCTGCATTTAAAAGTACATAAGATTTTGAAAGTTAACCAATAAGGCTCTTCTGGCCATCTACAGCTCAGTTAGGGAGGAGGGGGAGGAAGCATCAGCATGGGTCTTTGCACATTGTAGTTCATGAGCCTGAAGCGCTTATGATTCTGATTTTTTTCAGCCCTGGCGGCTCTGATGGCTGCTACATACATCCCGTGTGTTGATGCCTTTAAACGCTTCCCAGACTATGGGCCTGTCTACCGAGCCCTCTTTGATATCCCAATATTCCTTCATATGTGAGGAGACCAGTGCCTCAACCGAGGATTCAGTCACCCACCCAGGGTGCAGCCTCCAGATCCCACGACTGCCGCCCGCAGTGTGACTCAGCATTACCTGCAAGGGGGTATGATCTGAAAGCTCCCCAGCCAAGTAACAAGCCCCCGCAATCTGGGGCAACAGAGCTGGGTTGGCAAAGGCTATATCGATATGGGAGGAGGATATGGGAGGAGGAGGTACTGACATGGGAAAGATAGGAATAACTTCTCTCACCTGGATGTTTCAACCGCCAAACCTCCTCCAAGGCCGCCGAGTCCGCCCAATGCCCAAGCTCAACGTTCTGCACCCGGGTCGGGTTAGAGGTGTCCAGTGCATAATCTAGAATGTTATTAAAATCCCCAGCCATAAGCAATTTCAGTGGGCCAAAAGTGGCAACCTTTTCCACAACCTGGTATGCTCCTCACTTTTGAAGGGGGGTGGAACATATACGTTCGCTATTGCCAGTAGCTGGGATTCAATTGCAAGGACCACTATTACATATTTCCCATGGGGATCAATTACCACATGCTCTACAGAACATGCCACCCTCTTGTGGATTAAGATGGCCACTCCCCTGGCATAGGAGGAGTGAGTGAAATGTATGACTCCCTGTATCCAGTTCCTGTTAAGGGACAGAATTTTGTTACCAGTTAAATGGGTTTCTTGTAGGAGGACAATATGGGCATTTAAGGTACTTGAAGGACTAACGAACGTTTGAATTTGGAGTTTAATCCCTGGACATTCCATGAAAGGATTTTACGATCACTCATTAGGTAGGGCAGTGTATATCATGGGGACAGGAGAAATCCAGTATAGTAAGGAGGCCCGAGGGGGAGGGATCTGGGCACAGAGAGCCGACAGAGCATCACATAGCAGCATTTGAACATCATATATCCTACTAGGCAAATAACAAACCCTTTTGCATGAGCCTGTGAGGCAAGCCACAAAAGGTAAAGAAAAAGTTCCCAAAAAAAGAAAAAATGTTAAAAAGCAAAAAGAAAAAAAGAAAAACAGTCATAAAAGGTAACAGTTGAAGAACCCAACGCCCTGTTTGCTCCAGGTGAACATAACCAAAAAAGAGGGAAACTTTTGTCCCAAAAACATAGTAAACAGTAGTGGATTGTTCCGAGAGTCCATCCACTCAGAAAAGGGTTGTGAAGATGTATAGCATTCAGAACAGTACCTGAGGTTCCCGCAGTGAACAGATGGATAGTCCCAAATTCTGTAGTACAATCCACTCATCTGGAAAAATAGGCACAGTAGGAGAGCAGAGCTCCAACGGAGGACTGCAACAGCAAGAACCACAACTCCCAGCATCATCACATCAAGGAGGTAAGTAGACTTGAGCCCCCGGTCCAAGAGCACCAAACTTGCAGGACATGCGCCCTGATCGCAACTTTAGGCAATCGAATCCAGCCAGTCGACCACATCTGCAGGGGAATCAAAAAACTTTGAACCATGATGAATAACTTTTAGGTGGCTCAGATAAACCATGCTGTCATAGGCGTGCACAAGGGGTGTGCCAGGTGTGGCTGGGCACACCCTAATCCTGTGGTTGACAACCCGCCACCACCCACCACCTGGCAGGTGACAGGTAAACCGCAATCCCTCCTTGCTGACCCACAGAACCTGGACAGGAGAGGCGGCGGGGGTGGAGTTTAGTGGAATCAATCTGTATTTTCCTCTTGCAGCAGCTGAAAGTAGGCTTCTCCTCCTCTCCCTCTCAACATTCAGCTGCCACAGGAGGAAAATAAAGGGGATCTGTACCAATATATGCAACCAACGCAATCCCTCCTGTTCCTGTTCCTCTTCCTTCTGTTGCCCGGGTCCCCCTGTGTGCTCCCTGGCTCCCCCTTTCTCCCACTGTGTGCTCCCTGGCTCCCCCTTTGCCCCCCTTTTCTCCCATTGTTTCAGGATGGAGAGCGGGGAAGAGGCTGGTAAATATGTCAAACGTATATATGTGTTGGAGCTTTGGGGTGCACACCTATGCATGCTGTACACCAGGCCCTTCTCCCTCAGCCGTCTGTGGATATCTGTAAAGGAGCGTAGTTTTTTCTGTAGTTCTGGAGAAAAATCAGGATATAGGTGGATGACAGCATTTTCATATTTCAACTCAGGGTGTTTGCGGGCCTCTGCTAGAATCAAATCTCTATCCTGAAGTTTAGCAGGTGAACCAAAAAAGCACGTGGCCACGCACCAGCAGGCCTCCGATCAGAGGGCACCCTGTGTGCTCGCTCTACGATGTACACTGGGGACAGGTGTTGTAGGCCCAGGAACTTTTGGAAAAAGGCCTCTGCAAACACCACAGGGTTGGTGCCCTCCTCACCCACCGGAAGCCCGACTACCTGGACATTGTTACGCCTGAGATGGTTCTCTGCGTCCTCCGAATGGGCCATAAGGATCTTGATCTGCTCCTGCAACTCCACCACAGTTTGTGCGGTGGAGGCACTCGTGTCCTCCACTGCAGAAATGGGCTGCTCTGCCTCAGTAAGGTGGCCCCTGAATTTATCCATATCCTGCCTTATCAGCCCAAATTTGATCGTTGGGGTGTCGATCTTCCCCTCCACAGAAGACTTACTGTCTGCAATGGCTGCCAGGATCGTTGCGGTGGACTGCTCTCCGAGCAGCTCCGGTGCGGCCCGCGGAGCCGCAGGGAACCCCTCTGGATCCAATGTCCCGAAAGCCGCCATCGAGGAGTCCGTCTGTACCGCTACAGAAGCCAGAGCAATGTTATGACAGGCAAGATAGCCACCGCACAAGTGTTTGGCAGTGGAGTCCGGGGGATGGGAGCGGCTGCCTTCTTAGCCGATTTACGCTTCCCAGTCATAGGAAGGACCTAGGTAGCCCTCCAAACAGCAGGAAGGTACTTGCTTGGCAGGATGGCCTGAGGAAAACCAGGATGCAGGCGGATGTTGTACATGGATGGCGGGATCTCAGGCTAAACACGTCTGTCTCTTCTCACATCCCGGCCACACCCCCATGCCAAGATTTAAAAAAGAAATGGCCTGGGGTCCCTCCAAAAATCTATACCAGACTCTTATCCGAGCATGCAGCCTGGTAGGCCAGGAAAAGGGGGGACAAGCGAGCGCCCCCCCCCTCCTGAACCATACCAGGCCACTTCCCTCAAAATGGCGAGGGTGCTTTGGAGTGCCCCCCAAAGCACCTTATCTTCATGTTGATGGTGACAAGGGCCTCTTCCGGACAACCCTGGGCTGTGGTTGTCAGGGTCTGCAGGCGGGGAGCTTATCCGAATCTGGAAGTCCCCTTCAACAAGGGGGCCCCCAAATTCCAGCCACCCCTATGTGAATGCGTATCGGGTACATCATACCCCTACCCATTTAAAAAAGTGGCAAAAAGTAAAAACCACAAGAGACAGTTTTTGACAAACCCTTTATGAAAAAATAACAAAAAGTGTCCCACGATGTAAATCCACTGTCAATCACGCCGCCCGACGGACCCGAAAAAATATTAAAAATGGAAAACGCTCCGCCTCCATGGGAGGCCTCTCCCCAACCACTCTCTCTTCACTTTGACAGCTCTTATATAGGAAAGGGCGGGGCCACCCGGTGACGTAACCAGGTGACCCCACCTCCTTCTGACGTCACATGATGTGACCTATATAAGAGCTGTCAAAGCGAAGAGAGAGCAGTTGGCGGGAGGCCTCCCACGGAGGCGGAGCATTTTCGATTTTTGCTATTTTTCAGGTCCCCCAGGCGGGAGGATTGACAGTGGATTTACATCGCAGGACACTTTTTTAAAATTTCTAATTAAAGGATTTGTCAAAAACAAACCGATACCCATTCACATAGGGGGGAGGGCCGGGATCTGGAGCCCCCCTTGTTAAAAGGGGCTTCTAGATTCCGTTAAGCCCCCTGCCCGCAGACCCCGACAACCACAGCCCAGGGTTTCAGGAAGAGGCCCTTGTCCTCATCAACTTGGGGACAAGGTGCTTTGGGGTGGGGCGTGCAGAGCCCCCCCGGTCACAAAGCACCCACTCCCAGAGGGAGAGGGTTTGGGCACAGGACACCCGGTCTTGGACAATAGGCAGGCAGATCAGCAGACTCCAAAAACAAAACAGCCAAGTAGACAGCAATATAGAACAAGGGCCTTAGGTCTGCACCCAATTTTCTGTACCTACATAGCAACAGCTGTCTCTTAAAGCAACCAAAAACTCACAACACTGTGCAGGGTTTCCTTGGACGAGTTCCCCTTGACAACCTCTCCACAGTCCCCGACTCATGAAGCGTAACCTCTGCTACTTTATCTCAGAACCCCATCCTTCTCCTTATGCCTTCAGGCAACAAGAACTTCTATCTCTGGCACAGCCTCCCCCATGCCCCCAGGCAGCAGACTGGCTCTCTCTGGCAGAGCCTCGAGCACATGGCCAGGCCTCACTCAACACAGCTGTTCCTCACACATCCACACCAGACCAAGGTCTGAGTGGAAGGACCCTGATTACCTGGCTTCCACAAAATATATACTCTCTGCCAGCATGCTCAGTAGCCTGAAACGCCTACTGATTGGCTGAAAGAGATATGCAGAGGTGGACTGACCGGTCAGGCACTTCAGCCGTGGTCCGAGGGCCCACCGGCGCTGCCTGCATGAACTTTTTTTTTTGTTCTGGACAAAATACTTGTGGCCGTGGGCCCGCAGTGATCTTTTTCGAGCCCAGCCAGGCCCCAGCACACACTAGTGATAATCAAAGGGAAGAGGGCCTGGCCCAGGTAGAAGAAGCAGGGCCGCCCACTGTGACAGCTTTGATAGAATCCCCAGGCACCCGCAGACAGTCACAAAGTCCTGCCTCCTGGATCGGCCCCTTTGATAGACAGCACACTGGTCCAATGCCGGGACGTGTGACTTCTATCATAGGAGTTGGTCCAGGAGGCGGGACTTTGTGTGACTGTGGGCGCCAGGAACACTGGGCAATTTAAATCAAAGCTTTCCTAGCGGGTGATCTCAGCTGTGTGATGATCTGGGCGCTCTCCTCTTCCACTCCTCTCTCTAATTAGGCTGCACTAGTGCGGCTGCATTGATGGGCACTGGTGAAGCATTGATGGGCACTGATCAGGATGCGCTGATGGGCACAGGTAAGGCTGCATTGATGGGCACAGGTGAGGCTGCATTGATGGGCATTGGTCAGGTTGCGCTGATGGGCACAGGTGAGGCTGCATTGACGGGCACAGGTGAGGCTACATTGATAGGCACTGATCAGGCTGTGCTGATGGGCACAGGTGAGCCTGCATTGATGGGCATAGGTGAGGCTGCATTGATGGGCACTGGTCAGGCTGTGCTGATGGGCACAGGTCAGGCTGCGCTGATGGGCACAGGTCAGGCTGCGCTGATGAGCACTGGTGAGGATTCGCTGATGGGCACTGGTAAGGCTGCATTGAGTGGCACTGGTGAGGTTGCATTGAGTGGCACGGGTGAGGCTGCAATGAGTGCCACTGGTGAGGCTGCATTGAGTGGCACTGGTGAGGCTGCGATGATGGGCACTGGTGAGGCTTCATTGATGGGCACTGGTGAGGCTGCATTGGTGGGGGCTCTTTCTAACATAGACTCTCAAATGGACACAGAGAGTGCACTGGGCCTGCTGCAAACCTTCTAGTTTTACTGTTCTGTTTGTCCTGCTTATGGTGGAGTTACACACTGCATTTGTCCTGCATACGACGGTTATGTGCTACGTTTGTTGTGCATATGGTGGAATTACGCGCTGCGTTTGTTGTGCGTATGGCGGAAATACACACTGCATTTGTTGTGCGTACAGCGGAGTTATGCGCTGCGTTTGTTGTGCATATGGCGGCGTTATACACTGTGTTTTTCCTGTGTGCGGTGGGGTTACGCGCTGCGTTTGTTGTGCGTATGGTGGAGTTACGCGCCACGTTTGTCATGCGTATAGCAGGGTTACACACTGCATTTGTCCTGCATATTGCGGAGTTATGTGCTGCATTTGTTGTGCGTATAGTGGAGTTACACGCTGCATTTGTTGTGCGTATGGTGGAGTTACGCACTGCGTTTGTTGTGCGTATGGTAGAGTTAAGTGGTGTGTTGTTTGTATAGTGGAGTTACACGCTGCATTTGTTGTGCGTATAGTGGAGTTACACGCTGCATTTGTTGTGCGTATAGTGGAGTTACACGCTGCATTTGTTGTGCGTATGGTGGAGTTACACGCTGTGTTTGTCATGCGTATAGCGGAGTTACACAGTGCGTTTGTCCTGCATATGGCGCAGTTATGTGCTACATTTGTTGTGCGTATAGTGGAGATTACACGCTGCGTTTGTTGTGTGTATGGTGAAGTTAAAGCGGAGTTCCCACTGTTAATTTTTTTTTTTTTTTTTTAGGATCCATATCTTTTGTTAATCAGGCTGATTTAGAACACTCACGTTTCTGAGCTGAATCTGCCCTCGATTGCCGATTTCGTAGAGGAATATAATTTATATTCCTCTTTCCAGGCAGTTTCCATAGTGCTTGTGGGCATTTGAAGACCACAAGCACTATCTTCCGGGCTCTGGTGCAGCTAAGCGACCAGCATGCACCGCCCATTCTTGTGCATGAGCTGTATGTACGGCGCAACGCCGTACACTTCTGACAGTGCCATCACAACGGGCGTTGTCGCCGGAAGTGCCCGCCCCCGTTGTGATGACAACAAAGCCCTCGCCGCTGCCAAGTGACTCCTGGGAAATGATGACAGACATCTCCCAAAAGCACTAGCGAGCACGACCGCCAAGGGAAATGACATCAGGCGCCTTGGAGAGGAAGAGGCAGATTATGAGGGACCCACTAGCAACAGAGCTGAAAAGGTGAGTAAAAAAAAAATATTTTTTTTCCAAAGGTTGTCCTTGTATTAAATGCTGCTGAATAATGTTACTTTTTTTTCTGACTGGAACTCTGCTTTAAGTGCTGTGTTGTGCGTATGGTGGAGTTACGCAATGCGTTTGTCATGTGTATGGTGGAGTTACACGCTGCGTTTGTTGTGCATATGGTGGAGTTAAGTGCTGTATTGTGCGTATGGTGGAGTTACACGCTGCGTTTGTCATATGTATAGCGGAGTTACACGCTGCGTTTATCCTGCATATGGCGGAGTTACACGCTGCGTTCTTCATGCGTATGGTGGAGTTACACGCTGCGTTTGTTGTGCGTATGGTGGAGTTAAGTGCTGTGTTGTGCGTATGGTGGAGTTAAGTGCTGTGTTGTGTGTATGGTGGAGTTAAGTGCTGTGTTGTGTGTATGGTGGAGTTAAGTGCTGTGTTGTGTGTATGGTGGAGTTAAGTGCTGTGCGTATGGTGGATTTAAGTGCTGTCTTGTGCTTATGGTGGAGTTACACGCTGCGTTTGTCATACGTATAGCGGAGTTACACACTGTGTTTGTCCTGCACATGGTGGAGTTACACGCTGCGTTTGTCATACATATGGCGGAGTTACACACTGTGTTTGTCCTGCGTATGGTGGAGGTACACGCTGCGTTTGTCATACGTATAGCGGAGTTACACACTGCGTTTGTCCTGCATATGGTGGAGTTACATGCTGCGTTTGTCATGTGTATGGTGGAGTTACACGCTGCGTTTGTTGTGCGTATGGTGGAGTTAAGTGCTGTGTTGTGCGTATGGTAGAGTTAAGTGCTGTGTTGTGCGTATGGTGGAGTTAAGTGCTGTGCATATGTTGGAGTTAAGTGCTGTGCGTATGGTGGATTTAAGTGCTGTCTTGTGCTTATGGTGGAGTTACACGCTGCGTTTGTCATACGTATAGCAGAGTTACACACTGTGTTTGTCCTGCGTATGGTGGAGTTACACGCTGCGTTTGTCATGCGTATGGTGGAGTTACACGCTGCTTTTGTTGTGCGTATGGTAGAGTTAAGTGCTGTGTTGTGCGTATGGTGGAGTTAAGTGCTGTGTTGTGTGTATGGTGGAGTTAAGTGCTGTGTTGTGTGTATGGTGGAGTTAAGTGCTGTGTTGTGCATATGGTGGAGTTAAGTGCTGTCAGGGTATCTCCAGCACCAGACATGGGCGTCGGCGCGCGCCTATGCGCCGGCGCGCTCCATTGCACACTTCCCAGCAAAATCGTGGTGTTCCCGGGCGTCAGCGCGGCGCTAGGGCGCGCGCGGGTACGCGGCGCTCGGGCGCGCGTACGGGCGTGCGCGCGTTCGCGATAGCACCGGTTTGGCGCCAAAGTGCATATAAAAATCCCCCTGTGCCTCTGGCACATTGCTGCTTCGTCTCAGCTTGTGATTTGTGTAAACCTTGAACCTGATTTCTGTTACCCATCTGACCCGGCTTGTTTGACTATCCGTCCTGCTACCTGCCTGATACCGTTGCCAACCTCCGCCTGCCTACCGACTCTGCCTCTGCCTGCTGTTTGTGCCTGTTTCATACCCGTGCTGACCCGGATCGTCTGACCCTGCTTGTGCCTGCTGTTGTCCTTTGCTGTTGCACCTTCAGCTCCAGCTCCAGTGATCTCTGCATCTACAAGTGTTCCAGTGTGCTGCCTCCAGTGTCTACCTGATCTGCAGTCCAGCCATCCCTGAGGGATCTCTCATCACCTCTGCTCCAGAGACTCCGCTCTACAGGCACTCCTACCCCACTGTGCTCAGGAGACCACTGTCCCCACTCCAGTGGCTCCTGAACCAGCGTTGTATGAGAGGTCTTCTCCTACAAGTCAGGCTCTACTACCAGGTACCTAACAGTACGAAGCAGCCATGTCTGAGCCTGCAGGAGATACCTCTCCAATGAAGGAGATATGCACACACCTGGCGGCCCTCACCCAAGCAGTACAAGCTCTTCAGGATAATTACAACAGACTGGAAGGACAAGTTCAGAACCTGGCGGGGTCCAACCCTTCTGCCTCTTCTTCAGCTGCCACTCCAACACAGACTGCTTCAGGGCCCGCAGTTGTGATGCTCCCGCCTGAACCACGGGTCCCCATTCCAGAAAGATTCTCTGGGGACCGGGCTAAGTTTCGGACCTTCCGCAATGCTTGCCAGCTCTTTTTTGCCTTACAGCCCAGAACTTTTTCACTGGAAGCCACTAAGGTTGGATTTGTCATTTCCCTCCTGCAAGGGGAACCTCAGACCTGGGCCCATCGTTTACTTGAAGGGGACTCTTCTCTAACCCAATCCTTATCCGCCTTCTTCCAAGCCATGGCACAATTATATGAGGACCCTCAACAGACTGCTTCAGCTGAATATGCCCTGTTCGCGCTCCAACAAGGCCGCAGACCCGCGGAGGACTATGTTACTGAATTCAGACGTTGGAGCGCGGACACACAGTGGAATGACGCGGCCCTGCGTCACCAGTTCCGCATTGGACTGTCTGAAAGCTTGAAAGACGAACTTGCTCGTGTAGGTGTTCCAAATACCTTAGAGGCCTTGATCACCCTAACCATTCAGATCGATTGTCGCCTCCGAGAACGACGATCTGAACGATCAGTTCAACCAAACCGCCCGACCTGGATGACAGCCCGAGCTCCGATGCCTGCAACACGCTACTCCTCTGCATCCAGTCCTAATTCAGTCAATACCACACCAGATACCTCCGAACCCATGCAACTGGGTGTGATGCGACCTGCTCTGTCTTCTGAAGAACGTGCCCGACGTCGGCAATTAAATCTGTGCCTTTACTGTGGTGGAACCGGGCATTTTGTCCATAATTGCCTATACCTACCAGTTTTTCTGCTTTATCTACCAATTCTACCCATCTTTCCATTCTTCTCTCGTTACAGCTTCAAGAAAGGACACTCCAAGTCAACGCAATTATTGACTCCGGGGCATGCAGCTGCTTTATAGACTTAAACTTTGCTAAGCAGCATAACATTCTTTTGCAGACCAAAACCCATGGACTTTCTGTCTTCCTTGCCGACGGCTCTCGTATCAGATCTGGACAAGTGACGCAAGAGACTCTGCCATTACCCACTACAATTGACTCTCAACATAAGGAATTGCTGATCCTGGACGCCATTACCTCCCCTATGTTTCCCATTATCCTGGGCATTCCCTGGCTCCGGGCTCACAACCCACACATCCATTGGGCCTCTGGAGTAGTGAAATTCCTGTCATCTTACTGCCAGGACCACTGTCTGGCGAAGGATCTGGATTCCCAGGCTACCCTGCTGTGCCTGGACACCGACCAGAAAAATTGTCAGGTCATTCCCAAACAGTATCATGATTACATTGATGTCTTTAGCAAGAAGGGGGCAGACTCTCTTCCACCTCATCGCCCCTACGATTGCCCCATCGAATTGCTGCCAGGATCCGAAATTCCCTTCGGACGCATCTTCCCTCTATCCGAGAAAGAACAAGAAGTGCTGAAGTCTTACATAGATGAAAACTTGGCCAAGGGATTCATTCGCCATTCCACTTCTCCAGCAGGTGCGGGTATATTCTTTGTTGCTAAAAAAGACAAATCTCTCCGCCCGTGCATTGACTACCGAGAACTGAATAAGATCACGGTCAAGAATCGGTATCCCCTACCTTTGATACCCGAACTGTTTCAGAAATTAAGGACTGCCGTCATTTTCACTAAGCTTGATCTGAGAGGGGCCTATAATCTGATCCGCATTCGGGCTGGGCATGAGTGGAAAACAGCTTTTCGGACCCGATTCGGGCATTATGAATATTTAGTCATGCCTTTTGGACTCTGCAATGCCCCTGCGACTTTTCAACACCTGATTAATGACGTGCTTAGAGACTTCCTAGACCTATTTGTGATTGCATATCTAGATGATATTTTGATCTTTTCAGAATCCTTGGATCTCCATCGAAAACATGTTTGCCAAGTGTTGGGTCGTCTCCGCTTACACAGACTTTATGCAAAAGCGGAGAAATGCGAGTTTGAGCAAGAAAGCATTCAGTTCTTGGGCTTGATCATCTCCTCAACTGGCATCAGGATGGATCCACAGAAGGTGTCTGCTGTTCTGGACTGGCCAGTACCCCTAGACAAGAAGGGGGTGCAACGATTCATCGGGTTTGCCAATTTCTACAGAAAATTTATCAGGGGTTTTTCTGCGATAATCGCACCGATCACTCAACTAACCAAACAAAATACCCGTTTTTCCTGGAATCACCTAGCCCAAGAGGCTTTTGAGAACCTCAAGAGACTATTCACCTCAGCACCTATCCTCAGTCATCCTGAACCATCCTTGCCATTTATTTTGGAAGTGGACGCTTCTGAAATAGCGGTCGGAGCGATACTCTCACAACGAAGGGGCAGTAAAGACGATATGCATCCTGTGGGGTTTTTCTCCCAAAAACTTTCCTCCGCGGAGAGGAACTATGATGTTGGAGACCGGGAGCTTCTTGCCATCAAAACTGCATTAGAGGAGTGGAGGTACCTGCTGGAGGGGGCTATGCATCCAGTACTAATTTATACTGACCACAAAAATCTAGAATATTTACGATCCGCTAAAAGGCTAAGACCCCGACAAGCCCGCTGGGCGCTGTTTTTCTCACGCTTTTCCTTCCACATTACTTATCGGCCAGGTTCAAAAAATGTCAAACCAGACGCATTATCACGTATGCATGACAACCCAAAAGACTCATCTGCTCCGGATACCATTTTACCGGCAAACAATTTTCTGCTCATTCAAACTGATCTCCTCTCCCAGATTAAGGAAGCTTCCTCTGAATCAGCCAAACCCACAGGGATTACTTTAAGTAACAAGGACGGACTATTCTGGAAAGGGAGCCAAATTTTTGTTCCTGAGGAGGTTTGGGTCAAGGTCTTAGCACTTCTTCACGATCACCCACTGGCAGGTCACTTTGGGGTTCGTAAAACCATGGAGTTGGTACAGCGTACCTTCTGGTGGCCCAATTTAAAGGACTTTTGTGAGAAATATGTTAGCTCGTGTCCTATCTGTACCCAGAATAAAACTTCCAGGAGTCGAGCTTGGGGCCTGTTAAAACCCTTACCGGTACCCGATAGGCCTTGGAAAATGATATCCATGGACTTTATTGTAGAGCTGCCATGTTCTGAGGGATGTTCTGCAATTTTTGTGGTAGTTGATCGTTTTACCAAAATGGCCCATTTTCTTCCATTAAGAGGAACTCCGTCAGCTATGGAAACTGCTCACGTCTTCATCAAGGAGATCGTTAGACTCCACGGAATCCCCGTAAACATAACCTCTGACAGAGGGGTACAATTTACCTCACGCTTCTGGAGAGCCCTGTGTGAGTCTTTAAAAATCAAGCTGGCTTTGTCATCGGCCTATCACCCTCAGACCAACGGCCAGACAGAGAGGACCAATCAGACTCTTGAACAGTATATTAGATGTTTTACTTCCTTTTCTCAAGATGATTGGGTATCCTTGCTGCCCTTGGCAGAATTTGCCTACAATAACGCCAAGCACTCAGCCACCGGTCAATCCTCCTTCTTCGCTAATTATGGGTTCCATCTAACCTTTTTACCCGATTTCCTTCCAGAGTCCTCAGTTCCAGCAGTGCAGAGTACGGTAGACTTCATCAATCGTAACAACCAGATGTTGCAGGAAGCAGTGTCCAAGGCTCAGGCGGACAGCAAGAGGATCTTTGACCGAAGGAGAAGAGGGGAATTGAAGCTTCAGCTGGGCGATCAGGTATGGCTTTCTACAAATAATATCAAACTGGCTTGTCCTTCTAAAAAGTTGGCACCTAGGTTTATGGGACCTTTTCCGGTTAGGAGGAAGATTAATGAAGTCTCATATGAACTGACTTTGCCTGACTCTCTTAAAATTCATCCCGTGTTTCATGTGTCTTTGCTCAAGCCTGCTGTACCTGATCCCTTTCCTGGTAGAGGGACTAGACCTCCTGAACCTATTTTGGTTGATGGTAACGAGGAATTTGAAGTTGAAGCTATCCTCGATTGCAGGAAAAGACAAGGGCAGATCCAGTTCCTAATCAAATGGAAGGGCTACGGCCCAGAAAATAATTCATGGGAACCTGATAGCAATGTGCATGCTAGGCGTTTAGTTCGAGCCTATTTTGCTAACCATCCTGAAAAAAGACTTTTGGGCACCCGGAGGTTGCCCCTTGGGGGGGGGCAATGTCAGGGTATCTCCAGCACCAGACATGGGCGTCGGCGCGCGCCTATGCGCCGGCGCGCTCCATTGCACACTTCCCAGCAAAATCGTGGTGTTCCCGGGCGTCAGCGCGGCGCTAGGGCGCGCGCGTGTGCACGCGCGCGCGTACGGGCGTGCGCGCGTTCGCGATAGCGCCGGTTTGGCGCCAAAGTGCATATAAAAATCCCCCTGTGCCTCTGGCACATTGCTGCTTCGTCTCAGCTTGTGATTTGTGTAAACCTTGAACCTGATTTCTGTTACCCATCTGACCCGGCTTGTTTGACTATCCGTCCTGCTCCTATCCGACCCGGCTTGCCTGACTACTCTTCTGCTACCTGCCTGATACCGTTGCCAACCTCCGCCTGCCTACCGACTCTGCCTCTGCCTGCTGTTTGTGCCTGTTTCATACCCGTGTTGACCCGGACCGTCTGACCCTGCTTGTGCCTGCTGTTGTCCTTTGCTGTTGCACCTTCAGCTCCAGCTCCAGCTCCAGTGATCTCTGCATCTACAAGTGTTCCAGTGTGCTGCCTCCAGTGTCTACCTGATCTGCAGTCCAGCCATCCCTGAGGGATCTCTCATCACCTCTGCTCCAGAGACTCCGCTCTACAGGCACTCCTACCCCACTGTGCTCAGGAGACCACTGTCCCCACTCCAGTGGCTCCTGAACCAGCGTTGTATGAGAGGTCTTCTCCTACAAGTCAGGCTCTACTACCAGGTACCTAACAAGTGCTGTGCATATGGTGGAGTTACACGCTGCGTTTGTCATATGTATAGCGGAGTTACACACTGTGTTTGTCCTGCACATGGTGGAGTTACACGCTGCGTTTGTCATACGTATGGCGGAGTTACACACTGTGTTTGTCCTGCACATGGTGGAGTTACACGCTGCGTTTGTCATACGTATAGCGGAGTTACACACTGCGTTTGTCCTGCATATGGTGGAGTTACATGCTGCGTTTGTCATGCGTATGGTGGAGTTACACACTGCGTTTGTCCTGCATATGGCAGAGTTATGTGCTGCGTTTGTTGTGCGTATGGTGAAGTTACACACTGACAGTGATTGTCATGCGTAAAGTGGAGTTACACACTGCGTTTGTCATGCGTATAACGGAGTTACACACTGCGTTTGTTGTGCGTACGGTGCAGTTACACGCTCCATTTGTCATGCGTATAGCAGAGTTACACACTGCGTTTGTCCTGCATATGGCGGAGTTACACGCTGCATTCTTCATACGTATGGTGGAGTTACATGCTGCGTTTGTTGTGCGTATGGTGGAGTTAAGTGCTGTGCTGTGCTGTGCGTATGGTGGAGTTAAGTGCTGTCTTGTTCTTATGGTGGAGTTACACACTGCGTTTGTCCTGCATATGGCGGAGTTATGTGCTCCGTTTGTTGTGCGTATGGTGAAGTTACGCACAACAACAGTTACATGACTGTGTTTGTCATGCGTATAGCGGAGTTACACACTGCGTTTGTCCTGCATATGGTGGAGTTACACGCTGCATTCTTCATGCGTATGGTGGAGTTACATGCTGCGTTTGTTGTGCGTATGGTGGAGTTAAGTGCTGTGCGTATGGTGGAGTTACGCGCTGCGTTTCCTGTGTGTATGGTGGAGTTGCACGCTGCGTTTCCCGTGTGTATAGCGGAGTTACACGCTGCGTTTCCCGTGTGTATAGCGGAGTTACACGCTGCGTTTCCCGTGTGTATAGCGGAGTTACACGCTGCGTTTCCCGTGTGTATGGTGGAGTTACGCGCTGCGTTTCCTGTGTGTATGGTGGAGTTACGCGCTGCCTTTCCCGTGTGTATGGTGGAGTTACACGCTGCCTTTCCCGTGTGTATAGCGGAGTTACACGCTGCGTTTCCCGTGTGTACAGCGGAGTTACACGCTGCGTTTCCCGTGTGTATAGCGGAGTTACACGCTGCGTTTCCCGTGTGTATAGCGGAGTTACACGCTGCGTTTCCCGTGTGTATAACGGAGTTACACGCTGCGTTTCCCGTGTGTATAGCGGAGTTACGCGCTGCGTTTCCCGTGTGTATGGTGAAGTTACGCGCTGCGTTTCCCGTGTGTATAGCGGAGTTACACGCTGCGTTTCCCGTGTGTATAGCGGAGTTACACGCTGCGTTTCCCGTGTGCATGGTGAAGTTACGCGCTGCGTTTCCCGTGTGTATAGCGGAGTTACACGCTGCGTTTCCCGTGTGTATAGCGGAGTTACACGCTGCGTTTCCCGTGTGTATGGTGAAGTTACGCGCTGCGTTTCCCGTGTGTATAGCGGAGTTACACGCTGCGTTTCCCGTGTGTATAGCGGAGTTACACGCTGCGTTTCCCGTGTGTATAGCGGAGTTACACGCTGCGTTTCCTGTGTGTATGGTGGAGTTACGCGCTGCCTTTCCCGTGTGTATGGTGAAGTTACGCGCTGCGTTTCCCGTGTGTATAGCGGAGTTACACGCTGCGTTTCCCGTGTGTATAGCGGAGTTACACGCTGCGTTTGTTGTGCGTATGGTGCAGTTACACGCTCCATTTGTCATGCGTATAGCAGAGTTACACACTGCGTTTGTCCTGCATATGGCGGAGTTACACGCTGCATTCTTCATACGTATGGTGGAGTTACATGCTGCGTTTGTTGTGCGTATGGTGAAGTTAAGCGCTGTGCTGTGCGTATGGTGGAGTTAAGTGCTGTCTTGTTCTTAGTGCTGGTTCACACTGGTGCGATGCCAAACATCGCACAGACATCGCATGTAATTCGCAGCGCACTGCCGTTCACATTACATGCGATGTCTGTGTGTGTTGTGTGTATGGTGGAGTTAAGTGCTGTGTTGTGCATATGGTGGAGTTAAGTGCTGTGCATATGGTGGAGTTACACGCTGCGTTTGTCATATGTATAGCGGAGTTACACACTGTGTTTGTCCTGCACATGGTGGAGTTACACGCTGCGTTTGTCATACATATGGCGGAGTTACACACTGTGTTTGTCCTGCACATGGTGGAGTTACACGCTGCGTTTGTCATACGTATAGCGGAGTTACACACTGCGTTTGTCCTGCATATGGTGGAGTTACATGCTGCGTTTGTCATGCGTATGGTGGAGTTACACACTGCGTTTGTCCTGCATATGGCAGAGTTATGTGCTGCGTTTGTTGTGCGTATGGTGAAGTTACACACTGACAGTGATTGTCAAAGTGGAGTTACACACTGCGTTTGTCATGCGTATAGCGGAGTTACACACTGCGTTTGTTGTGCGTATGGTGCAGTTACACGCTCCATTTGTCATGCGTATAGCAGAGTTACACACTGCGTTTGTCCTGCATATGGCGGAGTTACACGCTGCATTCTTCATACGTATGGTGGAGTTACATGCTGCGTTTGTTGTGCGTATGGTGGAGTTAAGTGCTGTGCTGTGCGTATGGTGGAGTTAAGTGCTGTCTTGTTCTTATGGTGGAGTTACACACTGCGTTTGTCCTGCATATGGCGGAGTTATGTGCTCCGTTTGTTGTGCGTATGGTGAAGTTACGCACAACAACAGTTACATGACTGTGTTTGTCATGCGTATAGCGGAGTTAAACACTCAGTTTGTCATGTGTATTGCGGAGTTACACACTGCGTTTGTCCTGCATATGGTGGAGTTACACGCTGCATTCTTCATGCGTATGGTGGAGTTACATGCTGCGTTTGTTGTGCGTATGGTGGAGTTAAGTGCTGTGCGTATGGTGGAGTTACGCGCTGCGTTTCCTGTGTGTATGGTGGAGTTGCACGCTGCGTTTCCCGTGTGTATAGTGGAGTTACGCGCTGCGTTTCCTGTGTGTATGGTGGAGTTACGCGCTGCCTTTCCCGTGTGTATGGTGGAGTTACACGCTGCGTTTCCCGTGTGTATAGCGGAGTTACACGCTGCGTTTCCCGTGTGTACAGCGGAGTTACACGCTGCGTTTCCCATGTGTATAGCGGAGTTACACGCTGCATTTCCCGTGTGTATAGCGGAGTTACACGCTGCGTTTCCCGTGTGTATAGCGGAGTTACGCGCTGTGTTTCCCGTGTGTATGGTGAAGTTACGCGCTGCGTTTCCCGTGTGTATAGCGGAGTTACACGCTGCGTTTCCCGTGTGTATAGCGGAGTTACACGCTGCGTTTCCCGTGTGTATAGCGGAGTTACACGCTGCGTTTCCCGTGTGTATAGCGGAGTTACACGCTGCGTTTCCCGTGTGTATAGCGGAGTTACACGCTGCGTTTGTCGTGCGTATGGTGCAGTTACACGCTCCATTTGTCATGCGTATAGCAGAGTTACACACTGCGTTTGTCCTGCATATGGCGGAGTTACACGCTGCATTCTTCATACGTATGGTGGAGTTACATGCTGCGTTTGTTGTGCGTATGGTGAAGTTAAGTGCTGTGCTGTGCGTATGGTGGAGTTAAGTGCTGTCTTGTTCTTAGTGCTGGTTCACACTGGTGCGATGCCAAACATCGCACAGACATCGCATGTAATTCGCAGCGCACTGCCGTTCACATTACATGCGATGTCTGTGTGGTGCGATAGCAGCCATAGAGATAGTATGGCTGATATCGCACCGCATTCGGTGCAAACACGCACAGGACCCTTTTTTCTGTTCGGACCAGAATCGGATCGCATGTGTGTTCACACATATGCGATCCGATTCATGTCCGAACTGTCAGTTCGCAGTGCAATATGCGAGCTGAACTGGGGGTGTTGTTAACAATGCATTGACACTCCCCAGCGATTCGCAAATGGCAGTGTGAACTGACATGCGATGCGGGAACACGCAGTGGATTCACAGTGTTCTCGCATCGCACCAGTGTGAACCGGCGCTTATGGTGGAGTTACACACTGCGTTTGTCCTGCATATGGCGGAGTTATGTGCTGCGTTTGTTGTGCGTATGGTGAAGTTACGCACAACAACAGTTATGACTGTGTTTGTCATGCGTATAGCGGAGTTACACACTGCGTTTGTCCTGCATATGGCGGAATTACACGCTGCATTCTTCATGCGTATGGTGGAGTTACATGCTGCGTTTGTTGTGCGTATGGTGGAGTTACGCGCTGCGTTTCCTGTGTGTATGGTGGAGTTACGCGCTGCGTTTCCTGTGTGTATGGTGAAGTTCTGCGCTGCGTTTCCTGTGTGTATAGCGGAGTTACACGCTGCGTTTCCCGTGTGTATAGCGGAGTTACACGCTGCGTTTCCCGTTTGTATGGTGGAGTTACGCGCTGCGTTTCCTGTGTGTATGGTGAAGTTCTGCGCTGCGTTTCCTGTGTGTATGGTGAAGTTACACGCTGCGTTTCCCGTGTGTATAGCGGAGTTACACGCTGCGTTTCCTGTGTGTATAGCGGAGTTACACGCTGCGTTTCCTGTGTGTATAGCGGAGTTACACGCTGCGTTTCCTGTGTGTATGGTGGAGTTACGCGCTGCGTTTCCTGTGTGTATGGTGAAGTTCTGCGCTGCGTTTCCTGTGTGTATGGTGAAGTTACACGCTGCGTTTCCCGTGTGTATAGCGGAGTTACACGCTGCGTTTCCCGTGTGTATGGTGGAGTTACGCGCTGCGTTTCCTGTGTGTATGGTGAAGTTACGCGCTGCGTTTCCTGTGTGTATGGTGAAGTTACGCGCTGCGTTTCCTGTGTGTATGGTGAAGTTACGCGCTGCGTTTCCTGTGTGTATGGTGAAGTTACACGCTGCATTTCCCGTGTGTATGGTGAAGTTACGCGCTGCGTTTCCTGTGTGTATGGTGAAGTTACGCGCTGCGTTTCCTGTTTGTATGGTGAAGTTACGCGCTGCGTTTCCTGTGTGTATGGTGAAGTTCTGCGCTGCGTTTCCTGTGTGTATGGTGAAGTTACACGCTGCGTTTCCCGTGTGTATAGCGGAGTTACACGCTGCGTTTCCTGTGTGTATAGCGGAGTTACACGCTGCGTTTCCTGTGTGTATAGCGGAGTTACACGCTGCGTTTCCTGTGTGTATGGTGGAGTTACGCGCTGCGTTTCCTGTGTGTATGGTGAAGTTCTGCGCTGCGTTTCCTGTGTGTATGGTGAAGTTACACGCTGCGTTTCCCGTGTGTATAGCGGAGTTACACGCTGCGTTTCCCGTGTGTATGGTGGAGTTACGCGCTGCGTTTCCTGTGTGTATGGTGAAGTTACGCGCTGCGTTTCCTGTGTGTATGGTGAAGTTACGCGCTGCGTTTCCTGTGTGTATGGTGAAGTTACGCGCTGCGTTTCCTGTGTGTATGGTGAAGTTACACGCTGCATTTCCCGTGTGTATGGTGAAGTTACGCGCTGCGTTTCCTGTGTGTATGGTGAAGTTACGCGCTGCGTTTCCTGTTTGTATGGTGAAGTTACGCGCTGCATTTCCTGTGTGTATGGTGAAGTTACGCGCTGCGTTTCCTGTGTGTATGGTGAAGTTACGTGCTGCGTTTCCCGTGTGTATGGTGAAGTTACGCGCTGCGTTTCCCGTGTGTATGGTGAAGTTACGCGCTGCGTTTCCCGTGTGTATAGCGGAGTTACACGCTGCGTTTCCCGTGTGTATGGTGGAGTTACACGCTGCATTTCCCGTGTGTATGGTGAAGTTACGCGCTGCGTTTCCTGTGTGTATGGCGGAGTTACACGCTGTGTTTCCTGTGTGTATGGTGGAGTTACACGCTGCATTTCCCGTGTGTATAGCGGAGTTACACGCTGCATTTCCCGTGTGTATAGCGGAGTTACACGCTGCGTTTCCCGTGTGTATAGCGGAGTTACACGCTGCATTTCCCGTGTGTATGGCGGAGTTACACGCTGCGTTTCCTGTGTGTATGGTGGCCCATGTAAGTGAATGAACTTCTCTAAGCTGTGATATGCAAAACAGGCCAAAAAAAGTGCAAAAGAAGCTGCTTTAGCGCGACCTGAAGGTGTGACTGGGGCCCTAAAGATTTTGTGGCCAATCAGAAGGCCAGACCTGTCACGTGACCTCTCCCTGCAATCACCTCAGCTCTCCCCCCCCCCAGTGCAGAGCTGTGTGTCCGGTCCCGGTCCTTCCTCATACTGTCCCTAGGACTTCTCACATAATAAAGTGCTGTGTGTGTTTAATGATGAGCCCTCCTCCCTCCCTCAGTCCTCCTCCCCCCGGCTCTTCCCTCCTTGTAGGGCCATGTCACTTTCTCCTCTCTTCCCCCTCACATACCTCTCCGACCCCTCCCGCTCCTCCTTCAAGGGGCTGTCCTCTTCTCTCTTCCTCATTGACTTGCAGACAGAGCAGAGAGCGACACCGAGGAGGAGGAGGAGGACGGGGAGCTCCGGGAAGTCTTCTCTGAGGAGGAGGAGGGGGGAGGAGGAGGAGGACACAGCCGGCGGCCGCTCATGGCTCTGGTCACCGTCCAGCTGTCCTCAGTGGACGGGGGGGCGGAGCCCACTCCACTGCAGGTAATGGGGTTCAGGTAAAGGGGCGGGGCTTGTGTGTGTGTTGGGGGTCTGCTGGCTCCCTCCATAGGAGTGCAGTGATTGGGGGAGATCTCTCTATATGAATGTATAGGCGCTGGGGGATCTCCTCTGGACGGTGGATTTGCTGTGTAATGGTGATAAGGATCTGCAGTGTGTCTGTATAGAGAGCACAGATCACTCACCTCTATCACTACACACCATACATTCCTACACATCCAGGAAGTTTTCTGTCCTACCAATCTGAGTTCAATGGGCCTGTATACCCAGACATAGAGATCAATATAGAGATCAATCAGGAAAAGGAATACATCTGTTACTGGTCAGTGTGTTATGTGCAGAGTGTGTGTGTGTAATAAATAAAATATATATATACACACACACACACACACACAGTATCTCACAAAAGTAAGTACACCCCTCACATTTTTGTAAATATTTTATTCTATCTTTTCATGTGACAACACTGAAGCAATGACACTTTGCTACAATGTAAAGTAGTGAGTGTACAGCTTGTATAACAGTGTAAATTTGCTGTCCCCTCAAAATAACTCAACACACAGCCATTAATGTCTAAACCGCTGGCAACAAAAGTGAGTACACCCCTAAGTGAAAATGTCCAAATTGGGCCCAATTAGACATTTTCCCTCCCCGGTGTCATGTGACTCACTAGTATTACAAGGTCTCAGCTGTGAATGGGGAGCAGGTGTGTTTAAATTTGGTGTTATCGCTCTCACCCTCTTATACTGGTCACTGGAAGTTCAACATGGCGCCTCATGGCAAAGAACTCTCTGAGGATCTGAAAAAAAGAATTGTTGCCCTACATAAAGATGGCCCCTAGGCTATAAGAAGATTGCCAAGACCCTGAAACTGAGCTTCTGCACGGTGGCCAAGACCATACAGCAGTTTAACAGGACAGGTTCCACTCAGAACAGACCTCGCCATGGTCGACCAAAGAAGTTGAGGTCACATGCTCAGCGTCATATCCAGAGGTTGTCTTTGGGAAATAGAGGTATGAGTGCTGCCAGCATTGCTGCAGAGGTTGAAGGGGTGGGAGTCAGCCTGTCAGTGCTCAGACCATACGCCGCACACCGCATCAGATTGGTCTGCATGGCTGTCATCCCAGAAGGAAACATGTTCTAAAGATGATGCACAAGAAAGCCTGCAAACAGTTTGCTGTAGACAAGCAGACTAAGGATATGGATTACTGGAACCATGTCCTGTGGTCTGATGAGACCGAGATAAACTTATTTGGTTCAGATGGTATCAGGCGTGTGTGGTGGCAACCAGGTGAGGAGTACAAAGACAAGTGTGTCTTGTTTACAGTCAAGCATGGTGGTGGGAGTTCCATGGTCTGGGGCTGCATGAGTGCTGCCGGCACTGGGGAGCTACAGTTCATTGAGGGAACCATGAATGCCAACATGTACTGTGACATAATGAAGCAGAGTATGATCCCCTATCATCAGAGACTGGGCCGCAGGGCAGTATTCCAACATGATTACAACCCCAAACACACCTCGAAGACAACCACTGCCTTGCTAAAGAAGCTGAGGGTAAAGGTGATGGACTGGCCAAGCATGTCTCCAGTCCTAAACCCTATTGAGCATCTGTGGGGCATCCTTAAATGGAAGGTGGAGGAGCGCAATTTCTCGTGATGTCCTCATGGAGGAGTGGAAGAGGACTCCAGTGGCAACCTGTGAAGCTCTGGTGAACTCCATGCCCAAGAGGGTTAAGGCAGTGCTGGAAAATAATGGTGGTCACACAAAATATTGACACTTTGGACCCAATTTGGACATTTTCACTTAGGGGTGTACTCACTTTTGTTGCCAGCGGTTTAGACAATAATGGCTGTGTGTTGAGTTATTTTGAGGGGACAGCAAATTTACACTGTTATACAAGCTGTACACTCACTACTTTACATTGTAGCAAAGTGTCATTTCTTCAGTGTTGTCACATGAAAAGATGGAATAAAATATTTACAAAAATGTGAGGGGTGTACTTACTTTTGTGAGAGTGTGTATTGATATAAATCAATCAGTAAAAAAATCTGCATTACTCGTCTTTTTTTTTTTTTTTTTTATATGTGCATAGATGGATTATAGAAATATTTATTACAGGTACTTGTATAGCGCCATCAACTTATGCAGCGCATTACATACTCTCTATTGTCAAAAGTATTGGGACGCACAGTAACTTTAATAGCATCCCAGTCTTAGTCCGTAGGTTTTAATATTGAGTTGGCCCACCCTTTGCAGCTATAACAGCTTCAACTCTTCTGGGAAGGATGTCCACAAGGTTTAGGAGTGTGTCTATGCTAATGTTTGACCATTCTTGCAGAAGCGCATTTGTGAGGTCAGGCACTGATGTTGGAGGCGAAGGCCTGGCTCGCAGTCTCCACTCTAATTCATCCCAAAGGTGTTCTATCGGGTTGAGGTCAGGACTCTGTGCAGGCCAAGTTCCTCCACCCCAAAACTCGCTCATCCATGTCTCTATGGACCTTGTTTGTGCACTGGTGCGCAGTCATGTTGGAACAAGAAGGGGCCATCCCCAAACTGTTCACACAAAGTTGGGAGCATGAAATTGTCCAAAATATCTTGGTATGCTGACACCTTAAGAGTTCCCTTCACTGGAACTAAGGGGCCAAGCCCAACCCCCGAAAAACACCACACCATAATCCCCCCCTCCACCAAATTATTTGGACCAGTGCACAAAACAAGGTCCATAAAGACATGGATGAACGAGTTTGGGGTGGAGGAACTTGATTGGCCTGCACAGTGTCCTGACCTAAACCCGATAGAACACCTTTTGGAATGAATTAGAGCGGAGACTGCGAGCCAGGCCTTCTCGTCAAACATCAGTGTCTGACCTCACAAATGCGCTTCTGGAAGAATGGTCAAACACTCCCATAGACACACTCCTAAACCTTGTGGACAGCCTTACCAGAAGAGTTGAAGCTGTTATAGCTGCAAAGGGTGGGCCAACTCAATATTGAACCCTACAGACTAAGACTGGGATGCCATTAATGTTCATGTGTGTGTAAAGGCAGGCATCCCAATACTAATAGTGTGTGTATTGATCTAAAACAGTCCGTATATAGCGCCGTCAACTTATGCAGCGTATTATACATTCACATCACTCCCTGGCCTCAAGGAGCTTACAATCTAAGGTCCCTAACTCACATCTATACTAACACATACCAGGGCCAATTTAGACAGGAGACAACCTACCAGCATGTCTTTGGAGTGTGGGAGGAAACCCAGGCAGGCACAGGGAGAACATGCAAACTCCATGCAGGTAGTGCCATGGTTGGCATTCGAACCGACAACCTAATGCTGCTGTACACACAGTCATAAAAATCAATCAGTAAGAAAAAATATGTATTACTGTCAGTATTTTACTTGCAAAGCATAATATATGTGTGTGTGTATACATGTGTACACACACACACACACACACCAGCCATAACTTTATGCCAAGACCTGTCAAATTTTGTAAACAAGTAATTTTCCTCCTTCAATGATGGGCACTGATGAGGCGGCACTGATTAGGTGGCACTGAGGAGGCACAGATATGCCACACTTATTGGCACTGATATGTGGCACAGATGGGTGGCATTGGTGGGCACTGGCTGGCATTGATGGGCAGCACTGATAGCCAGCACTGACTGGCACCACTAATGGCCACTGATTGTGGGTCCTGGTTGGCACTGATTGCTGGCAGTGGTGGGCAATCATTGCTGGCACTGGGGGGCACTTAATTGTAATCAGGGCACTGATGATCAGTGCCCTGATTACATACCTAGCTGTCCCCTGTGAGGAGATGCCGCTGATATATGCATATGCACTTATACATGGTTAAAGAGCCGTGGCCCTTTACACATATCGGGGTAGCGCCGTGTCCTAGCAACACGGCTCGGCCGCACAAGAGAGAGAGGTCATTCTGGGAGGCCGTCATATGATGTCCACCCAGAACGAGAGCCTCAAGTGGTTGTAAAGGCAAAATTATTTATTTTTAATTTTTTTTCTTAACCGGTTCCCGGCCAGCTCGCGTACATTTACTGTGGCACAATGGCACCACTGCGCAAAAATATATATATATATATATATCCCTGTGCTGTCAGAGGAGAGGAGACATGTTGTTTGTTCGTACTATGTAGGAACAGCGAAATATCTCCTCTCCTACTCAGTCCAATCCACATACTGGTAGAACACACCTAAGGAAAACACATTAAACCCCTTGATTGCCCCCTAGTGTTAACCCCTTCCTTACTAGTGTCATTTACACAGTAATCAGTGCATTTTTATAGCACTGATTGCTGTATAAATGTCAATGGTCCTAAAAATGTGTCTGATCTGCCTGCCGCAATACCGCTAAAAATGGCAGATCACCGCCATTACTAGTAAAAAAAATAAAAATGCCATAAATCTTACCCATATTTTGTAGATGCTATAACCTTTGCGCAAACCAATCAATATACCCTTATTGCGATATTTTTGGAAAAAAAAAAAATAGAAGAATATATATTGGCCTAAACTGATGAAGAAATTTGTTTAAAGAAGTGGTTAAGGTAGAACTATAGACAAAACTTTTTTTTTTTCTTCATTTTGGATAGTGAGGGAGGGTTTTAACCCCGTAAGGTTTTTTTTTTTCCACCATCTGTGCCCCATTGCTGGGATTTCCCTTCACTTCCTGTCCCATAGCCAAACAGGAAATGAGAGGAAATCCCTGCAAAGAGAGGGTGAATTTCCTTAAGGTCCTTTCACACTACCACGATTTCAACGCTATTTTTGCCGCGATTTCAGGGAATGCCTGTGTAACTTGCATCAAATTCGGACCAAAGTAGTGCGGGGACTACTTTGAAGTCGTACTAATATGAATGGTTGTCATTGGAAATCATGGGGAACGACTCGTCATGCGACTTTGCATTCCCAAGTCGCAAGGCAAGTCGTCCAAGTGTGAAAGGGGCCTTAAGGAGAAGTCCAGCCTGAGCTTGTTTCGCTGGGCTTCTCCTATGGGTCATAGGAGTGCAATTCGTTTTGCACTCCTGTGACCCATTTTCAGCAGAGAGCGGTCTACAGTCCGCTCTCTGCTGACATCACTGGAATCAGTCCAGGCACCGCGTCATCCTGACAATGGGAGAATGGATCCGCCAGGTGCCTGAACTGATAGCCGTCTCAGGCTCTCAGCGAGCCTCTGAGAGCCTGAGACGGCCGCTCCCCCCCCGCCCCTCCACAGCTCAGCGTTTCAGTGAGCGTGGAGGAGCAGAGCGGACAGTCAGCAGCTCTCTGCTCAGGGAGGAGTAAGAACTGAGCCATCAGTGGTGTTCGATTGCTCTGTTCTCAGTGTAGAGGCACAGATGCTGCATCCACCTAGGTAAGTATGATGGAGGGAAAAAAAAAACCCCAAGCCCGTACTTCTCTTTTAACGGGGGCAGAGACAGCAATAAAAAAATGACAAGGGTTCTAATCCCTCTCCACTCTATCCAAAACTAAAAAAAAAAGTTTTGCCTTTAGTTATTCTTTAATGCAGAGAATGCCCCAAATACATACCTGAGCCTGATTTCAATCCAGTGCAGTGCACAAGAGCAGCATCTATTTTTTTTTCTCTCTCCCTCCTCACTAGACATGGAGACAGCAGCAGGAGCTATTGGCTCCTGCTGTTGTCAATCAGCATCTGTGAGGAGGGAGCAGAGGGTGGGGGCTGAGCTTCACTGGGTTTGTCAATGGACACACAAAGCCTGGCTCAGGACCAAGCCCAAACAAGTGCCCCAATATCGAGCTGCTTGCTATGGGGGCACTTGGAAGGAAGGAGGAGCCAAGAGCGCCGACAGGGGACCCCAGAAGAGGTGGTTTCATGGCTGCTCTGTGTAAAACCATTGCACAAAGCAGGTAAGTATAGCATGTTTGTTATTTAAAAATAAAATAAAAATGCCTTTTACAATCGCTTTAAATCCTGTAAGAGGGTGGGGCCCTTATGGATCGGACTTGGTTTTTACAGCACAGCCCACACTTGGCCGTCCATGGGATGTAAAAGAAAATGTGATTTATCAGACCAGGCCATCTTCTTTCGTTGCTCCGTGGTCTAGTTCTTATGATCACGTGTCCATTGTAGGCCCTTTTGGCTGTGCACACGGGTCAGCATGGGCACCCTGATTGATCTGTGGCTACTGGCTTTGCGAAGTGGTGTTACATAGATTTGGTCCTTGAACTATGCAGCTACAAAAACATTTTTAAAAAGACAGTTTTATATTTTGTTAATACATTTTTCAAACAGGTAATTTTTCTCCTTCATTGATATACGCTGATGAGGCTGCACTGATGGGCACTGATAAGGTGGCATTGATAGGTGGCACTGAAGGGCGCTAATAGCTAGCACTAATGGGTGGCAGCGATGGGCACTGGTAGGTGACACTTATAGGCAGCACTGCTAGGTGGCACTGTTTGGCACCACTGGTGGGCATTGAGAGGTGGCACTGATTGCTGGCACTGATGTACTGGTGGGCACTGATTCGTGGCACTGGCAGGCGGTACTGGTGGACACTTATTAGGTGGCTTTGCCTCTTCCTCGGGAACGATGTCCCTTACACAGAAGCCGGTGATCGACTTTTTCTTCTTCTCACGCTGTCAGCATGAGAAGAAAAAAAATGATTACCAAACTTCTGTTTACATCACGTGATCAGCTGTCATTGGCTGACAGCTGATCATGTGGTAAAGGGCTGGGATCAACCCCTTACTCCGATCTGTTATCACCCGAGTCTCATTGACTGACTTGGGTGATCACAGCGTGGGCCACGCGCGCCCTTCAGGGGGGCGTGGCGAGCATGCAAAGGGGAAAACATCTGTTGACGCCCTCCCGGTAAAGCAGATCTGAAGGGGTTAATAAAGTGCATGCACCAATAATTAAGAAAATAGAAGAAAGCCTATTCAATAATGAGGTACCCTGTCTCACTTCCGGGAGACCAGGCCGCGGCAAAGTACGTCAGCAGCCCGGTCCCCCTCCTCCTCCCTCCCCTTGTGCCGGCCCAGTGAAAGAGCGCAGCGCACTTCGCACATGTGCAGTAGGGACCCGGCCTTGAAGCCGAAAGGCTACACTGCCAGGTTCTCTTAGTGGCAATGGCGGCAGCAGTAGCACCCGACAGCTGATGGAAACATCAGCTGTGGTGCCGACATCACTGGACTCCATGACAGGTAAGTGTCCTAATGTTAAAAGTCAGCAGCTAAAGTATGTGTAGCTGCTGACTTTTTTTAATTTTAAGGGGGTGGGCGTCCTCCGCTTTAAGGAAATCTCAGTGATACTGTGTGTTAAATAAGTCTTTGTTGTGATGACCTTCCAGACCAAGATGAGCCTGTGATAAGTATGCTCTGAGGGTCATAAAGCATTGTCTGACTGTACACAATGGAGACAGTTATAGAGAATGTTCTTCAAAAGAAACTTAGTTAATTGCCATAATAGAGGACATCAAAGCAATCATCAGACACCCCTCCAGTGTCGGTCACTGGTATGAACCTGTATATCAAGAGGAAGTTTAAAAGAGGTTGTAAACTCTTGTTTAAGACAAAGGCATAATGAGCTAGCGTGCACCGCGTACTAGCTTATTATGAACTACTTACTTTAAGCGGGGTTCCACTTAAATTTTTAACTTAATCTTACCCCCTTCAGTTAATTGCATAGATGTTCAAATGCTGCACGAAAATTTTTTTTATCGCTGTAATTACCTTTATATTGTACTTTATTGTGGCACTTCCTGTCTCTCCTCCCATGGGAGTAGGCGGTTTATTGCCTTTCCCCGGCGCCGCACTGTCTCCTGGGAGCTTAGTGTCAGGCTTCCCAAGATTCAGTGTGGAAACAATGATCATGCGCGTGAACAAGCTGTGAATGAACAGCATTCACCGCATCCAGGAAATCAATGCTTGTGGGCTTCACATGCCCACAAGCAAGATGGAAACAGCCAGCATCACATTTTTAAAGTTACTCTTCAGTACGAAAACAGACAGAGGTGGAAATATTACACCCAAACTGTGAGTATTATTTTGGGATTAGCAAAGTGTCTCAATGACCTAAAAAAAAAAAAAAAAAAAAAAAAAAAAAAAGATTGGTCGCCGGACTCCCACTTTTAGAACGAAGCCCTCCAGCGAGGCCCGCACACCGCTGAGACGCCTGACATCTTCCCCGGTGTTTCTTCCGGGTTCGCGGGCTCTGGCGCTGTAAGTGGCCGGAGCCGCGATAACATCACTCTCGCACATGCGCGCGACAGCCGCCGGTCACGGCACAGGGCTCTGAAGAAACGGCACGGGCGGCCGCTCCTTCAGAGCACATGCGTCCTTGATTTCACTGGCTGCATGTACAGTGAATATCTGCTAAACAGTGCATGTTTAAAGAGACAGTATTTACACTACTTATAGGTAAACCTTATTATAGGCTTACCTTTGGTAAAATTCAGTAGTAGTAGTAGTAGTAGTAGTAGTAGTTACTTCCTCTTTAACATATAAGGGAGAGAGCGTAATAAAGACATAGCTGGAGTTCAGCGATAACATCTGATTGTTGTAAAGATGCCTGTAGATATGTCAGTTGCCCACTCTGGATGTTTTCAGCTGTGTTGGGCCATAATCTCCCATCTATAGCTTTGTACATACAGGGCTCCAATGACCCAGTTCTTGTACTGAGCCAATGACTCCAGAAGCAATGATGCCCGAGACTGCCAGGAAACTAGCATTTTTTACAAGGTGAGACATGGCAGCATTTCCCTTCAATTCCTAGAGACACAACAGGAAGCGAGGGGAAATCTTAAATGGAGAAGAATTTCCTTCTTAGGCCTCATTCACATGGGCCTTTTTTAATTTTTTTTTGGACAACTCTGAAGTGGATCGCTTTTCATAGACCATTGACAAGTGGCTTGAAAGTGATATGATGCCTGTTTGTTGTTTTTGGTTTTTTTTGGCGTGGGGAGGATTGCGTGCATTAAATGTGGTTGTATAACAGTTGCTCCATGGTCCTATTCACTTGAATAGGCGGCTGTACTGCCTAACAAAAGCGGAATGCTATAAAGATTTGCTGTTACGTAACTGCGGCAATGTGTTCAAACAAGGGTGTCACTGGGCAGTAAAATTGAGGATCAGCTGGTGAAATTAGGCTTTGGGAAGTTGAGAAAGTTTGTCCCCATTGGATTTTTTTTTTTTTTTTTTTTTCTTCTTTTTTCCTAGTGAAATCTCTAAAGCCTCGTACACACGATCGGATTTTTGGCAGGGAATTATGTGATGACAGACTGCTTAAAATCCGACCGTTAGTACGCCCCATCAGACAATTGTTGTCCAATTTTCCACCAACAAATGTTGGATGGCAGGCTAAATTTTCCGCGGACAACGGTCTGTTGTCAGATTTTCCTATCGTGTGTACACAAGTCCATCACACAAAAGTTGAAAGTACAAACACGCACGCTCGGAATCTATGCTCACCAAACACGACATTAGCAGAAGGTGCCTAAAGGGTGGCGCTCAAGAGCTGAAATTCCTTGTAGTATGTCACTACGTTCGTGTTTGTTGGCCGACAATTGTGTACCGTTGGTATGCAAGAAAAGTTCCTGGCACACGCCCTTCGGACAAAAGTCTTTGTTGGCCAACAATCTGATCGTGTGTACGAGGCTTTAGGCTTCTTTCACACAAAGGGTCCGATCAGGTCCGCATGTCAGTTTTTTCAGGCAGATCCGATCATTCACTGCTATGGACCGGTGGGTGTACACAGACTTCTGACCCCCCCCCTGCCCCCCCGCCTACGTTGGATTCGGTCCGCTAAAAAGAAATGGACAGGGATTCGTCCTCCTCAGTCGAGGCAGATTGGATCAGAGGGCAGTGGGGTGTAAATGACAGTCTGGCCTCCCTTAGAGCAGAGCGGGCTCTGCTCGTGTCCACTATGCATAACCTGAGCAGAGACTGACCTGTCATACGCCCGCTCTTCCCTGGGATCTTTCCTGCTGATCAGGGCAGAGCAGGCGGATGACGGGTCTCAACAGAGTCTGACCCGTGTGAAAAGGGTGTAAAAAGTTTTGAGTATCAACAGCAGGGACACAGGCAGCAATAAAACCTTGCCAAAATTAGGGCTACATTCATACTAGCCTAGCCTGCATAGTAAAAACGCATCCTTTTGCCGTGCAGGTTAGTGCAGTTCCAACTCCGGCGGCGGGGGGGGGGGGGGCCTAGTGCAGTGCAAGCTGCCCCTCCCCCACCCCTTTTTTTAACATGGAATCAATTGGAATTAACATGGATTGTTTGAGGATTTGCGTCATTTAATTTACAGAACATGCCCACAACTTTTGAAGATATTTTTTTTTTTTTTTTTTTTTTTTATTGTGAAGCAAACAACAAATAGGACAAAATAACAGAAAAAGTGAATGTGCATAACTATTCACCCCCCTAAAGTCAATACTTTGTATAGCCACCTTCAAGTTGGATGGTTTGTGCTTGTAAACAGCAATCTTTAAGTCTGACCACAGATTTTCTGTTGGATTGAGGTCTGGGCTTTGACTAGGCCATTCCAACACATTTATATGTTTCCCCTTTAAACCACTCAAGTGTTGCTTTAGCAGAGTGTTTGGGGTCATTGTCCTGATGGAAGGTGAACCTCTGTATTAGCCTCAAATTACACACAGAGTAGTACAGGTTTTGCTCAAGAATATCCCTGTATTTAGCACCATCCACCTTTCCCTCAACTCTGACCAGTTTCCCAGTCCCGACTGCTGAAAAACATCCCCACAGCATGATGCTGCCACCACCATGTTTCACTGTGGGGATGGTGTTCTTTAGGTGATGTGATGTGATGTGTTGGGTTTGCTGCAGACATAGCGTTTTCTTTTATGGCCAAAAAGTTCAGTTTTAGTCTCACCAGACCAGAGCACCTTCCTCCATACATTTTGGGAGTCTCCCACATGCCTTTTCGCAAACTCTTAATGTGCCATTTTGTGTTTTGCTGAAAGTAATGGCTTTCTTCTGGCCACTCTGCCATAAAGCCCAACTCTATGATGCGTACGGCTTATTGTCATCCTATGTACAGATACTCCAGTCTCTGCTGTGGAACTCTGCAGCTCCTCCAGGGTTACCTTAGGTCTCTGTGCTGCCTCTCTGATTAATGCCCTCCATGCCCGGTCTGTGAGTTTTGGTGTGCGGCCGTCTCTTGGCAGGTTTGCTGTTGTGCCATGTTCTTTCCATTTGGTTATGATAGATTTGATGGTGCTCCTAGGGATCATCAAAGATTTGGATATTTTTTTTTATAACCTAACCCTGACTTGTACTTCTCAACAACATTGTCCCTTACTTGTTTGGAGAGTTCCTTGGTCTTCATGGCAGTGTTTGGTTAGTCGTGTCTCTTGCTTAGGTGTTGCAGCCTCTGGGGCCTTTCAAAAATGTGTGTATATGTAATGACAGATCATGTGACACTTAGATTGCACACAGGTGGACATCATTTCACTAATTATGTGACTTCTGAAGGTAATTGGTTGCACCAGAGCTTTTTATGGACTTCATAACAAAGGGGGTGAATACATACGCACATGCCAATTATCTTTTTTTTTTTTTTTGAAAAATAGTTTTATGTATATATTTTGTCTAATTTTACTTCACCAACTTAGACTATTGTGTTCTGATCTATCACATATAATTCAGATTTAAAAAACATTGAGCTGAAAGCTGTAATGTAACAAAATAGGTAAAAAGCCAAGGGGGTGAATACTTCTGCAAGGCACTGTATGTGAACCGGCTCCATAGAGAATCCCACATTCAATTTGCAATAGTGTGAACCCAGCCTCAGGCTGGCCATAGATTATGAAAATGTAACCTGAAAGCGGAGGTTTCCCCCGCCATTAGAAGACAATGATCACTGCTGGTGAATATTGCCGAAAATATTGGGGAAAAACAGACAGGCTGGTTGTACTGAAGTTGATTGGATCGACTTCAGTACAACCAGCCTGCCCATAGATGGAGTGAAATTCAGCCGGTCCCTGTCAAACCAGACAAATTTCGATCTGTCTACAGCTGGCTTTAAAAGAGAACGTTTTGCTATTTATCTAAATTTTAATAAGCTTCAGCACTGCTTGAAGATTGTACAAAGCCTGCTAAAGATTGCTTAGAGTGACCGTCATCATTCCCATTCAGATTGAACATCCTTCTACTGGAACTGATGTTTGCTTTAGGCCTTTCCACACCTTAGCATTGCAGTGCACACGTTGTGTCCCACGATAACATGCATTGCATCATTCTAACACACTATGGAAAAGCATGTCTCAACCCAAGAACTAAAAATGTCATATATTGCAGATTACCAATTTTTAAATTGAACTATGATGAGACTATCAAATATTGCATAAATAGAAGAGTTTGTATTCTTACATGGATCTTGGTGTGCTTTGTGTATTTCTTCCAGATCCAATGGGTCACTTTACCTCTGTACAGAAGCTTCCTGTAATAAAGAGCTGTCAGTGTTTCCCTCTCTCCTTGTGCGGCAGAGGTATCCATGGTACAGCAGCAAACGCTGAAAGACGTTGTATACCTATAACACTGCAGCCGTCCGTTATGTACCTGTCATTGTATTAAAGTGGGGGGAGATCTCTAATGGGGTATATCTGTACTGGGGAGAGCTGTACTAATAAAGGGGGGGATCTGTACTGGGGCAGGGGGGATCTCTACTGGGAAGTTGTAGTAAAGGTGGAATCAGTATTGGGGAGGAAATGTGGTAAGGTCTGAAATAAAGAGGAGGAAACTTTTACTAGGTGCAGCTGTACTAAGGGGGAGAACTTTACTGGGGGGGGGGAGGGGGTTGCTTTACTAAGGAGGGGAGATCTTTACTAGGAGGGGAACTGTACTAAGAGGTGAGATCTTCACTTGGGGGTGAGCTGTACTAAAGGGGAGATCTTTACTGGGGGATGGGATCTTTTCTGTTACGGGAGCTGTACTAAGGGGGAGATCTTTACTGGGGGATGGGATCTTTTCTGTTACGGGAGCTGTACTAAGGGGGAGATCTTTACTGGGGGATGGGATCTTTTCTGTTACGGGAGCTGTACTAAGGGGGAGATCTTTACTGGGGGATAGGATCTTTTCTGTTACGGGAGCTGTACTAAGGGGGAGATCTTTACTGGGGGATGAAATCTTTTCTGTTACGGGAGCTGTACTAAGGGGGAGATCTTTACTGGGGGATAGGATCTTTTCTGTTACGGGAGCTGTACTAAGGGGGAGATCTTTACTGGGTTATGGGATCTTTTCTGTTACGGGAGCTGTACTAAGGGGGAGATCTTTACTGGGGGATGGGATCTTTTCTGTTACGGGAGCTGTACTAAGGGGGAGATCTTTTCTGGGGGATGGGATCTTTTCTGTTACGGGAGCTGTACTAAGGGGGAGATCTTTACTGGAGGATGGGATCTTTTCTGTTATGGGAGCTGTACTAAGGGGGAGATCTTTACTGGGTTATGGGATCTTTTCTGTTACGAGAGCTGTACTAAGGGAGAGATCTTTACTGGGGGATAGGATCTTTTCTGTTACGGGAGCTGTACTAAGGGGGAGATCTTTACTGGGTTATGGGATCTTTTCTGTTACGGGAGCTGTACTAAGGGAGAGATCTTTACTGGGGGATAGGATCTTTTCTGTTACGGGAGCTGTACTAAGGGGGAGATCTTTACTGGGTTATGGGATCTTTTCTGTTACGGGAGCTGTACTAAGGGGGAGATCTTTACTGGGTTATGGGATCTTTTCTGTTACGGGAGCTGTACTAAGGGGGAGATCTTTACTGGGGGATGGGATCTTTTCTGTTACGGGAGCTGTACTAAGGGGGAGATCTTTTCTGGGGGATGGGATCTTTTCTGTTACGGGAGCTGTACTAAGGGGGAGATCTTTACTGGGGGATGGGATCTTTTCTGTTACGGGAGCTGTACTAAGGGGGAGATCTTTACTGGAGGATGGGATCTTTTCTGTTATGGGAGCTGTACTAAGGGGGAGATCTTTACTGGGTTATGGGATCTTTTCTGTTACGAGAGCTGTACTAAGGGAGAGATCTTTACTGGGGGATAGGATCTTTTCTGTTACGGGAGCTGTACTAAGGGGGAGATCTTTACTGGGTTATGGGATCTTTTCTGTTACGGGAGCTGTACTAAGGGGGAGATCTTTACTGGGGGATAGGATCTTTTCTGTTACGGGAGCTGTACTAAGGGGGAGATCTTTACTGGGTTATGGGATCTTTTCTGTTACGGGAGCTGTACTAAGGGGGAGATCTTTACTGGGGGATGGGATCTTTTCTGTTACGGGAGATGTACTAAGGGGGAGATCTTTACTGGGGGATGGGATCTTTTCTGTTACGCGAGCTGTACTAAGGGGGAGATCTTTACTGGGGGATGGGATCTTTTCTGTGATAGGAGATCTTTATTTTGGGGTAGCTGTACTAAAGGGTGGGGGGATCTGTACTTTGTACTGTGGAGGAGAGGTACTAAGGGGGGGATCTTTACTGGGGGGGCGATCTGTGGTGGTGGGATCTGTATTTTGCACGGGTAGCTTTACTGGAGGAAGATCTGTAAAGATTGTGCACTCCTGACACCTGGCATTCTGTGTGTTTTGTACTTATGCATTCCTGGCCTCTGCGGACCCCTGATCTATATACATTTTGCTGTGTATTTCATACTCCTCACCACTGCATTCCTTATCCTATATTATACAACAATTGCTGGTTGCTTGGTAGTCAGTGACTGTGGTAGGTTGTGTGCAGAAAAGCATATGTAATGGAAGCATTTTTAATTTTTACAAATGATTGTCCTAAACATTATAAGACTCTGTTAGACTCTTGCTGAGAACCATAATTACAAAATATCTTTTGGGTACAAGGACTGTTGCAATTGTTACAGTGTACACAGCAAGTAGACTAAGTTATAAGCCTCTCCTACTGTTAGCGCAATTTTGCCACACCTCCAATCCTCTGCAGCTCCTGTCTAAACACGTTTTCCTGGCCTTTATGGCACTCGGGGTCTTTCTACTCTTTGCTTCTTCTCCGGCAGTGGGCAGTCCTCGATCACCAGTGGTGAGGATTTGATTACATTAACTCCACTCCTCTTACCATTATACAGTGCGTACAGAGTGCCATGGTGACACCTCCTCAGGGGTTGGTCCATGACGGCCTGCAACCACAGTATGCCCGTCTGGGTTGAGTCAGCTTGGGAGTCATTCAGCCTGAAAGACTGAGGGCATCTTGTTGTAAAAAGACAGTGCTGGGCGCTGAGAAGAAGCAGTCCAGGGGTGCCAAAATTCATTTTGGGATAACTCATTGTTTTTAGTATGGCACTCTTGCATGCTTTTTTTATTTAGGTCCTTGGACTTTCCCTGAAAGTCTTGGAGAGGAGGGCATGTGACCTTATGGGTCGGGTTCTCCCCCTCTTGTTGGCCCTCCCTTCAGGAGAGCCTACCTTGCTTTGGGGGTCCCCAAAGAATGGGGTCCGCCTGATTTTGGCTGGGTGAACCATGAGAACTTGGCCCCCATCAGGAGTCTTGTGGCCCACTAGGTTGGAGTTCTTTCTCTTTGGAAGTGGACCATATGATACACCCTGTGCACTTTTCTGTCTGCTCAATTATTTGGGTGTAATGTATTACATGATTGAGTTTTCAGTTTACATAGTTAATTTGCATTTCTAGATGTGGACTGGTTGGAAAGAAGAAGTTCATACTGGGTGTAGCATGTGTAGTATAAATATCTGTCACTGATGGTGAAATTGCAAAGCGTCACAGCTTTGCAGAGCATTACCATTTTAGACCATTACCTTCCTGGATTGTGAGTGTAAAAATAATCAAGCGTGTCTAAAACCAAGGACAGAAATGTAATATATTGCAACTTCCCAGTTAGATGTGATGGCCTCATGAGTTTCCTTGTTTCTGTTTTTTGCTCCTTTTATTTTCACCTGCTGATTCTGCCAGTAATACATTTCTGTCCTAGGGTGACTGTGCTAAGTCACTATACTGTACCTCATTACCCTATGACAGGATGCCTAACCCACTCCTCCTCCTTCCTAACATAGAGGTGGTGTTCTGTGGTTCACAGGAGTAATCTCGGTATAAAGATGACACTTCTTGAGATAACTATGCATAGGGCACAGGACAGCAGTGCTGGATTTATAAGGGGGCAAAAGGGACAACTGCCCTGTGCCCCCTGACATCTCTATACAAAAATATAAAAAATGATATGAAATATTGAATATTAAAAAATGACTTTCTTTTATTAAATGTATTTTGGTAAGTAATATTTTGCTGGCCGTCATCTGTAAAGGTTTTTTACTCTGGACTGGTATATTGTATCATTTTTAAAAACACATTTTAGCAGGTTAAGGGAACCACACATAGAGCTTATATGATTGTATGCATCAAGGCTGGGACAAGGTCATCCAGCGCCCAGGGCAAAGATGCCAAACTGCGCCCCCCTTTGAGTTAGGGTCAGGGTGCCCCCCACCCCTGTAATAAACCATTGCGCCAGGGGCAGCCGCCCCTCCTGCCCACCCCTTGTCCCGGCCCTGGTATGCATGACCTTGAAGTGCCTTGGGCCCCACAAGATCTAAATCTGGCCCTAAAGTCAGTACTGGATTTCTGTCCGGTTCAGTGGATATTTTTGCCACATATTGAACAGATGTAACGGACTACTTTCAATGCTAATTTTAACAGACAGGGAGCAAATAAGAGAAGTTTATTGTTAATGTTTACATACAGATTAAAGGATATGTGGGGCTTGTAAAAAAAACAAAGACATATACTCACATCTATGCTGCAGCATCGGTGTGATGCTGCAGCTGTCCCATGTTGGTTCTAAGCCCGAGAACTGAGGGATCACATGATCACTAATGACTCAGTTCTTGGTCTGCCAGAAGCGGTGGGCCTTGATTGACTGTCACCAATCTCCGCTCTGCCCCTCCAGTGCTCACTGGAGCATCGGGGGGGGGGGGCAGGGTTGGCTCCGCCTCTAAGCCTCATGCTGAGATGTAGAGCAAATCTAAGTGCACGCCTGTGCAAGAAGTATGACCAAAAAATGCTTTGACCATACTTCACATTTAATACTGTTTTTTGATTTTGTCAAAAACTTGGATTACGTGGGCAACTATCTGCAGGAACAAAACAGATCTCTCCCTTATTAACTGGTGTAAAATAAAAAAACGATTTGTTTTTTGCGTTTGTTTTACCACATTTTCCTCATTTTGTGTAAAATTCATTATTGGTTATGATCCCAGTAAATTTGATCCCTACACGCTCACAGTAGCTTAGCTGTCAGCACCCAGGCACTGGTTCTGGTGTTTGGCCAGCAACTCTCTAGCTGCGATCCCTGCTTGTCAATGTTACCTACAGCCATACTTGCCATTAATGCACACTGTCTAGGGAGGGGGGGGGGGGGAGAGGGTGTTGAAGTTTTTCACCTTAACGCATTCTATGCATTAAGGTAAACAACCTTCTTTGCTGCTGCCCCCCCCCCCCCCCCCGACCACCCCATTTTCTTACCTGAGCCCATTCGTTCCAGCGCCGCGTATGAGCTCAGCGGCTCCAGCCGCTGGCCCTCATCTCATTGGACAGATTGATAGCAGCAGGAGCCATTGTCTGTCTTTGGACACAGCACCAGGACTCGGGATCGCATCCGCACGGGTGACCCCAGGGAATGCTGCTTTCTGTGGGGGCACCCGATGAAGGGGAGAAGCTAGAAGGGCACCCCAGAAGACCAAAACCCTTGCACAGAGCAGGTAAGTATATAACATGTTTGTTATTTCTATTTAAAGGATAAGTAAAGGTGCTTGGTTAAAAAAAAAACAAAAAAAAAAAAACCTTTACATAACCTTTAAATAAAGGGTTTTGGTCTTCTGGGGTGCCCCGCCGGCGCTCCTGGCTCCTCTCCTTCATCGGATGCTCCCGCAGAAAGCCGCTTTCCCTGGGGGCACCCGTGCGGGCCCGCTGCTGAGTCGTCCTGCTGTGTCCATTGACACAGACGGCAGGACTCGCCGCCGGCTCCCGCATCATTGGATTTGACAGCAGCGGGAGAAAATGGCCGGGCTGCTATCAATCTATCCAATCAGGACCCGAGGCACCAGCTGGAGCTGGTGTGTCCTCATCCCCATCGCTGGAAAGACCGGGTTCAGGTAAGAAAAAGGGGGGCTCTGGGGGGCTGCTGCATCACAGGAGGTTTTTCATCTTAATGCATAGAATGCATTAAGGTGAAAAACCTTGAGGGTTTACAACCGCTTTTAAAGAAATCCAAACCTTTGCAACCCCTTTAAGTCAATCACCATGAACAGGGTGCTGCAGCAAAGCTGCAATGAGCAGCTACCGAGGATAAAAACCTGCACTTTGTCATGTGACACCATAGATGACATGACTAACTATAGGTAGGACATGAGAGAGCATCATTTTTTGTAGGTCCATGTTCTAAAGTATGTGACTGACCAACACCTATCTTTGCCAGGTGTTCCGTGCATCCCCATGCAGGCAGTCCCACTCATCTCAGTTGGGATGCAGTAGCTGCACAGTCACAGCCGCTGCTCCCAATCTGACCATCATGTGAATGCGGGTGCACGGCGCTGAATACAGGCAGTATGCTTTCTGTGACATCCAAATTGGCAGCAGTGGCTGTGATTGCAGCCGCTGTGTCCCAGTTGACATATATGCATACACAGGGATGCACGGATCACCTTTCCATCCCTGTGCAGGCAAACGCAGGCCTTGCTTGAGCCTAAAACCTGTGTGAACGAGGCCTTAATGTTTAATATATGTAAGGGACAGTCTGAGGAATTCAGTAAACATTTTAAGAACATTTTCTGGTGGTGAAACTACCTGAATCTAATTCAGACAATCTATTGTGACAACTTTAGTAACAATATCGACATTTCACAAATCCAGGTAGCTCTTACCACAGCCACTATGGCAGGGACAGATACAAAAAGAAACTGGCAGTAATTAAGACCAACACTCTGGTATACTGTGAGATGCCGGTGCTCAGGGTGGGGCGTGTCTGTGCTGGGAAGCTGCATTAAATGTAACAGATTCCCACAAAGTGCTCTATCCCCAACCATATTCAACTGTCAGCCGGGAGATTCCCTGACTAAAAGCTGTATGTAAACAAAGGGGTCGGGAATACTGGCTAACATCATTACCCAATTATGACAGTGCCCATATTTGGCCAGTGGCGAGTCAAACAGAAGGTGGTTCTGATGCGGAACTAGTATCGGACTTTCTTATCGGGCTTCACCCACCCAACACTGCAGCTGTAGCGCCTGGCTTGTGCTGTCAAGCAAAAGAAAAACTGATCTGACGGGGATCTAGTCTGTCATGTATGTACTCCTATAAACACTCACCGGTCACATTGTTGGGTACACCTTGCTACGAGAACAAATTGAGCGAGGAAGCTATAAATTTCAAGGTGTACTGGCCAATTTGTCTGTATTCAATGGTGCAAAAATCAACTACCTATAATTTTAATTTCTCTTTCTTTTTCAGGTCCAAAATGAACATGGCAGCACCTCCAGAAAAATTCAATGTGGAAGCGCATAGGACCATAATAAAGTTCCTGTTTCTTCAAGGGAAAGGTGCAAAAGAAGATCCATGATGAAATGTCAAACTTTGGGTGACAGTGGCCCTTCATATGCCACATTGGGTCGTCAATTTTAAAACTGGCCATTTCGGTGTTGAAAGTAAGAAACCCAGTGGAAGGCCTGTTTTTGTCTCTGTGCCTGCAAAAGTCAAAAGTTTTGGGATCCATATTGCTGCAAGCTTTCTCATTTCCAAGTCGTTGTGGATAATGGCACCAATTCTCTCACGCAGTCCTCCATGGTTATGTCATGGGTGGCTTTCACATTTGCAGGCGCAGAGACAGAAACGGGCCTTCCACTGGGTTTCTCACTTTCAACAACTGTTGCATATGAAGGGCCATTGTTTCCCAAAGTTTGTGACATTTCATCATGGATCTGCTTCGCACCTTTCCCTTGGAGAAACGGGAATTTGATTATGGTCCTATGCTCTTCCACATTGAATTTTTCTGGAGGTGTCATGTTCACTTTGGACCTGAAAAAGAAAGATAAATTAAAATCATAGGTAGTTGATTTTTGCACCATTGCATATAGACAAATTGGCCAGTACACCCTGCAATTTACAGCTTCCTCGCTCAAATTTTTTCTGGGCAAGGATCAGTACTTATCGGCAACCCTTCGTAGTACCAGGTTGGACCCCCTTTTGCCTTCAAAACTGCCTTAATTCTTTGTTGCATAGATTCAACAAGGTGTTAGAAACATTCCTCAGAGATCTTGGTCCATACTGACATGATGGCATCATGCAGTTGCTGCAGATTTTAAGCTGCACATCTGGTTCCATCACATCTCAAAGGTGCTCTATTGGCTTGAGATCTGGTGAATGTGGAGGCCATTGAACTTTGTGACATGGTGCATTATCCTGCTGGAAGTAGCCATCAGAAGATGTATTTATTTAGTCATAAAGGGAAGGTTATGGTCAGCAACAATACTCGGTCGTGGCGTGTAAACAATGCTCAATTGGTACTAAGGGGCCCAAAGTGTGCCAAGAAAATATCCCACACACCAGTAGTAGTTTCTGTAAAATGTCTTCAGTTCTAAACCCTGAATTTATTAAACATTTATACAGAATACAGCCCTACAAATATATTCCATAACTTTTTTTTATAAAGATTTAATTTACGTTTAACTATTATTAGTTGTGTATCGCATGCCCATTGCAATTTATGTTTATAGCTTTACCATTTCACAAAAAGGGAAGAAAGCTTAATTACAAAAAAGGAAAGAAAAAGTGAAAAAGAAACTTTGACTACAAACCACAGACATTCTGATGAAGCAAATTGCATCATTTGTCAACTGCTAGTGGGATCTGAAGTCAAAATTGTGTTGTCATTTTGGATATAGAAAAATCTTATGTTCTTCATAGGGACAACACAGACCTGTAATTTTAGACACATGCAATAGGGATTTCACTTTGTAAATTTCAGATAATTGTAAAAGTGTCTATGTACTACTCCACCACCAATTCTACAATGTAAACTGGGTCATTTTAAGGCTAACTGAAAGGGTAATGATGAGAGTGTTTGACTTCTTAAGGCCGAACTTTAGTCTAATTTTACTTTTTAAAAATATCCCCCAACTTGTTTAAAAAAAAAAAGCAGCTCCGGGTGCAATACTCAACTCTTATCCAGAGATGTCAGCCGCAGTACCACTTTTTATCCACAAGATGTCCCCAGCCTTTCAGGTTGAAATTGCCCAGCGTCACTCAACCCAGAAGACTGAGGACATGTTGTGAGTGCAGAGCATTACCACAGCCATGTGCAATGGAACAGATTTCCCTACCTGGACTTCATCTTTAGCTCCTGTGTATGGCCACTGCTCCTCATCAGCTAGGCACACCTACCTAATCTGAAACCAGAAAAAAAATCACAGCCCCTGTGCAGTTTTCCCTATTCTTTACATGAGCTGTACACAATTTTTGTGAGGTTGTCGAGAATAGACACACAAGCTGATTTTCCATTTGCAATCTGACATACCCTCTTTACTTAATCAATGCATAATGGAGACCTGTGCAGGGGGGTGTTGGACTGCTGAAGATCCTCACTATTGTGCAGTCTTTAGTAGTGGTCCAGAACTTCAAAATGCTGCTGACGCAGGAAATTTTCCCAATAGTTGCAGCACACAGTACATAAAAAAACAAAAAAGGGAAAAAAAAAAAGAATGACACAGCCTTTACTGTTTATACAGCCTGATGGAATTACAGTAATAAAAATGTAAGTTCAAATGGGCTTTCAAACATTGTCTTTTATTTAATTAAGCTGCTTCTCCTAACTATAAAAGAAAGGATTATGGAATTTATGTAAGCCAAATTGACTTTGTGTGACTGTCTTGCTACAGTTGGTACGGTGCCATGTTGTGCCGGGACCTTGTCCAGTATGTCATTTAAAGGGAACCCTACAGGCAGAAGTCTGGAAGTAGCTTTGTTTTTGAAGGTGCAGTCTACAAGGGCTTATGGATCATTCCTCTGGTTGGCTGGCTGGAATGTTTCTGAATGTTGGGTGCAGGGGAGAGCTGTTATTAAATTAAACAACATTAGAGTATTATACATATAACACTGCAGAACATTCCTGCCTGTACTACTGTGACCAGCAGGTAAAAAGTGGTAGTTGATGAGTTGCTATGACCTCATACAGCACCAGATGATGACAGACCCCCTTCCATATGATGATGGATGGTAAGAGATCCCATTATCTGATACAATTGGCAGTTGAGGGAATTTGTAGCCAAATTCAAATAGCCGTTAATGAGACTGTCATGTCTTACACATGGCAGATTTTGGGAAACCCTATTATATGTGACAGTTGAGCTTGAAATATCCTCCAACCTCTTGTGTGCGGCAGTTGGAGACCACTCATTTCCTGGTATGAGTGGCTGTTCAAGAGGGATCACATTTTATGTAATGGTTGACTGTGAGAGATCCACCTGGTAAAAATGGGTAATGATGAAAAACCCTGTAGTACAGGGGTCTCCAAAGGTCCAATTTACCGTCCTTTAGACTTTAGGAGGGCCAGACTGTGGTCAGTGGAAGTAGAAAACGCTTAGGCATCAGTGGGAGTACATGCCCTATTATTGGGTTTTATTGGGAGGAAATGTGTTGGTATATGTGGGGATAATAGTGCCCCATTGTTGGTGTCCGTGGGAGGAATAGGAGCCCAGCATTGCTGTCGGTAGGAGGAATAGTGCCCCACCACTGGTGTCAGTGGGAGGAATGGGGCCCCATCATTGATGTTAATGGATGGAGTAGTGCCTCAAGGGGCAGATAAAGGCAAGCAAAGGGCAACATCCGGCCCCCAGGTCACAGTTTGGACACCACTGCTGTAGTTGAATACAAGTGGCAGTTGATGAGAACAATATTGTCCTATTATGGGTTCATGAGGGCTCTTATCTTGTGGCAGCTGAAATTGAAAAATCCCATTTTTTTTTTTTTTACAAAGTAACAGTTAATGGGAGATCCAGTAACTTCTTCCAAGTAGAAATTTAAAGGTGGTTCCATTATACATGAAAGTTAATAGTGAGGGATTGCTTGTTCTTTTACAATTGGAAGTTCAGGAGAAACAGTTGAGGATTCTGATGTCTCATAACAAGTCAGTTCATGAAAGGTTTAATTATGAATGGCAATTGACGGTGAAAGATCCCATGACCTGTGAAAAGTGGCTGTTGATGAGAGAGACCCAGGAAGCTATTGATGGGAGATGCATCTTACACATTCTGTTTGTTTTACATTTTACAAGTTGTTGCTGCAAACCAACATATTTGTTTGGTAATGTGATTTGAGAGAATGACTAACCATGTCGTTTTCTTTTTTTTTTATTATTATTTTATTTGATAGGAAGATGCGAAGATTAGGAGAAAGCGCATGCAGAGAAGGTGAGCAAAACCTCCATTTTTATATCTTGGCTTTCCCCCCTTTGCATTGCAATGGGGGATCCTTTTTTTTTGCAGACCTTTTCTACTAGAAATGTATCTCTGCTTTTGAACTTCTGCTTTTGAACTTCTTCTTTCTTCTTCTTTCTTCTTCTTTCTTCTTCTTTCTTCTTCTTCTTTCTTCTTCTTTCTTCTTCTTTCTTCTTCTTTCTTCTTCTTTCTTCTTCTTTCTTTGCCTTTCTATATCTCTTACCCCCACTTCTGCCTCAATAAATGCAATTTATATCACACAGGCAAAGCTTTGTTATGGTTAAAGGAGCTGCCCTGCTACTCCAAGATGAGGATGAGCATGAAGAGGTTAAAGAACCAGAACCCTCACAGACTGCAGGCCCTAGTGAGCAGGAGCTTCACTTACAGGCCATGCTAAGACTTCTTCGAGAGGAGGACACTTTAAAATTGGTGAGAAGGTTTCCCTTCCTGCTTTCCAGTCTATTTCAAAGGATGTCATGAGAAATTTTGCTACTACCACATTTGATGAAGTTGCTCAGTCCCAAACCGTTTCTGGGAAACCATATTTAAGGGCTTGTCCAGCCTAATAACCTTCGCCCTGGATGGGTTTACTAAATGTAACACCTCCAGAGATACCCAAACCCAAGAAGAAATTGGCACCATTCCTTCAAACTTAAACTGGATAGACGAGGGTTCTGTGGAACCCTAGGGGTTTTCCAGAGGATGCTAGGGGTTTTTGAGCAATGATAAATTTTTGCCTCACATAAGCTCCCACTGATATCATTAATCTTTCTATTTATCTGTAAGGGGGTAATTCTTGCCAATGATCACAAGTGTAAGGGTCATTCTTCCCACTGACCATCACACTAATGTATCATAAGTTGTAGATATAGTAATTTTTAGCAGGGGTTTCCTGAGACTAGAAAGTTACTTCAAGGGTTCCTTTGTGTTTAAAAAGGTGGAGAAAAGCTGGGATTGACCATTGTAAAAAAAATAAACTCCCCAGAAACATAGGTTCATATTAAACTAAAGAACATATGTTTGCAAATGTATTCTTAGCACACTCACAGACAACTTACTAAAATGTAAAGTTATCCAGCATCCCCAGATGCAGTAACATGACCAACTTGCCTAACCAATCAATACTTAAAATACCGTATATACTCGAGTATAAGTCGTTCCGAGTATAAGTCAAGGCCCTAATTTACTACAAAAAAAATGGGAAAAACTTATTGACCCGAGTATAAGACGAGGGTGAGAAATGCACAGCTACTGTAAGTGGAAAAGAGGGTCAACAATGCCCATTTGCAGCATCACTGTGCCCATTTGCATGCCTCACTGTGCCCATTTGCAGCCATAGGTCCCCTGAACTTCAAACTCGGTAGTTAAGGGTCCCTAGATGCCCCCTAGCTGCAGCCAAAATTTGGGGTCTCTGAACCCAAAGGGTCCTGAAATGACATTGCTGCAGATGGACACAGTTGACCGAATTTGGGGCCCCGTATCTCGGGGCCACTTAGTGCTAGGAACCCCAAATTTGGTGTGCTAACCCAGTGGAACTAGCACCATAAAATTTCCAAATCTGGGGTTTCTAGCACCAAGTGGCCCCGAGATACAGGGCCCCAAAAATCAGTTCAGAAAATGTCAAGCACTTTTCTGCAGCAGAGAATGACATTTTCCGAACCGGTTTTGGGGCCCCGTATCTCAGGGCCACTTGGTGCTAGGAACCCCAGCTTTGGATATGTTATGGTACCAGTTCCACTGGGTTTGCACACCAAATTTGGGGTTCCTAGCACCAAGTGGCTCTGAGATATGGGGCCCCAAAGTCGGTTCAGAAAATGTCAAGCAATTTTCTTCAGCAGAGAATGACATTTTCCGAACCGATTTTGGGGCCCCGTATCTCGGGACCCCTTAGTGCTAGGAACTTCATCTTTGGATATGTTGTAAAACCAGTTCCACTGGGGTTCCTAGCACCAATTGGCCCTGAGATACGGGCCCCCAAAGTCGGGTCGGAAAATGAAATTTTTTGCTGCAGAAAAGTGCTTGACTCAAGTATAAGTCGAGGGGGGCACTTTCAGCACAAAAAAATGTGCTGAAAAATTCGACTTATACTCGAGTATATACGGTAACTAAAGTTTTAAAAGGGGGCCTATCACAGGATTCCCTGAAAAATATTCCTACTTTGCTTGATGTGTTTTTTTTTTTTTTCCTGTCTTGTTTTAATTGGATGGGTTTCCCCAGAATTTCCATAGAAGGGTTTAAAAAGTGAGAGGACATCTGCCTAAATAAGGCACATACAGAGCGCAATGGAAAATCCTGCAGTTCTAAACCTTCTCCCAATAGGCTTTCCCACTTAAAAGCAGAGCTTCATCCAAAAGGGGAAGTTCCAATTTAAGGCCTCCTCCCCCACTCATCATGGATACCTGTCAAAACTAGGTGATCTGAGAGCAGAGGTTCTCCCCCCTCCCTCCAGTCTTCTGGGATACAGCAGAGGTCCCAGAAGACTGCAGAACCATTCACAATGTGAGATGCGCAGTAGGCACCTGGCTATCAAGCTGCAAGATGTCACAACTGGGTGCCCACAGTTAAGGTGCTGCCGCTGGGGACCGAAGACCGGTGGAACAAAGGGCTTGGGTGAGCACAGCACTAGATCCTGGGACAGGTGATTATCTGTTTATTAAAAGTCAGCAGCTAAGTTTTTGTAGCTACTGACTGTTATTTGTTTTTAAATTATACTGGAGCTCCTCTTTTTAAGCAGTAATCTACTAAATAAGTAGATTGTAGTAGTAGTTGTTCTTTTTTAAAGAAGTGGTCTCCAAACTGTTGCCTTGGGGCCAGATGTGGCCCTTTGCTTGCCTTTATCTGGCCTTTGGGGCACTATTCCTCCAACTGACACTATCTATGGTGCACTATTCTTCTCATTGATATCAACAATTGGGAACTATTCCTCCCAATAAAGCCAATGATGGGGCACTGTTTCTGAGACATTTTCTACTCCCACTGGCCACAGTCCACTCCCATAAAGCTTGAAGAACTGTCAACTGGCCTTGGCTTAGAAAGTTTGGAGACGCTCTCTAAATAGCTTTTATGAGATACCAACCACCTACTACGATGGTGGTGGTTTTATGGTTTCCTATGTTTTCTGCACCTTAGTGGGTACTTGGTAATTTATGCTTAGGATTCTTTAATCGGAGAATGCCCACAATATATACGCCATTTTCCACCACTATATGCAATGTTGCTATTCTTTACCCATGGTTTGACCTACAGTATCTCACAAAAGTGAGTACACCCCTACATTTTTGTAAATATTTTATTATATCTTTTCATGTGACAACACTGAACAAATGACACTTTGGTACAATGTAAAATAGTGAATGTACAGCTTGTTTAACAGTGTAAATTTGCTGTCCCCTCAAAATACCTCAACACACAGCCATTAATGCCTAAACCGCTAGCAACAAAACACCCCTAAGTGAAAATGTCCAAATTGCCTTAACCCTCTTGGGCATGGAGTTCACAAGAGCTTCACAGGTTGCCACTGGAGTCCTCTTCCACTCCTCCACGACGACATAACGGAGCTGGTGGATGTTAGAGACTTGCACTCCTCCACCTTCTGTTTTGAGAATACCCCACAGATGCTCAATAGGGTTTAGGTCTGGAGACATGCTTGTCCAGTCCATCACCTTTACCCTCAGCTTCTTTAGCAGGGCAGTGGTCGTCTTGGAGGTGTGTAGGGTCGTTATCATGTTGAAATACTGCTCTGTGGCCCAGTCTCTGAAGAGAGGGGATCGTACTCTGCTTCAGTATGTCACAGTACATGTTGGAATTCATGGTTCCCTCAATAAACTGTAGCTCCCCAGTGCCGGCAGCACTCATGCAGCCCCAGGCCATGACACTCCCACCACCATGCTTGACTGCAGGCAAGACACACTTGTCTTTGTACTCCACCTGGTTGCCGCCACACACGCCTGACACCATCTGAACCAAATAAGTTTATCTTGGTCTCATCAGACCACAGGACATGGTTCCAGTAATCCCTGTTCTTGGTCTGCTTGTCTTCAGCAAACTGTGGACTTTCTTGTTGATCATCTTTAGAAGAGGCTTCCTTCTGGGATGACAGCCATGCAGACCAATTTCATGCAGTGTGCGGCATATAGTCTGAGCACTGACAGGCTGACCCTACACCCCTTCAACCTCTGCAGCAATGCTGGCAGCTCTCATACGTCTATTTCTCAGACAACCTCTGGATCTGAAGCTGAGCATGTGCACTCAACTTCTTTGGTTGACCGTGGCGAGGCCTGTTCTGAGTGGAACCTGTTAAACCGCTGTATGGTCTTGGCCACCGTGCTGCAGCTCAGTTTCAGGGTCTTGGCAATCTTATTATAGCCTAGGCCATCTTTATGTAGAGAAACACACAATTCTTTTTTTCAGATCCTCAGAGAGTTTTTTACCATGGGGTGCCATGTTGAACTTCCAGTGACCGGTATGAGAGAGTGAAAGCGGTAACACCAAATTTTTACACACCTGCTCCCCATTCACACCTGAGACCTTGTAACACCAACGAGTTACATTACAGCGGGGAGGGGAAATCGCTAATTGGGCCCAATTTGGACATTTTCACTTAGGGGTGTACTCACTTTTGTTGCCAGCGGTTTAGACATTAATGGCTGTTTTGAGTTATTTTGAGGGGGCAGCAAATTTACACTGTTATACAAGCTGCACACTCTGCTACAATGTAAAGTAGTGAGTGTCATTTGTTCAGTGTTGTCACATGAAAAGATAGAATAAAATATTTACAAAAATGTGAGGGGTGTACTCACTTTTGTGAAATACTGTATGCAAGCTACTGTGTTTCCCCGAAAATAAGCCCGGGTCTTATATTAATTTTGGCAACAAAAGACACGGTAGGGCTTATTTTCGGGGTAGGTTTTACCACGTAATGTGCTGTCATCTCCCCCCTTCTCTCTCCCTGCCTGATGGGAATCCCCAGTGTGAACTGAGTTAAAATTCTTGTAAAATCCTATAATCCACTCTATTACAGTAGTATATAATGTACAATGTGTGTGTTTCTGTAATATAATTGTGCCAAACACTTTCGGTATAGCGCCACTCTGCGCTTCTTTGACCCGCCAGAGCTCTCTTCCCCGCAATTATATTACAGAAACGCACACATTGTACATTATATACTACTGTATTAGAGTGGATTATAGGATTTTACAAGCATTTTAAACTAGGGCTTATTTTCGGGGTAGGGCTAATATTGCAGCCCTCCTGGAAAATAACAGTAGATCTAATTTTCGGGGAAACATGGTAGCAGCTACATGTCACTATTGTTCTTAGTTTGCAGTACATTCTGCCTACATTGAGGACTCATCTTCTCCTATGTTTGATCAATCACGATGTGCCTGTTATGGTCTTTGCTCTTTTTGTGAAGAAAATTCTTTAAAATTATTGAAACATAAAATTTGCAGACCTCTGCTAAAGAGAACCTATCACCAGATCATTTATTTAAACAAGTGTCCACTAATAATAATATATGTTCATTCAATGTATTTAAGTAATGTTTTTTTACCTTTTTAAAAGTGTCTCTTCTGTAGACATCCAAAAGCCCTGAGACTGCCGTTTGGTGTTACCATCTTGTATGTCATGTCAGCAGACTCGGACTGTAACTTAAATGATGCTCTCTGCCAGGGGTCTCAAACTGGCGGCCCTTCAGCTGTTGCGAAAATACAAGTCCCCATGAGGCATTGCAAGGCTGACCGTTACAAGCATGACTCCCTCAGGCAGAGGCCTGATGAGAATTGTAGTTCTGTAACAGCTGTAGTGCCACAAGTTTGAGACCCCCTGCTCTATGGTATTCCTACCCCAGGAGCTGCTTAAAGCCGAATTTCACCCTAAACGGGAAGTTCCGCTTTTCAGAACCCCCCCTAACATTTTTTTTGAGGTTTATTTTTTTGGGGAAGGGAGTGGGTACCTAGTTTTGGCAGGTAATTTATTCCCACTTCCTAGGCGATTCCATCGGCAGTTCCTCTAAAAGCGTCCTCAACCTCTTGGGACACGTCACAAGTCCCAGGGCAGTCTGGGACCATTCACAAAGTGCAGCACAACTCGTGCATGGACAGTAGAAAGCTGGCTATGAAGACGTAAGGAGTCACAGCTGGCTTTCCACACTAAACATGTTGGTGCTGAAGACGCAAAGACTGGCAAAGAACCATCCTGGGTGAGGACAGCGCTGGATCCCTAGACAATTAAGTTTCCTCCTTATTAAAGGCTTTAAATATTTTTCTGAAGTGCCTCTTAAAAATATTTTATGGAGCTAGGTGACAGGAGAGGTAGAGGAGCTAGGCCAAAGCAGACACTCCCAAAGTAGGGAAGAACTGTGATGGAAAGGAGTTCCACTGATCTAGACTTGACACTTCCTGGAGTGGTTGAACTTGCCTAGTTGTTGGTGAAAAGCAAAGACACATTTAAAGTACTTAAAAAAAATTACAGGTCAAAGCCCAGAAAAATTAGGTTGGTGGCAGGGTCCCTTTTAAGAAAAAGCACACTAAACAGGAAATGTATAAATATATATCCTTGAAGAATTTTTTGTTCTGCTCAACTTAACAACTTGAGATGTGCTTGTTATCTTTCCACCTCAGGCTGTCCGCCTGGAGCCTGTCCGGTCCTGTCTAACCAGATATCTGTTGGTGGTTTCCTCTGTCGGAAGAACCAATGAGGAACAGACCATTCTGCTGGGTGTTGACTTTCCACATGATGGGTAAGACTTTTTGGTGGTACTTTGGTGTCACACTTATTAGGAGACACATTGCAGATATTTGAGAAGCAAAAACTCAGAACAAAATGTTTTATGTGCTCCTCTCTGATTTAGTCTCCCTTCGTTACTGGGGCCTGACTTCCTATGATTTATTAAAGGTACTTCTATAGCCTTGTCAATTTACACAACACCTGACATATTTATTATACATTGACATCAGTCCCTGCCCTCAAGAAGCTTACAATCTAAGGTCCCTAACGCACATTCATACATACACATACTAGGTCCAATTAACGTCCCAGCATGTCTTTGGGGTGGGGAAAGAAACCAGAGTACCCAGAGGAAACCCACACAGGCACAATGAGAACATGCAAACTCTGTGCAGGTGGTGCCGTGGTTGTGATTCGAACCGTCGACCCTAGTGCTGCTAGGTGAAACGGCTAACCAGGCATAAAGGATACGTTTACTATGTTTTACTTTTAAATTTAAGTTCAGGATTCACAATTGCCCCAGTTAAGTGTGTATGTTTATATCCTGGGTAGGCAATCCCAAGCACAACTTTTATCTAAGGGGAACTATAGTGCCTGACCCAGAATACTTGGGTAAGCCTGGTGAACAATGTTTCCCCTGAGATTTTGGTGTACCTGAACAGGTCAGACAGAGCCAATAGACATATTATGGTCCTCCGTTTAAGTGGGTGATGAACCTCTCCTATTTATGCACACTTGCCTAGCAGTACACAATAAAACCTTGTTTTGAGAGCATTTTGCAAGACCAGATACGTTTTTTAAAACATTTTGACTTGATATACAAGTAGCGTCATGTCACATGAGTATAAAAGAGATGAGAGGCGCCTCTAAATGTAGCAATATGGTTACATTTATGGTTCAATAAGTTTTTATTGATGTTTTTTGCGAGAATATAAAGAATATAAACATTGACAAAAAAGAAGACAGAATACAAGAGTGTAAACAGTGTCAGTTACCTGACTTAAAGTCTCCTACTAAACAATTCTATTTTTTAAATATTGAAATAGTGCAAACATTTCCAGGTATCAGAGTTGTTATAGGTGAAGCGTGACTTCAAACCCATACGACAGGTGTATGTTAACATTTAGGCATTAACTACTCTATGCTGGGATGCCCCTTTGGGAGCCTGCTGCATCCCTAAACATAGGTAGCCTAGAGTAATCAACATGTGTATGGGTTATATCAGAAAGGTTAGTATCAGAAACTTTGGATCTCCATTTCCACGGGAGGTCCTATATTCATATTGCATCTAAAAGGATTATATCGGAGATCTAGAAAAGGGGAGAGGTAGGAAAGTTAGATTAGAAAAAGGCAGAATGGGTATAGAATAGAAAGGAGATAGAGAGGGGAGGGGGGCGGGGGGGTAAGGAGAGGTAAGGAGACAGCGAGCTTGGTCTATATATATATATATATATATATATATATATATATATATATATATATATATATATATATATATATATATATATATATATATATATATATATATATATATATATAGGGTCCTCACTATAAATAATGAGTATAGTGAGTAAGGGTTGTTCAGTCCCTATGGGGGGTTCTTAGCAGAGAGTCTTTGTTTGAGTTTGTCTGAGGTAGAGTAACTCCTCCAGATACTCCAGACAAAAGAGAATTTAGCGTATTTGTCTAGGGCTTGGGCCTGCATTTCCTCCATTAGCATGTAATTGTTTACCTCTCCGACCCATTCTATTAAGGAGGGGGGCGTAGTAGTTTTCCAGTGTCTGGGTATGAGTTGTCTACCGGCACTAACGAAAAATTTCAGAAGGCCGTTTTTTTGCGATTTGACTGTCCCTGGGAGGATGGAAAGGAGAGCTATAGAGGGTGATGGTAATAGTGGCTTGTTATATACTTCCGAGTAGATTTGAAAAATTTGAGTCCAGAATTGGAGGATAACATCACATTCCCACCAGATATGTATATAAGTACCTTCCATCGTGTTACATCTCCAGCATCTGTCTGAGTTAGATGGGAACATGATCCTGAGAGTAGTTGGGACCCGATACCACCTCGATATCAATTTGTAGTTTTTCTCTTGTGTATAACTTGATACGGAGGTTTTGTTCGTGAAGAGGAAGGCTTTCCCCCATTCCGCCTCTGTTATATCTTTCCCGACCTCCGCTGACCATTTGGCAGTGTAGTTAGGTAGAGTGTCGTGGGCATGGTCTATAATTGATTTGTATATCAATGATAAAGTGTGTCGTGGAGTTTCGGGGAGGGTACATAGTAGTTCAAATCCAGTCAAGGGTCTATGTGTTTGTCTGGATTCATGTAGGGTCTTACAATAGGAGTTTAGGTGTCCGCGGGTGAGCCATGTTATCTTAGAGTAGACGTCTGTGGGGGTGGATAGAAAGGTGCCTAGGGTGTAGTTGACAAATTGGCGGGCAGTGGGCCATGAATCTCTATTGTATACGTCTAAGGAGTGGGTTGAGTGTCCTTCAGGAAGGTTTGGGTTATCAAACAGGGATGTAAGGGGGCTGGGTTCCGAGGATAGTGAGAGTGTGTCTCTTTTGCGGTACCAAATTGTCAGTGCATCTCTAGTAAGGGGGGATAATGTCGTGAAGGATTTATATATCTTTCCATAACCCCAAAGAAGCGCTCGTAGGTCATATGTAGACAGGTCCTGTTCTACTATAGTGGCTGCTTTGGTCATAGGGCGAGGGAACCACTCAAGGATACGGGATAGGACTGCGGACGTATGATACATTTCAAAGTCCGGTAGGCCCAAACCCCCTTTGGTGATAGGAGAGCATAATAGTTTGTGTTTCAGTCTTGGGTGATTGCCTTTCCAGATGAATTTGATAGCCATAGAACGGAGGGCACGAAGGTACGTGGAGGGAAGAGCGATGGGTAGGGCTTGGAATAGGTATAATAATTTGGGGAGTATGTCCATTTTTAATGTGTTGATACGTCCTATCCAGGATAAAGGTAAGTCTGTCCGTTCTTCGGTCAACTTTCTCAGCTTTTGGAGTAAAGGGCTGAAGTTCAGGGAATATATGTCGGAGGTTTGTTGGGGTATAGCTGTGCCTAAATAAGAGATGGAGTTTGGTCGCCATTGAAACGAGAAGTTGGATTTGAGGGAAGCGAGGGTAACATGTGATAGTGAAAGGTTCAGGGCTTCCGTTTTAGAGATGTTTAGCTTGTAATTACTAAGACTACCAAATCTGTCTATCTCGGCCAATATGGAGGGTATGCTGATGTGAGGTTGTGTGATGTAGAGAAGGAGATCGTCGGCATATAAGGAGAGTTTACAGTGGGACGATGGGGTTTGTATCCCCTGTATATTAGGGTTAGATCTTATGGCCTGTGCTAGGTGCTCAATTACTAGGGCGAACAGGAGGGGGGAGAGAGGACAGCCTTGTCTGGTGCCGTTAGATATCATAAATTTTTCTGACTGGATACCATTCACTAGTACTGTGGCGGAGGGAGCGGAATAGAGGGACATGATTCGCGTCAGCATTTTTGGGCCAAGACCCAGTTGGGAAAGGGTAGCTCGGAGGAAAGACCAGCTGACCCTATCAAAGGCCTTCTCTGCGTCACAGGAGAGAAGGCAAGCAGGTATACGATGACGATGAGCATATGTGATCAGATGTATGGTCTTGGTGGTGTTGTCCCTGGCTTCACGGCCAGGAACGAAGCCTACCTGGTCTCTATGTATAGTTTGTGGTAGCAGAGGGGAGATGCGGTTTGCAAGGATCTTAGCATACAATTTTAGATCAACATTTAGGAGGGATATTGGTCTATAATTGGGGCAAATGGAGGGGTCTTTTCCGGGTTTAGGGATAACAACTATCTGGGCCTGGAGTATGGATGGGGACAGGGCAATGTTTTCATCAATGGCGTTAAATGCCTTTGCTAGTAGTGGGGATAGTTGCGTCGCAAACGTTTTGTAGAAGCGGGGAGAGAATCCGTCTGGACCTGGACTCTTGCCGTTCTTAAGATTTTTAATAGCGAATAGAAATTCTTCTTCGGACAGGGAGGTCTCAAGGTCCTCCGTTTCCGAAAGAGGAAGAGATGGGAGTGCTGTCTCTTGGATGTAGGAGGATAAGTCTTGTGGGGTAGGTGTAGAGCGTGGATTCTGGGGGGTGAGATTATAGAGAGCGGAATAATATGTGCGAAATTCCTCGGCAATAGCTGAGTTCTGTATGAGTTTACCTTTAACGGGGGAGTTTATTAGCGGTATAGGTCGCCTGGCTTGGCGAGGTTGGAGGGTGTGCGCTAGGTGTCTGCCACATTTATTGGCTTGTGAGTAGTGATTGAACCTTCCTTTGTCTCGGGCGACAAGAGACTTCTCCGCAAAAATATGCAGGAGGTCTCTTCTCGCGTTGGTGAGTTCTAGGAGAGATGAGCTAGTTTGGTCCGTTTTGTGCGATTCTTCTAGTTTGGCAATGGTGGAGAGAAGTCGTGTTATATCCGCAGTGCGGGCATGTTTCAGTCGGGCTCCATGTTGGATTAATTTGCCCCTGAGTACGCATTTAAGCGCCTCCCATTTGGTGAACGGGTTAGTGGTGTCTTGGGCATGATCCGCAATAAAGTGTTTGATGGTCTGTAGAATGTCCTGTGAGCATACGGAATCGAACAATAGATTATCGTTAAGTCTCCAGGAGGAGCTCCGTTTGCATGTTGGAATACGTCCTAGGCTCAAGTGAATGGGGGCGTGGTCTGACCAAAGGGTAAGACCGATAGAGGCTGAGGGTGTGTAATCTAATAAAGATTGGGAAACGAAGAGGTAGTCCAGTCTACTGTAGGAGTTATGTGCGGGGGAAAAAAATGTGTAGTCTTTAGTGTTAGGATGCAACATCCTCCAGGTGTCTATTAGGGATAGGTCAGATAGAAGTGCTCTAATGTTGGTCAGGGAGGTCGGGGAGATCGAGGACTTACCAGTGGATGAATCAAGACGAGGTATCAGGGCGGCATTGAGGTCTCCTCCCAGGATCATGTTGACCGTGCAGAATCTTTTCAAACGGGAGATCACTGATGAAAGGAATTGTTGTTGATTCTGGTTGGGAGAATATATGTTAATGACAGTATAAATGGTATTCAGATAAGACAATTTAAGAAAAATATATCTTCCCAAGGGGTCAATATATGTGTCAAGGACATCTGGAGTGAAGGAGGCGTGAAATGCTATAGAGACCCCTTTAGATTTTGCGGAGGGGTTGGTACTATGGTACCAAACAGGATATTGTTTATGGAGAAATTGTGGACATTTATCTGTTCTAAAGTGAGTTTCCTGTAGGAGGAGGATTTGGGTTTTTATTTTATGAAAATGGTATAATATTTGTCGTCTCTTCTCCGGGACGTTGAGACCTCTGCAATTAAGCGAGGAGATCTTTAGGGAGGGTTGTACTGCCATGTAAGAATAAATTTACTGTGTGTATAATAATAAAGACCATGGAAGCTCGCTGTCTCCAAGGGATGGGAGGTGGGGGAGAAAGAGGGAGAGGGGAGACCTCTAGTGGCGAAATTGGAGAAGAAAATTAGGTTTAGAAGTAAGAAAAGAAGTACAGAAGAGAAAGGAGGAGAACGAGGCCGCAAAAGCCTCACTAGTAGTGTTGTAAACAACATTTCAGCTAATACCGCTGAGGGCGCTGAAGGGCCTAAGTGGGGGGTACAGCGGGTTATGCACAGAGGAGCCCGCACACGCCAGGCAACATTTATCAAAGATGCAGTACATAAGAACTATAAACTTAGCTTCTCAGTACTCTGTGCTGCTACGTAAATACTGAATGGATACACATCTTAGCTAGGCAGGGCCTATCTCACAGAGTATCTCAACTTATAAGCAGCCCAGAGGGCTTCCATATCCAGCTACAAAATGCTAACAGTTTTAATAAGGGATGTATGGGGGGAGGGAGAGGAGAAGGATGAGAGGGGGGGAGAGGAGGGGGATGGGGGGGGGGAAGGAGCAGGGAGGGATGAGGGGGGAGTGGTGAGGTTGAAGGTGGTTAAGGACTGGGGAGGTATGTGTCCTGTTGTCACAGGCAATCTCCCCTCACCAGGAGCAAGGGGGATGGAACATTAACATAAAGGAAAGGAAAAAGAAAATGGGTTAGTGATAAAGTGTTCCAACTGTAACTGCAAACAGGGACGTCTGCACTGGTCTGGGACCTGTGAGAAATCTAAGGAAATAAGTCAAACATCATTAAACTGAGTTCAGCCGTCTGTCGCAGTGGGGAAGTCCGGTTTGGATCTCTTGTTCTTCTTCGTGCGTCTCTGCCATCCTGCTGCAGTTTGGAATCCAGGGGTGGCTGCGTGAAGTGGCCAATCTGGGATGGAGATCTGTGGTAGTTCAAAAGTTCCGAGGAACCTGGGGAGATCCCCCAGCGTGCGAAAAATCGCAGATTTCCCTTCATGAGATGCAAACAGATTAAAGGGGAAACCCCAGCGGTACTTGATTTGTTTTGCTTGCAGGGCTCCGGTCAGGGGTTTTAGGGCGCGTCGCATGTCCAGAGTCAGTTTAGATATGTCAGGGAGCAGGGACACAGCGGTGCCATTGAAGTGTACTGCATTCTGAGAGCGTGCAGCCTGCATAATGGCGTCTTTAACTGCATAAAAGTGAACTCTGCAGATCACATCTCTGGGGTGTTCTAGGTTCTGACTCTTGGGGCCAAGGGCTCTGTGGATTCGATCAAGTTCCAGAGGGGCGTCTTTGTCTTTCTGGAGTAGCTCGTTGAACATGGCAATTACTGCAGGGGCTAAGTCCTTGGTTTCAACCGATTCGGGTAGGCCGCGTATGCGTATGTTGTTACGTCTGGCCCTATTTTCCTGGTCATCTTGATGGTACATCAGTTGTTGGATCTGGAGGGTATGTTCATGCAGGATAGTGTCATGCGCATGCAGGGTGGATGTATTTTCTTCTATATTGTGTTCCACTTCCTCAATTCTATTGGTGAAATCTCTGCGCAGTTCTGACATTTCTTGTCTGTATGAACGTTCCATTCGTTGCACACAGGCTTCAAAATCGTGTTTGGTGGGGAGAGCTTTGATGTATGCCTCCATGTCCCATCCATAGGATCTGTGGGATTCAGGGGAATGTCCTGTGGAGCGGACTGAGCCTGTCTCTGAATCAGGGGGGGACCTAGCACGCTGCCTGGTCTTCATATGGGGTGTGGAGCGCTGCGACAGTGCTCCCTGTGAGGCCGCATGTGTGCCTGGGGTCCGGGCCGGCGCCATCTTGGACGGGGGGGGGTCGGAGCGATTATGGCCCAAATGGGTGAAAAAACGGTCGATATCACCTGCAAGATGTGGATCGGAGGAACGCTGGATGTCTCCCCCACCTCTCCTCCCCATATCAGGCCTGGATGGGTGTGCTGGGAAGCGCTGAGAGCCTCTGTGTGTGCGGCGTGTGCGGGAGCTTCAGGAACAAGCGTCCTACTTCCTCATGTGCTAAGCCACGCCCCGCAATATGGTTACATTTAATGAAGGTACAACATTTTACAACATATTGCTATAATTAGAGGCACCTCTCTTCTCTTTTATACTCTGTAGCTCCTGCTGGATTTTGCTTCTAATCCCCTTGTGGAGGCTTCCATTTGTGGATGAACATTTTATGGTTACACAACCTGGTCACATTGCTATAATCTTTTTATATGGACTATAAAATGAAGGACCTATTAACACAGTAATACCTTGGACTGGGAGTAACGCAGATAACGAGTGTTTCACAATATGGCCTGTTATTTTTTTTAAATTTTGACTTGGTTTGCGATTGTTGTCTTGCAAAACGAGCAGGATTCAAGCCTTTGCTGTGTGCAGTACCGCATTTGGCCAGAGGTGCGGGGGCGCCGGTGACACTCGGAGCCCCTCGGATGCACTCAGTAACACTCAGTTACCGAGTGTTACCGCGTGTTTCCGAGTGTCTCCTGCACCCCCCCACCTCTGGCCACATGCGGTACTGCATACAATAGAAGTCACTGTGGAACAAATTATCTGAGTTTCCATTGACTTCTATGGGAAAACTTGCTTTGATATACAAGTGCTTTGGATTACAAGCATTCCTTTGGAGCAAATTATACTCTTAATCCAAGGTACCACTGTAAATGGTGTGGAATGAATCATTTGAGTTTCCATTATTTATTATGGGGAAATTCGCTTTGATATACTAGTGCTTTGGATTACAAGCATGTTTCTGGAACGAATTATGTTCGCAATCCAAAGTTTTACTGTATTAGGAACAACTGAACACTTGTTTTCTTTTCATTTATTATTTAAGATCTGCCTTAAAGGACAACTCCACTTAAGTGGGAAAAAAAATATACAAAAAAAAAAAAAACAAATAACATATGCAATTGTTACACGAGCCATGTTAAAACTTTAACGTTATTAAAAATTACCTTTCCTCTTCAATCTGCAGCCTCTGTAATTTTCTATAAAATTCAATGCAATATGGTAACCTGGAGATTTTCTGTACACAGTTGGTGTACAGAATGTCCCGAGAAATGCCTTTTCCTACTTGTGTGATTAGTGAATACTTCTGGGCCAAGATACAAGTCAAATTTTAGTCACCCTCTGCAGTAGGAATTTCAGTTTTGGTGCCCCAGGGATAAATAATTCTAAAAAGGTAGAGACCCTGCAACGTTTCTCTTCAGAACACTGAGTGCACCAGCTTATTATAATGAACCAGACCCTCCCATTCAGAATCAGTATCCAAAGGACATAGTGAAACAAACAGCTTTTTCTCCAGAGCAACAAAAGATAAGAATCAGCAACAAAGTTTGTTAAAGTCTCTGTACTGCACATTGATCAGCCAGAGGGGATTGTTTTTTCTTTTTTTTCTCAACAGAAGTGAAGTTTAATCTTTAATCTTTAAGGCTTTTCGGCTCACAACAGTTGTAAATGGTGGTTGTCTGAGTTACAGAAGTCACCTAACCCAGTCTGGCCATTCTGCTATGACCTTTCATCATCAAGGCATCTCCATACAGAGAACCTGCTAATTGATTTTTGTTTTTTGTGTTTTGCACAATTCTTAATAAATTCTGGAGACTTTTATGCAGGAAAATCTCTCTCTCAAGATCAGGAGTTTCAAAAATACTCAAACCAGCCCTTCTTGCACCAACAATCTGCCCTAGGTCATTATTTGAAGCACCTGGCCTGTAGCTGTATTGTTTCACGCATTGCACTGCAATAAATAAGCAGCTGTACAGGGTGTTCCTAAGAATAATAAAAAAAATTGCTTAGTGAGTGAAGTTCACGAATTGTTAGGGCTTGTTTACACCAGAAACTCTGCATTTTCATGCATTTCCGCACGTGCTTTTACTGGTGCAGAAAAAAAGCAGGTCACAGCACATGGTGTGATAGAGCCCCTAAAGTCAAGCAGGCTATAGAGTATGCAATTTTCCTGAAGAAAACCACTCGATTCCCCCATCAAAACTGATTGTGTAAATACCCCCTGCACTATTGTATTCTAATAGTGGGAGGTTTCCCCCACCCACAGAATATAATGATCACTGCTGGTGGCTATACAGTGCATTCGGAAAGTATTTACAGCGCTTCACTTTTCCACATTTTTGTTATGGTGCAGCCTTATGCCAAAATAGATTAAATTCATTATTTCCCTTAAAATTCTACAAACAATACCCCATAATGACAACCTGAAAGAAGTTTGTTTGAAATCTTTGCAAATGTATTAAAAATAAAAAACAAAAAAATCCCATGTACATAAGTAGTCACAGCCTTTACTCAATACTTTGCTGAAACACCTTTGGCATTAATTACAACCTCAAGTCTTTTTGAGTATGACGCTACAAGCTTAACACACCTATGTTTTTAAAGTTTCTCCCATTCTTCTTTACAGGACCTATCAAGCTCCATCAGGTTGGATGGGGAGCGTCGGTGCACAGCCATTTTTAGATCTCTCTAGAGATGTTCAATAGGGTTCAAGTCTGGGCTCTGGCTGGGCCACTGAAGGACTATCGCAGAGTTGTCCCATAGCCACTCCTTTGTTATTTTGGCTGTGTGCTTAGGACCCCTACTAGTCTCCCCGTTCCTTCCACTGAAAAACATCCCCACAGCATGATGCTGCCACTATCATGCTTCAAGGGATGGTTTTGGTCAGGTGATGAGCAGTGCCTGGTTTCCTCCAGACATGATGCTTGCTATTCAGGCCAAAGAGTTCAATCTTTGTTTCATCAGACCAGAGAATTTTGTTTCTCATGGCTTTAGAGTCCTTCAGGTGCCTTTTTGCAAACTCCAGGTGGGCTGTCATGTGCCTTTTTATTGAAGAGTGGCTTCCATCTGGCCACTCTACCATACCGGCCTGATTGGTGGAGTGCTGCAGAGATAATTTTGTCTTCTGAAATGTTCTCCTTTCTCCACAGAGAAACACGGGAGCTCTATCAGGTTCTTGGTCACCTCCCTGACCAAGGCCCTTCTCCCCAGATCGCTCAATTTGGCCGGGCGGCCCGCTCTAGAGGAGTCCTGGTGGTTCCAAACTTCTTCCATTTATGGATGATGGAGGCCATTGTGCTCATTGCGACCTTCAATGCTTCAGACATTTTTCTGTACCCTTCCCCAGATCTGTAACTCAATACAATCCTGTCTCTGAGGTCTACAAACAATTCCTTGGACTTCATGATTTTGGTTTGTGCTCTGACATGCACTGTTAACTGTGGGACCTTATATAGACAGGTGTGTGCCTTGACAAATCATGTCCAATCAACTGCATTTACCACACGTGAACTCCAATTGTTGAAACATCTCAAGGATGATCGGTGGAAACAGGATGCACCTGAGCTTAATTTTGAGTGTCATGGCAAAGGCTGTAAATAATTATGTACATTGGGATTTTTTTATTTTTAATAAATTTGCAAAGATTTCAAACAAACGTCTTTCACGTTGTCATTATGGGGTATTGTTTGTAGAATTTCGAGAAAAATAATTAATTTAATTTAATCCATTTTGGAATGGGGCTGTAACATAAAATGTGGAAAAAGTGAAGCGCTGTGAATATATTTTGGATGCACTGTAGGTGTCGACAGTGATCACATGAGAAAACCCCAACAGGCTGGTTGTAATAAAGATTGACAGATCGACTTCAGTACAACCAGCCTGCCCATAGAAGGATCGAAATTTGTCCGGTTCCTGCTGACTCTGCCAAATTCCGATCAGTCTATGGCCGGCCTTACTGTACTAAGAACTTCCAAGCCATTTGTGACTGTCCTGAGTTAAATTTTATGCAAGTATCTTTCATACTACTGAAATCTCAGGTTTTGTGATCTCTCTTTTTTACCCTTCATTGCTATCCAACTATCCATAAGACCTAATATATAGTAATTTTTTGTTTTCCAAAAAAAATTCTTCATCCCAACTATCTCTACTTATAGATTTAAAAGGAATCACAATGCACTTTGTTAAAATAGAACTATAGGCAAAACTTTTTTTTTCCCATTTTGAATAGTGTAAGGGAGGGTTATATCCCTCTAAGATTTATTTTTGCCATCTTTGTCCTGTTGGGGAGATTTACCTTCACTTCCTGCCGAATAGCTAAACAGGAAGTGAGTGGAAATAACTGCAAATTAAGGGAATCTCACGGAGACCCCCAGGTCACCAGAACTAGCTTCCCCATTGGAAGATTTCCCAATACTGTAGCTGCTGACTTTTAATATAAGGACACTTACCTGTCCAGAAATCCAGCGGTGTCTTCCCTGGGGGCGATTTTTTTTTTTCAAACAGTTTTTGGGTGCTGCTCCACTAAGGGAACCCGTGCGGCTTCAGAGCCGGTTCCCTACTGCGCATGTGCGAAGCGCACTGTGCTCTCTAATTAGGGCGGCTGCAGGGGGAGGAGGAGGAGGCCGCGGTGAACTCAGCCGGAAGTGGGAGCGGTTACCTGTCAAAACCAGAACCAGGTACCTGCTCCCCCCCCCTAAAGGTGCCAAATGTGGCAGCAGATGGGGGGGGGGGGGGAGAGGCAAGTAGGCAGAGGTTTCCCTTTTGAGTGGATCTCCACTTTAGGGTAAGCAGCTTAACGCACATATGGAATACATATTTATAAGCTTTTGTATTTCTGTCCATCTAGTGCTAGGAGTTACACAGCTTTGCCACACAGTGCAGCCCTGTCTGGCAGGGCAGGAACCCCACAGCCTGTGATTGGACAGTGCAGGAGAAGCAGCAGACTGGTGAGCTTATCTCTTGGTCACAATCTGCTCCTTCCTCCTATCAGAATGCTCCATGTCGGCACATGAACTGAATGACTGAATATGCTTGTTCCTTCCCCTGTCTGCAGGGGCTGCAAGAGGCTAATGCCAAGCCAAATTCAAGTACTTGCTCTACTGCATTAGGACCCGTTCATATTAAATTGACAGCTGCCACATAATTAAACCACAGGAGGTTACCTGTCCGCCAGCTGCCACATAATAAAACCACAGGAGGTTACCTGTCCGACAGCTGCTACATAATTAAACCACAGGAGGTTACCTGTCCGCCAGCTGCTGCTGTCCATTCCGGAGCAGGAGGGCGATGTGGTGCGCAATTCAGCACATTGCACAGCTCCCTTATTTATTTATTTCTTCGAACAAAGTTTACAAAAGTGACACTTCATTCATACCACTATAGTGTTTTTTTGTTTGTTTTTGTTTGTTTTTTTTTTTTGTTTTTTTTTATTATTTATTTTATTTATTAATATTTTTTATTATTTTTATTTTTACAGATTATAATGGTGTCTCTTTAACAAATTATGATAACTAACTTTCCTCACTGTCATAGGTCCCAAGGCTGCACTATAGGCAGCGTTCTGCCAGTATGGAGTAATACACAGGTCTTCATAGATGGAGATGGGTAAGTTCTGTTGATGCATAAATCTGTCAGTCAGTAACTTTTGGTTATAGATATCTAATCGCTTCCAATGTTTCCAATGTTTCTTTAGCGGATTCAGCGTTACATTCGGGTTGGATGTCCGATCATTTAAGCCTATATCTGTTCAAACAATGTGGTAAGTTAAAAATGAGTTTGCTTGTTGAATATTTATGCTGTTCTTCCAATATAGTAGTCCAGTACATTGCCTGTTCTTACACACATGTCACAGAGCAATCTATGGATGGCTCTGTCAATACAATTTAAAGCTCCTTTCAAACAAAAGATGTGGAAAGTCTTACAGTGTGGTTTTTCTTTAGAAAGCAGCCACAGAGTGGAAAAGCCTGTCCCCTGCCAGTATGCTTCAGACCACTTTGTGCAACCTGACTGCAGAGCTCCGACACACCCCTGCTGAGCTAAAGTTCTCCGATAAGAAAACCTAAACTCTCTGCTGACTGGAGAACTCTAGCTTTGACTCACTAGGGGGCATGTCAGACCTCTGCAGAAAGACCGCCTTTTCTACGCAATGAGCAAGTACTTTTTTGTTGCAGCCTACAGGTATGGGGAAAAAAACTGTAATGACTTTGCGTACTTTTTTGTTTTTGATGCACCTGGAAAGTATATTGCTAATTTTAAGCTAAAAACAAGTTCTGTGAAAGTGAAGCTACAGCTATTTTTTTTTTTAATAACAAACATGTTATACTAACCTGCCTGGTGCAATGGTATTGACACAGAGCAGCCCCGATCCTCCTCTCGTCCGGTCCCCCCGCCTGCACTCCTGGCTCTCTATGGGGCCAAGCGGCTTGCTATGGGGGCACTTGTGCAAGCTCACTTCTAAACCCCACTCTGTGTCTCCATAAGACCCAGAGAGCAGGACTGGGACCCGCTCCCTCATCACTGACAGCAGCGGGAGCTAATGGCTGAACCAATGAGGAGGAAGAGAGCCAGCAGCTGCTCTTGTGCACATGGCCAGGTCAAGATCGGGCACAGGTAAGTATTGGGGGGAGCTGCATACTGAAGATTTTTTTTACCTTCATGCATACAATTCCCCTGTCGTTTATTATCTGGTGATCCAGCCAGCAAGTCTGTTGTTTTTTTAACTCCCTTCAACAGATCAAGCTGTCCAGCAAAGGTGGCAGTTTAAGGGTTGACACAACTAAAGTTGAAAAAAATTGTGAACCACCAGCTGGTTATTTTATTGCAGAGAAGACATGCAGTGTCTTTTCTGCAATAAAATACGCTTGCCTGCCTGTTCACAATCCCCTGGATCCACGATCCAGTGATGTGCACGAGAGCATCTGCTCTTTGGGCTTTCTCCCTACTTATTGGCTCAGAGGCAGCAGGAGCCATTGGCTCCTGCCAATCACGGAGTGAGGGGTATAACATCACTTTAAGGTTTGCATACAGTTTATGTTGTAGTCTCTCTTGCTTTTAATGTGTTTTTGATTGCAGGTCCCTTCTTCAGACGCTTCACAAAGCCTGCGAAGCTGCAGAGTCCTATAACTATATCCCAGGCAATAGTGTCCATTCTGGGCTGGCATATTACCAGGACCACCGTCATTCACCCCAGGGTTGTATTCACGCTTGGATGGCCACAGCAGACTTGACGTCTATCCGCAGAGATGCAACCACACAAGAGAGGTCAGAGAAAATTGGCAAAAATCATAACAATAGGAGACTGTTTAAGTAAACCCATTTCAAAATCGACCCTCCTTCGCACCCTAACTGCCCTGCACTATTAGAAGAATATAGTATAAAAACAAAAAACAAAAACTGTATTACTTTCCTGTCTGTCATGAAGAACAGCTCTGGGCTCCCAAGGTAGCTGGTCATGTGACCAGATTAACCAGTGGTCTAGTGCCACCAGATCTTATCTAAAATAGGGGGATCAGAGTTCAAGCACTAAACTCTGCATCAATGTCAGTCCTCTAAATCCTCTTCTAGTGCAGAAGCCCTAAATACCGAAGTTTGCCTGAAAACTGTATTTTTAAAGCAATCGACTGCATGGATTCACGAAAGACTGAAGTAGTCAAACAAATCAGATTTTTTTTATTTCATTTTTTTTTTTAATGAGGGAGTAAGCAAAAACAAGAATGGATGTGGTATACTTGAACTTTACAAAAGCATTTGACACCGTTCCCCCACACACGGCTAATGTGTAAGGTAAAGTCTACAGGCTTGGAAAAATCAGTTTGTAAGGCAGCACAATAGCAACAAATTTTATGTGCATTGTGGTGCACTGCATGAAGTTCAGCAGCGTATTCAGAATCAACACCCACAAATGTTGGTCCTGCTACATTTTTGCAGTTTACCATGATAAACATTGAGGAGAAGGCAGGAACAAAATAAACCCTGTCATTGTTTTCAGTAGCCCAAATAAAACCCTCGGCATTGGTGTCAGTGGCTCTAATAATAAACTTCAACACTGATGTCAGTGGCTGCAGTTATAGCTCTTGGATTTGGTATCCGTTGCTGCAATTATAATCCCTAGTGATGGTATCAGAGGCTGCAGTTATAACCACCAGGCTTGGTGTCTGTAGCCACAATGATAACCCCCAAGCTTGGTGTCTGAAGCCACAGTGATAACCCCCAGGATTGGTGTCTGTAGCCACAATGTTGACCCCCAGGATTGGTGTCTGTAGCCACAATGTTGACCCCCAGGATTGGTGTCTGTAGCCACAATGTTGACCCCCAGGATTGGTGTCTGTAGCCACAATGATAACCCTCAGGATTGGTGTCTGTAGCCACGATGATAACCCCCAGGATTGTTGTCTGTAGCCACGATGATAACCCCCAGGATTGTTGTCTGTAGCCATAATTTAGAACCCCCAGGATTGGTGTCTGTAGCCACAATTTAGAACCCCCAGGATTGGTGTCTGTAGCCACAATTTAGAACCCCCAGGATTGGTGTCTGTGGCCACAATTTAGAACCCCCAGGATTGGTGTCTGTAGCCACAATTTAGAACCCCCAGGATTGGTGTCTGTAGCCACAATTTAGAACCCCCAGGATTGGTGTCTGTAGCCACAATTTAGAACCCCCAAGATTGGTGTCTGTAGCCACAATTTAGAACCCGCAGGATTGGGGTCTGTAGCCACAATTTAGAACCCCCGGGATTGGGGTCTGTAGCCACAATTTAGAACCCCCAGGATTGGGGTCTGTAGCCACAATTTAGAACCCCCAGGATTGGGGTCTGTAGCCACAATTTAGAACCCCCAGGATTGGGGTCTGTAGCTACAATTCTAAATCCCAGTATTGGTGTCTATCAGTTTGTAAGTCGTATGGTAAGCTTAAAGTAATTGTAAAGTCTTTGTTTTTTTTTTCCTATAAAAATAATAAACATGTTATTCTTACCTGCTCTCCTCTTCTTACCAGGTCCCTCTTCTGTGCTCCTGGCCCCTCCCTCATGTTCAGTGCCCTCACAGCAAGCAGCTGGCTTTGGGGGCACCTGAGCCGAGTCACAGCTCCCTGTGTCCATTCGGACACGGAGCCCCGACCCGGCCCAGCCCCCTTTCTCTCCTGATTGGCTGGCTGACAGCAGCGGAAGCCAATGGAGCCGCTGCTGTGTCTCAGCCAATCAGAAAGGAGCATCTCGGAGGGCTGAGACACTCGTGAACATCGCTGGAAAGAGATGGACCTCAGGTAAGTATTAGTGGGGGCTGAGGGGGGCTGCTGCACACAGAAGTCTTTTTGTATAGAATGCATTAAGATAAAAAAACCTTCTGACTTTACAACCCCTTTAAGGCTTGGTTCACACTACTGTGACTTACGGTGAGACTTTGCCAGGAGACTTCCTGGCAATTTGAGTAATACTTTGAGGCACAAGTCTGATAGAAGTCGCCTTGAAGTAGTACAGGAACCTTTTCTAAAGTCAGAGCGACTTCAGTAGAGCTAATTTAAGACAGCTCTCATTGACTAACATATCACGCGACTTTGGGGGGGTCTCACAAGTCGTAACCCAAGTCGCAGAAGTGCGAACCGAGCCTAACATAAGAGGAAAGTGTTCGGTAGTCCACAGAAGGCAGAGCTGATAACACTGCTTACTGAATTTCTATCAAGTTTAATAGAGATGCACTACATGTATGTATGTACGTTTTTTGTTTTATTTTTTATTGGTTTTTTAGCTATATGTGGTCTCAGATATATATTTGTGTGTTAATTACAGTGGGGAGACTGAGAAGATCATCCGGAAAAAGCTGCGAGACATCTTGCGGGAAAGCGACCTTGAGAATATAACGTCTAAGCAGGTAAGTGGACGAAGATACGAAGGAAGGCACATTTACACTTCTATAATAACTTTATGCCTAATTTGCATACATAAATAAACTTTACTTTGGATTTTAAATCCGGAAATTACTTTTGTTACATTGTTTTAATTTAATACCCTGTTGTGTTTTTTAAGCTGACAAATTGACACATTTACGCTGTGTGCACAATTATTAGGCAAGTTGTATTTTTAATGAATAATTTAATTATTGAACAACTACAGTGCTCTCGGTCAATCCAAAATGTTAATAAATCTCAAACCTGAATATTTAAAGTAAAAGGTGAGGTTTTGGCTTTCTCAGTAGAATATCTGTGTGTGCACAATTATTGGGCAACTATTTGTGTGGAGAATTATGCAACTAAATGAAGAACTAAAATCGTCCCATCTCACTTGTTTATTTTTATCAGTCAAAGAGAGAATATCAAACAACTCAAAATTTACAAATAAACATTTCTGACATTAAAAAAAATTAAAAAATTGTGACCAATATAGCCACCCTTCTTTTCAATAACAGTCACAAGCCTTCCGTTGATGGAGTCTAAGTTTCTTCATCTGTTGACAATCAACTTTTTGTGCAGCAGCAACCACAGCCTCCCAGACACTTTTCAGAGTGGTGTTCTGTTTTCCTTCACCATAGTTTTCGTGTTTTAAGAAGGGCCCACAAGTTCTCAATAGGGTTTAGGTCAGGTGAGAAAGGGGGCCATGTCATTATTATTTTATCTTTAAGGCCTTTACTGGCTAGCCACGCAGTGGAGAACTTTGATGTATGCTATGGACTACTGTCCTGCATAAATATCATGGTCTTCTTTTTTTTTTTTTGCTGACTTTTTTTTTTTTTCCTGTACCACTGCTTGAAGAAAGTGTCTTCTAAACTGGCAATAGGTATGGGAGTTGATTATGAGTCCATCTTCAACCCGAAAAGGTCCAACAGGTTCATTCTTAATCATACCAGCCCATACCAGTACCCCACCTTCACCTTGTGTTGAAGTGGAGCTCTGTGCCCATTACTGCTCAAGCCACAGGCCCATCCATTTAGTCTGTCAAGAGTCACTCATCTCATCAGTCCATAAAACCTTTGAAAAAGATGTTTTTTTAGATATTTCTACGCCCAGTCTTGATGTTTGAACTTGTGTGTCTTGTTCAGTGGTGGTCGGGATTCAGCCTTCCTTACCTTGGCCATGTCTTTGAGTACTGAACACCTTGTGCCTTTGTACTTCTGGGCACTCCAGATAGGTTGCAGTTCTGAATTATGACAGCACTGGAGTGCTACCAAGACATAATGGGTACTTGGTAGCTTCACGTTTTGATTTTTCTCAAATCTTTGACAGTTTGCATCTTTTTTTTTTCTCAACACGTTTTTTGCGACCCTGTTGACTATTTGCAACAAAACATTTGATGGTTCTGTGATCATGCCCCAATATCTTAGCAATTTCAAGAATGCTGCATCCCTCTGAACGACTTTTTACAATGACTTTTCAGAGTCAGTTAAATCTTTTTTGGCCCATTTTGCCTGCGGAAAAGAAGCTGCCTAATAATAATCATCCACACCTTGATATAGGGTGTTGCGCTCCTTAGGCCACACCCTCCCTCATTACACAAATACACATCACCTGATATGCTTAAAGCAGAGTTTCACCCAAAAGTGGAACTTCCGCTTTAAGGCCTCCACTCTGACTCCTGACTCCTGTTTGTGAAACGGAGCTATTGGGGCGGGGCAGATACCCGATTTTCGACAGGTACCCACTCCCACTTCCGTTCCTGTTGCCTTAGTTGATATCGGAATTGGAAGTCCCCCCCCCCCCCTGACGGAACCACCATTGTCCCGATGCGCGGCTGCAGAAATCGAGAAATGTCTCACTGCCTGTGATTAGCGCAGCGCCGACTTCCTGGCGGGCTCTGCACGTGGGCTGTGCGAACATGCCAGAGCTCAGCTCATCCTTAATCCCGAGGAGTATGTCCACTGTATGAGCTCCCTTGCCCAATGCCAGGACAATACCCAATCCCGCAGCCCACCCAGTCACTAGTCAGGACTCAGTGTAGGGTGGATAAAAGCATAAAACATTTAGTGAGCAGATACAAGTGTATATACACCCCTGGGGGACAGATCCACGCCCCCCCCCCCCCCCTGCTTGCATAGAGACACAGCCAACTTTGTCATTGGGAAGGATGGTCTAGGAAACTTTCCTCTTTCTTACTCTACCTCTGGTCTTTGTGCTTGGAACATGCATAATACAAACAGTAAAGAGGGTGGGGTAACGTTAGTGACTGGCATTACACCTCATAGGCCCGGCTCGAAGAAGCATGGTTGCCTGGTACCTTAGGAAAGTGGTACAGAGAGGTCACTGGTACCTTAGGAAAGAGGTCACACTTAATATCTGAGCAATGAAATGCTGTATGACCAGTGACAACAATGTTATGTCCAATGTCCGTGTTCTAAACATAGACAACCTGGCTGGCTTAGGGGCCGGTATCCCAGTGAAGAAAAGGGACTTGGGACAGATGCTAATTGGGACTGGTACTATCACACCCACTCCCTCTCAAAGTTTTCTGGGACACATGACAGGTTTTAGAAGACTTCCAGACCAGTCACAGAGCGCAGCATGCACAGTAGGCACACGACTATGAAGCCGCAAGGTGCCCATAGTGAAGATGCCGGCGCCGCTGCTGGAGAACACTTGTAGAACACGGCTGGAATGAGTGCACCGCTGGATCGTGGGACAGGTGAGTGTGTGTTTATTAAAAAGTCAGCAGCTACAGTTTTTGTAGCTGCTGACTTTTAATAAACAAAAAAATGACTGGAACTCCGCTTTAAAGTGTAAGTTCAGGCAAAAACTAACTAATGCTAAACCTACTCTCTGCCACATTCTAATTTGAATCTAACCCTGTAAAGTAAAAACGCTATACTTTGCTATTGGGCAGCCTATCTGGTCCGGTCTCCAGTGGCGGAAGTTGTGTGGAGGAGAGGACCGACAACGGCTGTGAAATGGCTTGGAGGTGACATCACCCATAGACTTACTATGGAAGTTCCGTTGTAGCCTGCCTCTCCTGCACCCGCCTCCACACTGAAGCCGCCGCTGACAGCTGATGCTGGGACCGGACCAGTTTGGCTGCAGAATGGGCAAGTACAGCAATTTTTACTTTACAGGGTTAGATATATTAGGTTTAGAATGTGGCAAAGAGCAGGCTTAGCTTTAATCAGGTTTTACCTGGACTTCCACTTTAAATCCAATACGCATTCAAGTTTCTACAGCTTGGACAATGTGCATAAAAATGATGATTTGGTCAAAATACTCACTTGCCTAATGATTGCGCACACAGTGTATATAAAAACATTTTCTTTCATTATTTTATTACACGTTGTAATGATTTATAACTCTGTACCTCTTTCCCTGTACACGCTGTCTCAGACAGTGGAAGACATTTTCAGCAGTAGCCACCTGTGCAGGATTTGTATGAGGAAATTGATCACAAGAAAAACCTTAACATTGTTTTTATCGATATGAAAGTATTCTATAACAACCATTTTAGGTTTTTCCTATTTTAGATATTACTATAATAAAGTGACACCTGATGCAGCTGTATCCTCTGTTTTAGGTTCGGAATGCTCTGGAGCAACACACCAATCGCAACCTGCAGGAGTACACAGAGTTCATTGATAACGAGATGATTATAATCCTGGCACAAATGGATCGACCCTCAGAAATCTTCTCCTACTTGTACCTGGTATAGTCTGATAGTTCTCTTGCACCATGCAAAAAAGAACCATCCGCCTATCATTTAGGCTGTAAATATGACAGATGGGAAATGATTGGTTGTCCTGGCTAACGCAGAGCACTTCTATTTTTAAGGCTACCCTATCACTATCTAGTTATCTAGTCTCCTGTCGAAAGTGAAGAGGTTACTTTCATACGAACATTCTCGTATGACAGAATTCAACTTCAGAAATGATGTCATGTGTTGAAATGTTTTGTATGTATTTTTTCCTTTTCAGAGTATGCGTAGTCTTGCTCTTACAAATTTTCTCGGACGAAAATCGGACGTTGTGTTCACGTACGATAAGAAGTTTATGGCCTGTACATACAGTTTTTTTCGTCCTGAAAATTCGTAATCGGCTGTAGAAAGCCCCGAACTAACGATCCTAAAATCGGCAGATCGTTCGTCGGACAAAATTTTACTTCCCCTTTTTCTTATCTCGTGTACGGGCCTTTAGACACAGAACAGACAACCCATCTGGCTAAGGCAGATCTCACTGCAACTATATCTGATGTCTTTGGAAAACTTTCTGCTCTTCTACAGAGTTCAGTCTCTTTGAGGAAGATATTGAGAAAGGTGAACTGGCCGAATTTCGATCTATCTATGGCTGGTTTAGGCTTATATTGGATTGACAAATATAACTGTTGTTTGTATTTAAAAGTAAAAAAACAATAGTGCGCTGTTCATCATATATAAATAAACCATTCATATATCCCTCTGGTAGATGCATAAAAAACAAATGGTATTATGCTAGTGCACGCATATAAAAACGGGCGTAGAAAAGTCCACTTCAAAGAAAATAATGCCAAGGGTGAAAGAAATATTGTGACATCCATCCATATAGAAACAACAATGCGTCAAACGCCATCACCAGATGAAATTCACGCTCACCTCTCTTTATGACCCATTACAGGTCATATTGCGCCTTTTAGATCCCGTCTTGTGGGCTTGGTGTACCTCCTGCATGGATCACCCCCTTTTATGCGCTACCCTTTAATTAGGGGAACCTTGGCTAGGAATCGGGTCTCCTTTGCTGCCAGTTCCAGCAATGTCTCCTCTCTTCTTCCTCCCAACTCACCTCTTCTATTGTTTGTATTGTTTCATTGTAGAACATCAGCATTGTACGTGTATGCTGTGACCATGGTTTTAATTCCTAAAATCTTATTTTATACTAGAGTAGTGAAAGGCTGGAACCTCGATCAGCTTTTTTAATAGCAGCATGTGCCTCCCATTGCAACTTCTCCCCCACTTCCTCACTTGTTAAACCATTGTCACCTGGACAGAAATGGAGGAAAAATCTAACAGAGACTGAGATAGCAGTAAAAGCCAGACTGGGTTTCTTATCAATATTTTGGCTTGACATGTGCTTTAAAAGAATCACTCAAATGATTTTACCTGGGAACTTGGTTCTGTTGGTGGCCGTACACAGTTCTAAAGCTCATGCTGTCTTTTTGGTTTATTTCAGGGTTCGGAATGGAATGCTTCAAATCTGGAAGAGCTTCAGAGGAATAGGTAAGAACTAGCTGCTTGGGAAAGGTTCCCCTAGGAAGGGTTTTTTTGGCAGCAAAGTTAATAATATCAAAAAATGAATAGGTTAAAAGAAGATTCTTTATTGTAAAGTTAGCATATGCATGGACACATAACATTTAAAGTATGAGCTCTGGTAAGGGGATATATCATTCAAAATACAAACACAAGAATATACACAGCATCACATATTAAGAGATTTGTCGTATAAACTTCCCAACGTGTTTCGCGCTACATGCTCACAGTCTTCCTCAGGGGATAGGTATGCTGTTTAGAAAATTTATATTTCAACATTTTAAGTGTCAACAAGTTTTACATAAACAAACAATTACTTTAAAAAAACATAAGGTATAGTTACCAATGGAGAATGTAAGTGGTGAAATCTCCTAACCAGAGTTCCTTTTAAAATCATTCAGATGATCCCATGTGTCCTTTGGCCACTCCCACTCCAAAGAGGGATAACACTCCGCCCTGTATGGTTTGCAAGGAGTCACACTGGGGGACACCCCCCTAGGAGCGCGTGTGGGTGGGGGGTCCGCACCTGCAGCAAATTCCCAGAGATATCTGAATTTGCAGTTAATGGTCAGCGTCAAATACCAATGCTCACTATACATATATATCTATTTTATAGGGTTAATGTTGTATTAATTTATTACTTAACATATGTCTTAATTAAGTTTATAAGTCTATAATGAAAATATAAATAATGGTGTTAGATGAAAAAATGAGGAATGAAAGAGTTGTTGTGTAGTGACAAAAAATAGTGCAGTGTTGTATCAACTAGGATGAAAGAATATAATGATACTATTATCATTATATTCTTTTATCCTAGTTGATACAACGCTGCACTATTTTTTTTTTTTTTGTCACTACACAACAACCCTTTCATTCCTCATTGTTTCATCTAACACCATTATTTTATATTTTCATTATAGATTTATACACTTAATTAAGACTTATGTAATAAGGATTCCTTTATTTTGATAGTAATAAATACTACAACAATACCCCTATAAAACAGATATATATGTATAGTGAGCATTGGTATTTGACGCTGACCATTAACTGCAAATTCAGAATTGAATCAGTATTTTTTAAATTTATGCAATCATGATATCTCTGGGAATTTGCTACAGGTGTGGACCCCCCACCCACACACGCCCCCAGGGGGTGTCCCCCAGTGTGACTCCTTGCAAGCCAGGACAGGGCGGAGTGTTATCCCTCTTTGAAGTAGGAGTGGCCAGAGGACAAATAGGATCATCTGAATAATTTAAAAGGAACGTTGGTTAGGAGATTTCACTACTTACATTCTCCATTGGTAACTATACCTTTATGTTTTTAAAAAGTAATTATTTATGTATTACTTGTTGACACTTGAAATGGTAAAATATAATTTGCTAAACAGCATACCTATCCCCTGAGGAAGACCGTGAGCATGTAGGTCGAAACACGTCAGTAATTTTATACGACAGATCTTCTAATATGTCATGCTGTGTATAATCTTGTGTTTGTATTTTTTGTATTTGGAATGATATCATATCCCCTTACCAGAGCTCATACTTTAACTGTTATGTGTCCATGCATATGCTAACTTTCCAATAAAGAATCTTCTTTTAACCTATTAATTTTTTGATATTATTAACTTTGCTGCCAAAAAAACCTTCTTGGGGGAACTTTTCCCATATTGTATTCATTTGGGGTGTGCATCACCATTATCCCTCATATCATGTGTCTTTTTTTTTTTTTTTCTATGCCATAGACCTGGCTGCTTATTTTACTGGAAATAATCAGCCTCGTGTGAATAAAGTTCTGGGCCTTGGGTACACCGGGTTGCTCCTGTCAGTGACACAAAAATGAAGTGCTCCTGTACTAGCTGCTGACGTGTAGACAGAATACCCAGAACCTATGAAATGTCACCTAGTATTTCATAAATATGCCAGGGCCAGTTTGTCTCTAGGCCCCAACCCCTTGTGTGTCTTGTCTAGTGCACACAGCATCAATACCTTTTTCTTTAAATGTCACTGCTACTGCTGCTATTCTAAATATATATTAAAATTATACAGAATTTATATGGAGCCAACAGTTTTCATAGTGCTTTCAAAAGAAAGGGAGACTGTATAGTTACAGTAATCTTCAAGACAAGAGGGTTGGGAGGGCTTGCTCATGAGAGCTTACAATCTAAAGCAGGGGTCTCCATACTTTCTAAACAAAGAGCCAATTTACTGTCAGACTTTAGGGGGGACGGACTTTGGCCATTAGGAGTAGAAATAGTGGGAGAAAACAGGGCATCTTTGATAGTAGGTAGAGGAATAGTGCTCCATCGTTGGTGCCATTGGGAGAAATGGCACCCCATCGATAGTGGGAGAAATCGTGCCACATCAATGGTGTCAGAGGGAGCAATAGTGCCCAATTGATAGTGTCAGTGGCATAAGTCGTGCCCCATTGTTGGTGTCAGTGGGATGAATATTACCCCATTGTTGGTGTCAGTGGGATGAATAGTGCCCCATTGTTGGTGTCGGTGGGATGACTAGTGCCCCATTGTTGGTGTCGGTGGGATGAATAGTGTCCCATTGTTGGTGTCAGTGGGAGGAATAGTGCCCCATTGTAGATATTAGTAGCATGAATTTTGCCACATTGTTGGAGTCTGAGGAAATTTTAACCTAAGGGCTGAATAAAGGCAAGCAAAGGGCTGCAGTTTGGAGACCACAAATCTAAAGGACCAAGAACAGGGTGATATGTGACCAAGGCTGTGTTTGCTTTGAATTTAGACTCATTGATTCCAGTTCAAAAGCACGACCCCAGTGATCTTTATAGCTGTCTGTAAGTGTGGCATTCTGATCACTACTGTAAGGTGAATGTTCTTCCCACTGACCACCAATGTAAGATACTTTCTTCACTCTGACCCCAATTATTTTATTTTAGCTAGGGTTCCCCAGAATCGTAAGTAACTGCTTGCCATGCACACTCCTACAGTTGGCTGTTGGGTTGTCTATCAAGCCTGAAGGGTGCACACACAGAACAGCCAACTAAAGGACTGTGCACAGCAGGCTGACAATTCTGATGTTAATCGCAGTAGCTTAGAGATGTCCGCCTAAAACAGGAAGTACTGTTACTGGCAGGATCCAGATTAGTAAATCTTTTGCAAAGTTTCTTAAAAAAAAATTGTGATTAACCAGAAAGTCCAGGTATGGTATATTTGTACTTGGTTACATAGGTCCAGCTTGGACCAGCGTAACTATACAATATATACACAGCACTACTCCAATGCCTCCGGAAGCCCTAAATCACTAAAACCACTCCAGTGATCTCCATTAGCTTTCCGCTCCCTTGCCAAGAGGCTGGCCTGCTGTGTTCTGAACACAGGAGGTTGATCGTTTAGCATGTTCACCATTCAGAGAATGCTTTGCATTTACTGAATGAATGCAAATTGTTCCCTGTTTGGATAACCGGGGCAGTGACGTCACGCTCTCCACTTTGTCCAATCAGAGAACACTTTGCATTTATTCAGAGAATGCTAAGCTTTCTCTGAATGGCACCTGTGCTGAGCAGCCAACCTCCTTGTCTTCAGAAGGCAGCAGGCGAGCTGCTCAGCATGGGACCCAGATACAAGTAGAGATCACCGGAGAAGCGATGTCTACTTCAATGCTTCCCGGCTTTTAGGAGTACTGGCACTAGTGGTGTGGTATAGTATATATATAAAGTTACCGTATTTATCGGCGTATAACACGCCCTTTTTTCCCCTTAAAATCGGGGGGGAAATCGTGGGTGCGTGTTATACGCCGATACCCGCTAATTGTGAGCTATCGGCGGCGGTCGCCGCCGACATTCACATAGCGAGTAGTTTTAAATATGGCGCCGCGGAGTTCGGAGGGACTCAGCAGAGCTGATGGAGTGCCGCCGAAATCACAGAGCCGAGATACACATAGTCGAGTGTATTCGGCTCTTTCCGGCGCCGCTCACAGTCACGCCCAGTCCCGCCATTGGACCTGTGTTATGTTCATCATAGGGCGGGACTGGGCGGGACTGTGAGCGGCGCCAGAAAGAGCCGAATACACTCGACTATGTGTATCTCGGCGGCGTTCGTTCAGTTCCGCCGGCGCCGAGTCCCTCCGAACTCCGCGGCGCCATATTTAAAACACAAACTACAGTCGGCGGCGATCTGTACTGTGTATGTCGGCGGCGATCAAGCATGGACACTGGGGGCAAGGCTGCACTGACCACTGGGGCAAAGCTGCACTGACAAGGCTGCACTGGGGCAAAGCTGCACTGACAAGGCTGCAATGATACTAACAATGCTGCAGATGAACACTGATGAGACTGCATTGATGGGCATTTAATTGTAAGTTTTTTTTTTCCTTAAACTTCCCTCCTAAAAGTTTTTTTCCTTAAAATTCTCTCCTAAACTTGGGGTGCGTGTTATACGCCGGTGCGTGTTATACGCCGATAAATACGGTACATTGGCCCAAACTGGATCAGTGTAACAATGTATAAATATACCAAACCTGAAATCATCTTTACAAAATCTGTATGCAGCGGGATATGATGCCAAACATACTGAAAAATAGACTTTGGATTTAAATGCATCATGGGTACCAAGCTGTAAATCACACCTGGCACACCGCAGTAATGTAATAGGTCTCTTGTAGTCAGTCTCCTGAATGTCTTGGTGACGGACGTGAAGGCATAAATGATAGAAGTAAAGTCATAAGCACAGACACGTCCAGCCTTGTTAGGAATACCAGTGGTTTTCAGATGCATGCTGTTGGGTTACAGATGCAGAACCACATATCTCTACTTTGCTGTTCATCATTGCTTTGCGTTATCAAGTGTGATAATGTACCATGGCTTAAATTATCCAAACCCAAAAGAAAACTATATTAGGCTTACTTTTCCTTCAATGTGATGGCTGCATTTGTTTTATTTTTTCATGACACTTCCTATCCTAGGATGACAGCATTGTTACCCAAGGACAGGACTACAGAACACCTCCCTCCTCTTCTCCATAATATCTATAGTCCTAAAAAAAACTTCCTGATAACACTGTTTGAGATAGAACTGCAGAGTGCATGGGATAGCAGAGGATTTCTGGCAGGATCAAAGGTTTTTTTTTCCCCAATTGAACACTTCAATAGGCTTAAAGAGAGCAAATATGAGAACTTTTTTTTTGCAGTTTTACATATTCTTTAATACTTTTTTTTTCTTCTTTCTTTCCCAGGGTTACTCAAATACTTAACGTCACCCGAGAAATTGACAACTTCTTTCCTGAGACCTTTAAATATCTGAATATTCGAGTTTTAGATGAAGAGAGCACCAACCTTCTACCATACTGGAAAGAGACCCACAAGTTTATTTCCACTGCCAAGTAAGTCGGATGTTCACGCAAAAAAAAATAAAAAAAAAAATGTATTTTTAACCCTTTTGTCGCCACAGGCTTAAGAAATGGGGCGGTACAAAACCACTTGCTGCTGGCCAGTTCAGTGACTATGAACTTATAGCAAAACTATCCTCCAGATGCTGCTGAATTAAAGAATAACTGTGATCAGCAGCTGACATGTCGGTGTTACTGAAGCTTGGGAAGGATGTTGTCAAGCAGGCTGAAGTATAGGGCTAATGCTGATCACCGACTGAGACGGTCACAGAAAGCAAGCTAGATCAGCAACATGCAGGCGAAAAGTATCAAAAGCTGATCTACAGTCGGGGGACAGACCGGTCAGCAATATGCAGGCGTGAAGTATCAACAGCAGCTTTGTAATGAAAGATAGGCCGGTCAGCAATATGTGAGTAAGCAGTGTGTAATTGTGCAGAGAGAGGCTGCTAACGTCATCATCTTTCTGTATCAATGGGGACCGCCCAGAGAAGAGGAAGGGGACTCCACAGCCTCAAGACTTTGGAATAGGTGAGTATAACAAGTAGCATAATATTCAGCTTGGGGGACCTTCATGGGAGAGAGGGGTGACTGGGATTGGGGGGGTTAGTTGTGGCAAATACAGAGTTTTGGGCTTTAACTCAACATTTCTCCCGCTCCTATCGAATGGTAGGACACTATTATCCTGAGAAGGATCAATGATGACGTTGCACGTTAACCACTATTCACTTTTATTTTGCACCTTCTCATTTCTGACTTGACATTCCCATCATTTTTCTAGCTTGAATGGCTGTCTCGCTTCCCGCAAAGGAGGTTACGGGTAGAAGTACCTCTGTTTTCTGCCTGCTTTCCTGGTTTGACTTCTACTTATCCTGGGATCTTCTCTAGTCTGCTGCCTTCCCCAATACACCACAGGGTTCGTTCTCCATCTCGCTTTGCTGCATGCTTTGGATTCAGTTTATGTTCAGAATGTGTTCTGTGGTCCTTTTGTGTGTGTTGTGTGTGTTTTTGTTTTATTTTTTTTTTTCTTTTGTTGTCTTCTTTCGTGAGTTACTAGATTTCAATTAAAAAACATCTGTTTCTTTTCATTTTTGTTTTTACACTCACTACTTTTTTGTTCGGTCAGGTTCTTTTATGTATTTTTTCACTCTCTACATTTGCATATCCCACGTGCCTAAAATTATAGCCAACTACTGTCCTGTAACAAATTTCACACTTTCTTAGTCTGTAAATAGTGGAGGATTAATAATCTTTTTTTAGAATTACACCAATCAGCCATAACATTTTTTTACCACCCACCTACTATTCAGTAGTAAGGTCCCCCTTTAGCTGCCAAAACAGCCCTGACCCCTTGAGGCATGGACTCCACTAGACAAAGCATCACACTGCCTAAACCAGCTTGCTTTCTTTCCATAGTGCATCTTGGTGGCATCTCTTCCCCAGGTAAGCAGTGCATGCAACTGGCCATCTGCAAGATGTCAAAATGTCTTTCGTTGCTCCGTGGTCCAGTTCTGATGCTCACATGCCCATTGCAGGCACTTTCGGCTGTGGACATGGGTCAGGATGGGCGCCTTGACCGGTCTGCGGCTATGCAGCACCATACACAACAAACAGCGATGCACTGTGTGTTCTGACATCATTATATCAGAACCAGCATTCACTTTTTCAGTAATTTGAGCTACAGTAGCTCTTCTATTGGATCAGACTACACAAGCCAGCCTTCCCTCCCCACATACATCAATGAGCCTTGACCACCCATGATCCTGTCGCTGGTTCACAAGTTCTCCTTCCTTGGACCACTTTTCCTGACCACTGCAGACTAGGAACATTCCATAAGAGCTGCAGTTTTGGAGTTGCTCTGACACAGTTGCCTAGCCATTTGAAATTTTGCACTTATCCGAGTCACTCAAACCCTTAAATCCTTGTGCATATAAAGACCGCTGTGGAGCAGAAGTTACATCTGTAGGCTCAGCTGTTAATGTGGAGTAACCAAAAGTGCCTAAGCAGCAATGGTGGAATGGACTGAAAACTTCCATAGTAAAAGGAATGTTCAGAAATAGGGTTAGTGAGATTTGGGAGTGAGCAGGAAGATGGGAAGGTGGGAAGAGAGATTTAGAGGCTCATAGTGCTAGTTACATCGAATGGTTCACAGATGGTCAAATCTAGATGGGTTGACATACATTGCTCAGGGTTGCTAACTCAAAGAAACTTGTCATCAGAGTTTTAGTATAGCCGTCAATTTGTTATAAAATTATATCGTTCACTCGGTTCTTTGCAGCCTTGAGACTGAGAACGGGGCATTTCTTGCCTTCGCTATAGTGCACTTAGCATTTGTAAAGAATTGTGTAGCAAGCATCCATTCAGAACAGAGGAGAGATCCGTGCAATATTTTGGCCGTGGCTTAATATGTTTGAAACTTGTTTTGAATCCATAAGGAACAATAAGGTTCTTATGATGTTATTCTTGCTCAAAGACTCTCTGGATTTCTTGCACTGAAGGAATTGAACAAGCAGGAAAGAAAGATATTTTAGATAGATTGGTTTCTCTATATAATATCCAAGGGTAAACCAATAGGTTCCTTCTATGCTTCATTACTCATTACCATATCCCACTATAACTCTGATATAACGTTTCAGCTGTTTGTGCAAGGGGTGTTGGCAGCATTTAATGAGCAAGTATTGAAAGTGGCTATGCACAGCACAATAAAAAGACCAATTCAATGAAAGACTGATTCGGTTGTTAGCAACTGTTGATCAGTTGAATAATTTAACGTGGAATGAGCTCACTTTATGGCACTTGGCACACTTGTATGTCTTATGCAGCACAGACAGATTCAGACTCGTAGTTGCCACTTCACCCCCTGCCATCTTTACCTCCTTTTTTTTGGGTCCACTGTCACTTCTCTTCACCTGCTGGGCAGCCAGTAATGATGCAACTCCTCTGCACACACACGGGAGTTACATAGTTCTCAACAACTGGCTCCAGGAGCCAGGAATGTATACTGTACGGCTTTTGGCCTGTGCAATGAATGTTGAAGAGAAAGGATGTAATGCCACACTCCAAAGGAACAACCCAGATGTCAAGAAGAGTAAAAGCGGTTTTGGCCTGATTCCTCCAAGATCACAACCCCACCCCCAGAATCATGTCGCCCCACCTACAGTGCCTAGTTCCCTATGATGCGAAATGGGTTGGGAGCGTGATTTGGGCTGGGTCGGCCTGAAGCCGCTTTTAGGCTCCATTTCAACTTAAACTTTTTGTTTGTTTTTAGCTTTTTTTTTTTTTGGAGTGTTTTTTGTAGCAGCACCTCAGCTCCAATGTACCTAATTTTGGCACAGAGCCAGGAGCATTTGCGGTTGCGATTTTTGCCACGATTGTGGCGTGTTTTGTCGCTCGATTCCGCCCGTTATCCCGGAATGCTCAGGTGTGAACGGAGCTGTACTCTTCTTAACGTCTAAGCCAGTTTTTCTCAACTCCAGTCCTCAAGGCGCCCCAACAGGTCATGTTTTCAGGATTTCCCTCAGATGAAACAACTGTGGTAATTACCAAGGCAGTGAAACTGATCAAATCACCTGTGCTAAATAATGGAAAGCCGGAAAACATGACCTGTTGGGGTGCCTTGAGGACTGGAGTTGAGAAACGCTGGTCTAAGCTGTACTGTTGGGGTGCAGTTCCAGCCTCCCTCTTCCCATTTGTGTATAAAAAGCTGGGACGGGCTCTCTTAACACCAGCACCCGAATAGTAATGTGAGTCATTGGAGTATCACAGGACGACTGTTTGGAGCGGCACCTGAAGTCTATGTGGTTCTTGGTCATAATGAAAAGAGGGAGAAGTCTTTTTGACAGAATAGACTTTGCATGCCCATAATATATTGAGCCAGGTTAGGACCAGTAAAGCAAGAAATTGTTCTTTACACATGATCCTTGCAGAAGAAGGGTTTTGCTTCAGGTGCTTGAGGTTGTGTGTTATTTGGCTCCAGTGCTGGAAATCCAGCCCTGGGTGGGTGAAGTTAAGAGCTCTGGTATACACATATTTACTGAAAAAGTCCCAGAGAAATAGCAGAATCACCTAGCCAGCATCCAGACATAGGTGAAATATGCAGTTTTAGCCGAATGACCCTTTAAAAATAAGCTTGGGAATTTTTACTAAATACATGTAGACCTCGTGGACTTTTCTTGTACCTAAAATGCTTTAAGGTTTAACTCCAAACAATCGGCTAAGTACACAGATTATTTACATTTAAGATAGCTGTATTATATGCCATTGGATTTATATTTTTGTCTATCCAGTCCTCATATTTACTCGGCTCTTCCACAATATTCTACAATGCAGTGCCAAGTGAAGGACACTATGTACAGTTAGGGAATACTCCCAACCTACTGACTGGACAGTTGAAGAGTATCAGCAGATTGAGGCCATCTTTCTGCTCATTGTACTCTATCCTCACATCGGATCACACATCCAATTCGCAATGGTGTGAAAACAGCCTCATCCACCTTGTTTTGGGGCATGTTTTAGGCATTTTGCCTAGGCATCCTGGTTAAAAAAGGCTGGTATAGAGTACTGCAAAAGGCTGATGTGATACCAAGTCACATTCTGGTCTTTACATGAACTGCGCTAAAAATTTACTATTAAAGATGATTTTTTTTTTTTTATGTTAAGTCCCTCACTAAAGAATACAGATATAGGATTGTATCAATCAAACATAGAAAAGTTGTGGGGAAACTAAAATATATGTATCTTTAGATAAAATGGGAGTATAGATGATGCATGTGTGTTTTTTATTTATTTATTTTTTTATTCGAAAAAAATTAATTACGAGAAATTTAGTTTTTCGAATAAAAAAAAAAGTGAAATTTAGGGTCTTCCAGTAAAAATAAAGGACCTACTTTCCGAAGATTTTCTCCACTTCATGTTGTCAGTTAACCAGGGCCCTCAACAAAGTCTGTCCATTGCTCTTCATTCCCACTCCTTGGTTGATGGATTTCATATGTTACCTGTCCCAAACTGAAGCTATTTACCATTTCCAGTCTTTAGGCCCTGAAGAAGGGGTCTGACCCTGAATCATGTTGGATGTTTTACTTTTCCAAATATGAGTTTTATAAAGACCAGAAGTCCTTGAGACCTTTCTTTACAGCGCTTCCCTCAACAAGTATCAAGTATTATTGGTATTTGTAGAACACCACAGTCATGGAAAGGATACACTGCATTCTCAGATTCACCAGCAGGTCATGCAGACTTTGGAAATATGTAAGCACTGGGGATTCTCCCACACAATATGATTCGTACAGGGGTTTTTCTACCTTTCTTGAATAATGCCATGAAGGAAATGATTGTATGTAGTAGAACCTTCTCTCTGAGGTCGGTCACATTACACATCATCCCGTCCTTCTTTCTCATCCACAGACGCCAGAATACCTGTGTCCTTGTACACTGCAAGATGGGGGTGTCCCGCTCGGCCTCCACAGTGATTGCTTATGCCATGAAGGAGTACGAATGGACGCTGGAACAAGCTTTGAAACATGTCAAAGAGAGAAGGAGCATCGTCCAACCGAACGCTGGATTCCTGCGACAGCTGCAGACATATCAGGGCATCTTGGGAGCAAGGTGAATAGCCGTTTAGATATAACAAGAAAAATGAGAGATAATAATATGGACTGCAAAGAGTAGGGCGGGCTGTCAGCTTGCAGCATACATCAGCTACAATGTGGCAGGTTCACGTTAAAGAGAGCCTGGACTCAAAAAGTGAAGACTTGCTGTTCCACAGGAAACCTCTAGATATGTCAATTGTGCCTAAGCAGTGCCTTAAAAATGTACCATTTTGTTGAATTTGTCTTCAAAAATACCAGTAAACTTTCCGTGCCTAGACATCACTGTATCCTAAAGGCTCGTACACACTATAAGAAAATCGGACACACATTTTTGTCCTAAGAATTCTCGTATAGCGTGTACTTTCCACAACTTTTGACTGCCGATTTTAAATTTTCTTACGAAAATTCCCAAAGGCACAAACTCCAAAATTTTTCTTGTACAGGAACAGAACAAACGATTTTCGTTTTAATGTGTACCTTTTTTCGTACTGAATTTTCTAACAAGAAAAATCAGAAAAGAGAGACTGCGCATGATCAGAAACAAACAACAAAAAGCCTTTGTCGTACAAGAAAATTCGTAGAATTTTCTTTCATCGGTTCCGATTTGCTGTGAGTCATCAAGAAATATCGGACAAACGTTCGCCCAATTTTCTTGTAGGGTGTACCCCACTTAAGCCTCATAGCTGTTTATCTGTACAGTAATGTGAATTTGGGAATCTTTGCTTCCTCAGCCTCTCATGCTGCTCCTTGAATATTACCCCCACTTGTCATCAGATCACCAGTCATAGATCTGGTGACAGGGTCTTTTTAAAGTATAATACTTTGAATTTTATACACCTCAATCCTTTTTGTAAACTGGTATGCATTTTCAGTACGCCATTTCCTTCTATTCCTGTGTCTTTTTTTTTTTTTAATTAGCTTGGCTATAACTGAGCTAAGTTCCCTAAGGACTCGTGGGTGTAAGCCATCTACATCTGGTGATTCGTTCATATTAACCACTTGCCGACCGGCTCACGCTGATATACAACTTCAAAGTGGCACGGGTGCGCAAAAACGACGTACCCGTACGTCACTGTGTCATCGACTCTATGTCCGCCGGTGGCCCGCAATCGTGGCACAGAGAGGCAGAACAGGGAGATGTAAACAAGGCATTTCCCTGTTCTGCCTAGCAACATGACGTGGATCTACTGCTCGGGAGTGATCGGCAGCAGTGATCTCTGTCATGTTCTAGTGAGCCCATCCCCCCTACAGCTAGAACACACTGAGTGAACACACTTAACCCCTTGATCGCCCCCTAGTGTTTAACCCCTTCACTGCCAGTGACATTTACACAGTAATCAGTGCATTTTTATAGCACTGATCGCTAGGGATGCACCGAATGTTTGTTTTTGTTTTTTTTGGTGCCAAAACCAATACCGAAAATAAATCTTCCATGATCCCGAAAACCGAAACCGATAACGAAACAACACCGATACCGAAAGTGACTGTTTTTAAAAATATTTTTATACAGGAGATGGTCAGCGACTGCAGAGATGGTACAGGAGATGATCAGAGACTGCAGACATGGTACAGGAGATGATCAGAGACTGCAGACATGGTACAGGAGATGATCAGAGACTGCGGACATGGTACAGGAGATGGTCAGAGACTGGGGATATGGTACAGGAGATGGTCAGAGACTGCAGAGATGGTACAGGAGATGATCAGAGACTGCAGACATAGTACAGGAGATGGTCAGAGACTGGGGACATGGTACAGGAGATGGTCAGACTGCAGAGATGGTACAGGAGATGGTCAGACTGCAGAGATGGTACAGGAGATGGTCAGAGACTGCAGAGATGGTACAGGAGATGGTCAGAGACTGAAGACATGGTACAGGAGATGGTCAGAGACTGGGGACATGATATAGGAGATGGTCAGACTGCAGACATGGTACAGGAGATGGTCAGAGACTGGGGATATGGTCAGAGAGTCAGAGACTGCGGACATGATACAAGAGATCATTGCAGCCAGCCTGTGTCCCCGTCAGATGCAGCCAGCCTGTGTCCCTGTCAGATGCAGCCAGCCTGTGTCCCTGTCAGATGCAGCCAGCCTGTGTCCCTGTCAGATGCAGCCAGCCTGTGTCCCTGTCAGATGCAGCCAGCCTGTGTCCCTGTCAGATGCAGCCAGCCTGTGTCCCTGTCAGATGCAGCCAGCCTGTGTCCCTGTCAGATGCAGCCAGCCTGTGTCCCTGTCAGATGCAGCCAGCCTGTGTCCCTGTCAGATGCAGCCAGCCTGTGTCCCTGTCAGATGCAGCCAGCCTGTGTCCCTGTCAGATGCAGCCAGCCTGTGTCCCCGGTAGTGCAGCCAGTTCCCCAGTAGTGCAGCCTGTGTCCCACATTGCAGCCAGTGAAGGGAGAGAGCCGCCGCCGCCTGTTTGATTACAGCGCCGGGAACATCACAGCTTTCATTTCAATAGCTGTGTGTTCCCCGCTGCGCGCCGTCACATACAGCCCCTCCCCCTTGTCCAGGCACTTTGATAGACCGATCACCCGTCCCAACACACAGCTATTGAAATGAAAGCTGTGATGTTCCCGGCGCTGTAATCAAACAGGCAGCGGCCCCCCTGATAGGCGGCACCAGAGGCGGGGGCGGAGCCCCTGCCCAGGCCCCGCCCTGTTCGGTATCAGCGAAAAATTCTCTTTCGGCTTTTTGCCGAAAGGGCCATTTTCGGCCGAAATTTCGGTGCATCCCTACTGATCGCTGTATAAATGTGAATGGTCCCAAAATAATGTCATAAGTGTCCGATCTGTCCGCCACAATGTCGTAGTCACGATAAAAATCGCAGATCGCCGCCATTACTAATGAATAAAAATGCCATAAATCTATCCCCTATTTTGTAGACGCGATACCTTTTGCGCAAACCAATCAATATACGCTTGTTGCGATTTTATTTATTTACTTTTTTAAATCTGTAGAAGAATACATATTGGTCTAAACTCAGGAAGAAATCTTTTTTTTTATATTTTTTTGGGATACTTATTATAACAAAAAGTAAAAAATATTGCGCTTTTTTTTTTTTTTTCAAAATTTGTTGCGCTGTTTTTATAGCGCAAAAAATTAAAAACCGCAGAGTGATCAAATACCACCAAAAGAAACTCTATTTGTGGGGAAAAGAAAGGACGTCAGCTTTGTTTGGGTGCAACATGACCGCGCAGTTGTCAGTTAAAGCGACGCAGTGCCGTATCGCAAAAAAGAGCCTGGTCAGGAAGGGGGTAAATCCTTCCGGGGCTAAAGTGGTTAAGTTTTTATAGTGGGTTTTTTTTGTTTTTTTTTTGGACCTGGTTTCTGTCGGCCACAGAGGTTCTTTTTGATGAAACGTCATTAGGATTAATCTTACCTCTATCAAACCTATCTTTTTCATCTGTAAAACTGAAGAGAAAAAAAAATGATTTAAACCTCCTATGTTCATCTGTTATGGTGCCCATCTGTTCTTTCATAACCTTTTTAACTACTGATATATTTGAAACCGTTTTTCGGATTTGTTTTACTTGCTGTAGCAGTGGGCAGGGGATCTTGTTCCCGCAGTTAGAATCACAACCTAGGACACACTTAACCCCTTGATCGCCCCCTAGTGTTTAACCCTTTCCCTGCCAGTGTCCTTTACATTAACAAATCCCTGAAGTGGGGAGGGAGGTTAAAGTAGTCCTGTGTTTCTGTCAGCAGTCCGGTTGATCTTCAGCTAGCCCTTGATGTTTAAAGGGGTTGTAAACCCTCTTGTTTTTTCACCTTAACTAGTTGCTGACCAGTCACCACATTACCTTACGTTGCTTCACTTTTTGACCACTAAGAGCACCCGCAGCGTGTGCCTGGAGCCGATGTTAGTGCCCAGCGGGCGTGATGACCGCCTGGCATCCGCGATCGCTTGTGACAGAACGAGAACCGGGATCTGTGTGTGTGTAAACACACACAGATCCCGGTTCTCTCAGGGGAGAGGAGACAAATCATGTGTTCATACTCATATATATATATAGAGAGAGAGAGATATAGATCTATCTCTCTCTCTCTCTCTCTCTCTCTCTCTCTCTCTCTCTCTCTCTCTCTCTCTCTCTCTCTCTCTCTCTCTCTCTCTCTCTCTCTCTCTCTCTCTCTCTCTCTCTCTCTCTCCTCCTAAACAGCCCCCCCCCCCCACAATTAGAACACATTAGGGAACACAGTTAACCCCTTGATCGCCCCCTAGTGTTAACCCCTTCCCTGCCAGTGACATACAGTAATCAAGCTCTATTTGTGGGGAAAAAAAGGACGTCAATTTTGTTTTGGTTTAACGTCCCACGACCACACAATTTTCAGTTAAAGTGACGCATTGCCGAATCGCAAGTGCTCTGCTCAGGAAGGGGGTCAAATCTTCTGGGGCTGAAGCGGTTAAGCCTATGATCTTCCAGAGCACCCAGATCCTTCTCCACTATGGATTCCCCCAGTTGTACTCCCCCTAGTATGTATAAGGTGCATTGAGGTCAAATGTAAGTTGGAGACATCCTGTAAGGATTCTACTACATAGTTTGGTATCATCTGCAAACACAAAAATAGTACTTTTAATCCCCAAATCTATATAATTCATAAATGAGTTAAAAAGTAATGGCCCAAGGCAGGACATTTTACTGGCTGTCTGGTACATCTAGATGACCCTGAGGCTGGATTTAGACTATTGTGATGTCAGACATCACATGTGATTTGCATCGCACTGCTGTGCAATGTCTGTGCGATATAAATTCAGCCATACAGATTATATGGTCGAATTTATTTGCATCACATTCAGACCAAAATTATACCGGACCTTTTCTTTTTGTTTGGTCCACACTGAAATCGGATTGCATGGGTGCGATCCAGAAACTGTACAATTTCACAGTTCACACTGTGACCTGCGAACCGATCTGGAGGTGTCATTAACTTTGTATTGACACCTGCAGCGGTTCACATAGGGCAGTGTAAACTGCCTGGGAGAGACATTCGATGCGGGAACCCACACAGGAATCACGCTGGTTCCTGCATCGCCTATGTGTGAACCCAGCCTAAAGGATCTGTAATCTGCATCAATGACTTGCTTAGTTTGCAGTAGTTTGAAGTCAGACTTTAACGTTGTAGTGAAGCAACTATAATAATGGAAAAGAAAAGCCTGAAAAAACTAATGTAATCAGTAATATATTACATTTTTGTTTTTGGATTTTGGTCTTTAACGTTTAGGCATTTCTTACAATATTTAATACCTTATGCATTTTGGCTATAAATAAAAGTAATCTTTTTTTTTTTTTTTTTTATATCCCATCTTTTTTACATTTCCTGGGCACTGATTACAGTAAGCAGCGACACAGTTATTTGTGGGACCCCAGCTCTGCAACTGCCATTTCGAGGTACCCCAGCCCTCCGGATTCTTTACCTACACTATCCTCCGCCCCTAAACAGAAGATGAACCTGCGTGTTCTTATGAGGTCTATCAGTGAGATGGACGTTACTGACTCCACCCCTGAGATGAAAGGAAACCCAATAGAAAGGGAGAGGTGTGCCTCAGACATAGGCAGTAGCCAACTGGAAGGCTTTGACACTGTGCCTGAAGAAGAGAATAGCCTAACAAAACAACTGGATAGTCCGCCATCACTGTATAACAGCTTGCTAGAGAGAAAGGATAGTTCAATGGATCAAGATGAGAGCTCAAGTACGATCGACCTGGATGAGCAAGATGGAGAATTGGCAGAATCCTCCACTAAGAACAACTCAAAATGTGCTGCAATGCACCAGGAGACTACATCATTGGATGAGGTTAGTGGAAGAACCAAAAATGACTATGCATTTTATTAGTAATATATTATAACATTTTGTTTTTGTTTCTTTATCCTTTAGCTTTAAAATTCATAGCTGCCTTTTGAAACAGGTTCAGGTTTTACGTTGGCCACATTGTCCATGGAGCTATTATTCAAAGCCCTGTACTTACTGCTTTGTAATTGGCTTTTCACAAAAATCTGCCAGATGAAGAGACCATCTCAAAACTTTAAGGAGTAGATGATATATATAATATATTTTTCATAATCCATAAAGTATTTGGATGACTTGCTCTAAATGACCTGGAACCTAGCATTAAACAAAGTCAGGGTGTGCCTAAGCCTACTTGGGATCTCAAGATTAAATACATAAAAGGAAGACCTTGAATTATTTCTCTACTGCAGTTTAAGTGTTACTAAACCCACAACAGTACAATCAGTCTGTATATGCAGTAAAGCATGCTTTCTATGCCCACTGGGGAACCCAAGGGGTTAATCCTTTGCATCCTTTGCGGTTTGTATATAGGCTGTTTGATCTTGTCACTCTGATTTTCCTCCTCTTCCACTGTCTCCAAAAAATAACCTGATATTTAGAGCGAGGGTTCTACACATGCTTAGTTTGGTGTGTATTGCTAGAGAGTTTTTTTTTTTTTTTTTTTTATTGGGAGGGTACATGTGAGGAGCACAGGACGTACCAAGCAAACCTTTGAAGGGGTGGGGATCGTAAGAAGGACAGACAACTCCGAAAATGCTGCTGCTTTAATAAATGTAGTGGCCGACAGCCGCAGTAACAGAAGGACCAAATGCTTCCACAGGAGAAAGAGCCACATTCAACCTGTAGTGTCGGATAAAAGTATTGGGCGAGCTCCAGCTTGCTGCTCTGCCCACTATTTCAGGTGATCCCTTCGCATAGGCTGCCTATGATGCTGCCATACCCCTTGTCGAATGCGCTCTGACTTCCGCAGGAGGAGGAAGGCCTAGTGACTTGTATGCGATCTGTATGATTTTGACAATCCAAGAAGATATAATCCTAGGTGAAGCCGCCATGCCCTTCTTTGACTCCATAGGAAAGATGAAAAGCTGGTCTTGTTTGCGAAAAATCTTAGTAAGTTGAAACAGAGGACACCAAGTCTAGCCTTTTCCATTCATCTTGCAATGCATCCATCGGGTAGGCTGGAAGAGTAGTCTCCCAATTCATGTGAAAGGAAGTAGCCACCTTTTGGTAGAAAGCTCGGAACTGGTCTAAGGATAATTTTTTATCCGGAAGAATCAAACAAAAAGACTCTTTGGATGAGAGAGCGCATAATTCAGAGACTCTTCTGGTAGAAGCAATGGCCGTTAAGAAAACTGACCTTAAAATTAAATGGAACAATAAACAGGAAGACCTTGGATCAAAAGGAGGAGCCAGTAAAGCTTTCAAGACCAAAGTCAAGTCCCATTTGGGAAAAAAGGATTTCAGGGGAGGCCTAATTTTTATGGCTGCCTTCAAGAAACTGACAACCACAGGATCCAATGCCCAACTTGTATTCGTCATAGTCAACAGGGCAGAGACCTGGACCTTCAAGGAATTGTAGGCCAAACCATTATCAAGCCCATGCTGTAGAAACTCCAAAATGTTTGAGACTGAAGGGGACTTGGGTTCCCAACCCTTTTCCGCAGAGATGCGTCAAAAAACTCTCCACACTCAGGGATAGGTCAAATTTGTAGACTTCTTACAAGCCTGTAATAAGGTACTCAGTACTCGCTCTTAGAGGTCCAATCCCTTCAAAGATCTCTCTTCATTTTTCGCACCATTAATTTCAGTCTCCCGGGGTTCGTATGACACATCCCGTTCTGGACCAGGAGATCCCAACAAGGCAGCAGTGGTATTGGTTAGCACATCTTCATCCTGCATACTAGTGGAAACCATGGCCTTCTAGACCAGAAAGGCAGAATCGCTATTGCCGTGACCCTCTCTCTGTGAATCTTCAACAGGACTTTGAGGATCAAAGGGAGCGGAGGGAACACGTACACCAGGGGAAAGTTCCATGGGTTGACCAGAGCATCTTGGCCATATGCTTGTGGATGGCAGGTTAGGGAGAAGAAGAGAGGAAGTTGGAAATTCTTCTCCAACGCCATGAGGTCTATTGCAGGTAACCCCCAGGCTTTGAAGATCTTTCTCAGGTATTTTGGATTCAGGCCCCACTCGTGATTCAAAAAGCTTCGACTCAATCGGTCTGCCAAGACATTTCAACATCGAGATTCCTCTCTGCCCACAGGAAGATCTGGCATGCCACTTGAAGGGATCTACTCCTGGTTGCCCCCCTGACGAAACAAGTAAGCGACAGTGGTCTTGTTGTCCGAGAGGATTTTGACAGCTTGACCTTTTAACACCTGTTGGAATGCTAGAAGAGCGCGTCGCACGGCTTCCAATTCTAGGAGATTCGAACTCTGCGATGCATGAGGCCCCCATCGGCCCTGAGCCTGCTGTCCCAAGCAGTGTGCTCCCCAACCAAGAAGACAGCTGCACACCACGGGCAAGATTGCGAGAAATTGTCCAAGAAATTCGCAGAATGATTTATAGACACCGGAATGTAGATCTTCTGAGTCAAGGAGTGGCGATCCCATTGGAGAAGGAAATTGCATTGAAACCTCGTCCTTCGCCACCTGGCCCATGGAACTACCGGGATCGTGGCGGACAGTATCCCGAGATAGCGCATGCATTCCTTCTAAACCAGAAAAGGTCTGGCCATTACCCTCCTGGTTTGGGTCTGAATGCCCTGAATCTTCCTCTGGGGAAGAAAAACTCAACCCCGTACTGTGTTGAATTGTACTCCGAGATACTCTAATATCTGGGTTGGCTGCATCTGAATGGTAATTGATCAGCCACCCGAACTGGGTGAGTGTTTCGCAGGTGAGAGCCACATGCTCTAGAAGATGTTTTGAAGGGGCTAGTAGTAGTAGACTGTCCAAATAATGGAATATCTGTATGTCTTTGTCCCTGAGTGTTGCGATAGTATTTTTGAAAATGTTCTGGGAGCAGTGCAGAGGCCGAACGGGAGACACTGAAACTGGACGCGAGACCCTCCCACCACAAACCTGAGAAAGTGATGGTGAGTCGGATGTATGGGAACATGTAAGTAGGCATTCGCTAGATCGATGGAAGCCATCCAGTCTCCTTCTTTCACCACCGATATAATCATTTCCAACAATTCCATTTTGAATGGTGGAACCTTCATATAGGAATTCAGCACTTTTAAATCTAAGACTGGCCTGAACCCCCCTGAAGCTTTTGTTACTAAAAATAAAGGGGAATAGACTCCTTGACTCCATTCTCGCTTTAGAACTTGAAGAATAACTTTTGCTGTCAGTAATCCTTTTATATACGTTCGCAAACACTGCCTCTTCCCTAAAGTTGCTGGAAGCCGAGTTTCCACAAATAAGGACTGCGGTGGTCTTAATCTGAATTCGAGACAATAGCCGTCTTGAATGATGGTCAAAATCCAGGTATCCTGTATCTCGTCTGCCCAAACCCTCTGGAATTGAACCAGCCTAGCTCCTTCTTGAGGGTTTTGGGCGGAGACACCTTCAGAAGGCTTTGTTGGAGCCCTTAGGGGCTTGGTTAGGTCTGGGTTTGGTGGGAAGGACGAACTAGTTCCCCTCCATTGCCTGAAAAATGGCCTAACAGGCCTATAGGAACTCTCTTCTCTGAAATTTTCCTTGGATTTTCTCGTAAAGCGAAAGGGCTGTCGCTGTCTTTTCTTCTCCTACGGGATTAGGCCCAACTTGCCACCAGAGACTTGCTGGATTGCCGACTCCAGGGCCTTACCAAAGAGCAGCTTGCCGTCGAATGGAACTGAACATGGGCTATGTTTAGATGCATTATCTGCCGCCCAGTGCCTCAACCCCAAAAACCCTTTGGGCCGTCACGGAATGAGCCATCCTCTTGGCTGTCATCCTGACCTGGTCTACAGTTGCCTCCGCCAGGAATTCCACCGCTGTCTTAATGAACTGTAAGGGAGAAGAATTTCCACTCCTAAGTTCCTCCCCCCGAACATCCATCCAATTCCGACAGCCATACTGCCACAGAGGTGAGGGATACTGCCAGCCTACACACTGCCCCTGCCACAGTATACAATCTCTTTAAATTTGTATCAATTCTGCAATCCATGGCGTCTCTGAAAGAAACCGAATCCTCCAGTGGCAGCGTAATATGGCGGACCAGCCTTTGCAATGAAGCATCCACCCTAGGCGCATAGTGTCCCATAGCTCCGCATCCTTTGCACTGAACGGATAAAGTTTTGAAACTCTATTGTGGACATTGAGCTTCTTCTCCGGCCTAAACCATTCATCTTCCACCACTTCCTGAATCTCAAAAATGAGAGAAAAGGAAGGCAAAGATCTTTTTAACTCTGGATAGTATTTTCATTGCTTCCTTGGAGGGGAGGCCTCCTCTTGCCACTGCAACGCTGCTTCCACTAAGGGGGGGAACTAACGCAAAATCAAAAGTATGCGATTCTGCGAAAAGGCAGAACAGCGCCACAAATCGGCAGCGAGCGTCCCGGCGGTTTTCTAGGTAACCAGACGAGGAGGCCGACCTCTGTGACGTCACCCCACCGACTCAGAACTGCCCCGAGAATACACGTGGGGCGGCCTGTGCACTACAGATCCCAGCGCCAGGCGAAAACAATAATAGAAACCAGGCCAGGGGTGACATCAACTGTCTGTAAAATACAGTCATTTAAACTGCATGTTTACATAGCCATACAAATGCAGTACTTTATACTGCCCTGTAATATCCCTGCACCAAGGGAACCCACCTCCTCGGGAGATTTACAGCCCATATGGGGGGGGGGCTTCTGAACCGGGGGAGGCTGAACCCGAACAGGGCAGAAAAAACTTGTCCCAATTATTCCTTTTCTTTTCTTTTTTCTTTTTCTTTCAAAGGCGTTTGGAGCAAGGACGAAAAAAGTACACTGGCCTGTACCGACAGCCGTCCTTTATGGGCTAAGAAAAAGGTGGTCTTGGAGGGGTCAGAGAGGGCAGAGCTGACCCATGGGAGGTCCTGGAAATAGTTTTGCCCCTGTACAAATCATTAGTAAGACCTCATCTGGAATATGCAGTTCAGTTTTGGGCACCAGTTCTCAAAAAGGATATTGGGGAACTGAAGAAAGTGCAGAGAAGGGCAACCAAACTGATAAGAGGCATGGAGGAACTCAGCTATGAGGATAGATTCTAGGAACTGAATGTATTCTCTTTTGAGAAGAGGAGATTAAGGGGGGGAAATGATCAACATTTACACATACATAAGTGGTCCATATAGGGACCTTGGTGTTGAGTTATTCACTTTAAGGTCATCACAGAGGACAAGAGGGTACTCTTTCTGTATTTGGAGATGAAATCTTTTCTCCTCTAAAACGTAAAGGTTTCTTCACAGTAAGAGCTGTGAAAATGTGGAATAGACTCCCCCCCCCCCCCCCCCCCCCACAGGTGGTTCTGGCCAGCTCAGTAGATTGCTTTTAAAAAGGCCTGGATTCTTTCCTAACTGTACATAATATAAGTGGATACTGACATTTTATAGGTAAAGTTGATCCAGGGAAAATCCGATTGCCTCTCGGGGGGGATTGGGAAGGAATTTTTTTCCCCTGCTGCAGCAAATTGCTTTGTTGGGGTTTTTCGCCTTCCTCTGGATCAACTGTGGTGAAGGATTGTGTATATGGGATTGTAATTTTTTTTTTGGTTGAACTAAGATGGACTTATCTTTTTTCAACCTGACCAACTTTGTCCCATGAGGAATGGCTCCTCATACATTCACAAGTTTTTAAGGCACGTAATGACATGTATAGAGGTGTACTGAGCTTTGTGTGCTGCACTATGTATACTGACATGTATGGACGGTGTACAGAGCTGTATGTGTGCTGCATTGTATTTTCTGACATGTAAACAAATGCATTCTGTATGCAGCTCAACCAATTGGCTGACCAGCTAATCGATTGTAAAAATAGTTGTCATTTTCATAATCGATTATGTCGATTTAGCTGTTTTAGCCCTACTCCAACTATATAACCAGCAGGGTGAACGGGGGGAAAAAAAAAGATCCCGCATCCACACAATCGATGCGGATGTAGAGATCTCCCCTGCCACGCTTTTGTATTCTGACTCCCCACCTTGTTGGTATACACAGTTTAGCACTACAAGTATTGGCTGCAAGTGCTGATCGAATGCTGATTTTCCAGCATGATCGTTCAGCAGATGTCAGAGGAGAGGAGATAGTCACACTACTTAAAGATCGCCTACCGCAGATATACTGCGACAGGGCGGCTCTATTGTGCGAGACAATGTACCTGGACGTCATTTCTTGCAGTAGATAGCGGGGGGGGCATCAATTAGTGGGTTTGCAGGACCCGGAACCCACCAATCATTACCTAGAGAGGCAGATCGCAGTTCTGCCATGTAAACAAGGCAAATTGCCAATATGACAGGGATTTACTCAGTGATCTTGTGTTCCTGCTAAGCCTGCTGCGCTCGGCAACTATTTATTCTCAATCTATGTCCACTTGGATAGTAGGGAATGAACCTGGACATAGGGTGAGAATAAAAGCGCAGGCGCCATGATCAGCTGTTAAACTTCGGAGACTTTCGGCGTCTCGTTTGTCCTCCGTACTGCGCCTGCGCAGTACAGGGCGGACACTATATGATAGGGGACTGTATTTGACAAGACGCCGGAACATGGATCTCTGTTTTTCCCCAGCCAGTTCATCCCCCACACAGTTAAAAAGCATCCCCTAGGGGACACACTTAACTCTTTGATCACCCCTGGTGTTAACTCCTTCCATGTCAGTGTCATTAGTACAGTAACAGTGCATATTTTTAGCACTGGTCACTGTGTTAGTGTTACTGGTTCCCAAAAAAGTGTCTGTGTCCGACTTGTCCACCCCAATGTCACAGTCCTGCTAAAAAATGCTGATCGCCGCCATTACTAGTAAAAAATAAATATAAACGACATAAAAATATCCCATAGTTTGTAGATAACCAATCAATATACGCTAATTGGGATTTTTTTTTAACCAAAAATATATAGCAGAATACATATTGGCCTAAATTGATGACTTTTTTTTTTATTTTTTATTTTTTTACCTTTTTTTATTTTTATTGGATATGTTTTTAAAGCAGAAAGTAGAAAAACATTTTTTTCTCAAAATTGTCACTTTTTTTGTTTATAGCGCAAAAAATAAAAAACACAGAGGTGATCAAATGCCACCAAAAGAAAGCTCTATATGTGGGGGAAAAAAAGGACATCAATTTTATTTGGGTACAGCGTCGCACGATGGTGCAATTGTCAGTTAAAGTAACGCAGTGCCTTATCGCAAAAAATGGCCTGGGAATGAAGGGGGGTAAAACCTTCTGGGGCTGAAGTGGTTAATCATCAGAATTCAGCTTTAGACTTTCATTCCTACCTTTTGAGTAAATTTGGTTTATATTCTGACTCTGCTGACACACATTGAATTTTATAGTCCTGAATTCTTTTTTAATGTTTATTTTTTTTTAGGTGTTTGTTTCTCCATCTTCGTCCCCCCGCTCTCAGTCCGCGGCAGCCCGTAGAAGAGTAAGACGCAAAAAGAAACTTCAGACTCAGCATCCAGTAGAGAACCCTCGAGCGGGCCTTTCATCAAAGTCCGAGTCGGTGGCAGTGCTTGAAGGAGCAGGACTTGTATCTAAGCGTCTGCAGGAAGTAGAAGAAGAAGGCCGCAAATCTCGGATCATCCGACAGAGCAACGTTGGAGAGATGCCAGAGCAATTATAGACCTTCAAGGCTTCCACATGTGTTTTGGCCAAAGGGAATGCAGGCAGTATTTGACCTGGGGGAGCATATTTTTTATATTTTTGTAAAAAAAAAATATTTTTCCATTGCCATTACCACATGGTAGACAGCGGAAGCTTTGACAGAAAAGACTCAGGGATGGTATTTACATTTTATATCTGGTTATTTTTAAAATATATGTTTGTCATAAGGTTCATTTTAATAAATAAAATGGAGTCAGTTGAGTCTTTTAAAGACCAAACCTCTTCAACAGCACGGCTGGCACAGCATCGAAGCCTTAAATAGTAACATTGGCTATTATGTGAATGCTATGTCTCTTACACACACTGGCACACATCATACCCATGATGGTATATGCATTACTTTTCGTATATGATGAATAGAAGCTACCTGCAGCTAACAGATTCAAAATTTAAGCCTCCCGTATTGGAGTAGGATAGGGACAGTCCAAATCGGGTTGGTTGCTGATAGGCTTTGTATTTCTGTCTGTCCAGTCTTGACACTTTACACAGCCCTGCCTGGCAGGGCAGGAGACCTAGCTTTTTCCCTGCTGAAGTTCAGTACCATTTGTAGGTCTTGTCCCTCACCCATCACTGTGGTTGGACAGATTGGAGAAGCAACAGTCTGATGACCTTATCTCTATTAACCTCTACACACCGACCACCTCCCAGTCCTTCAGGAGTTCTAAAAGCCGGTAGGGGGGGCATTAGGGCCATGTGACTGCTGTGATTGGCTGTCACAGTGGTCACATGATCAGAAAGCTCCCGATCGCTAGTATGCATCGGGAGTTTACCGGTACCCACCTGCTACCGTGCTGGGAGCATGCTCTCAGCACGGTAAGTTATTTTTACAGGGCCACCTCGGCGGGTGGGCCTTAGCGCCAAGCAGCTGCATATATGCGCCAGCATCAAGGGGTTAAATACAAAAACATTCTACATAGTGGAGGTTTTTTTGAGGCACAAACCAAAGAAAAGATTCCATCACAAAACTTTTATATAAGATCATCAGATTTTATTATACAGCATCTCATATGAATTAGATTAGAAATTATATTATTGTTGTTTAGTCGTGTCTGACTCTTCGTGACCTCATGGACCATAGTGTGCCAGGCTTTTCTGTCCTCCACTGCCTCCCGGAGCTTGCTTAACTTCATGTTCATTGTTTTCGATGATGCTATCTATCCATCTTGTTTTCTGTCGTCCCCTTCTCCTTTTTTGCTTCCATGTTTTCCAGCATCAGGGTCCTTTCCTAAAAGTCCTCTTTGCATTAGGTGGTCAAAGTATTAGAGTTTCAGCTTCAGGATCTGTCCTTCCAGTGAATATTCAGGGTTGATTACCTTCAAGATTGACTGACTGGTTTGATCTTCTTGCCGTTCAAGGGACTTTCAAGAGTCTTCTCCAACACCATAGTTCAAAGGCATTCATTCTTCGGCGTTCAGCCTTCCTTATGGTCCAACTTTCACAGCCATAGGTTACTACTGGGAATACCATAGCTTTGACTATACGGTAGGGCAGTGTTTCTCAACTCCAGTCCTCAAGGCGCCCCAACGGGTCATGTTTTCTGGATTTCCCTCAGATGAAACAGCTGTGGTAATTACTAAGGCAGTGAAACTGATCAAATCACCTGTGCAAATCAATGGAAATCATGAAAACATGACCTGTTGGGGCGCCTCGAGGACTGGAGTTGAGAAACACTGCGGTAGGGTGTTGTCTCCAATTTTTCTAATGTTGTCTATTTTGTCATTGCTTATCCTCAGGCTGTATATATCAACACTCTATAATTCACATGACATTAAAGCGGTATTAAACCCAAAACCAGCAATATATTTCAGTTTACCAATCATTAGATGTGGCTTTTCCCCCCTCTGTTTTCACCTGATGATCTGGCCAGTAACACACCTCCTGTATTAGAGTGCCCCACACTGGATGAATGCGCACAGGGGGCACCTTTAGAAAGCAGCATTGTCAGTCTAAGGGGAGATGAGTGTTAGATGTACTAGCAGATTTAGATGGACTAACAAATTGAAGCTAAACTCTAGCTAGTACTTTTTTTAACCAGTTACAGCAAACGGTATATATTTTTTTCCTTTTTTAGGTTTTACATAAAATATGATTTATTGTATTCACCCCTGCCAGTGTTAAATGGTTTGTCTCATCCCAGTAACTGATGCATTCTGCTGGAGAGCTTGTTCTTTTGAAAAACAAACTTACTGGCTGGATCACCAGATAAAGATAGAAGAAAGAGAGCCTAAAAAAGAGAACTAATGCAGTCATCACATCTAAGAATTGGTAAGCTGCAATATTATACATTTTTGCTTTTGGGTTTTCAACAAATTCTTATATTACCTATGACCGTGATGGCGAACCTTGGCACCCCAGATGTTTTGGAACTACATTTCCATGATGCTCAACTACACTGCAGAGTGCATGAAAACATCTGGGGTGCCAAGGTTCGCCATCACTGGCCTATGACATTAGATTTGTGGATGTTTCAACAAACTCTGGGGATAAAGCGGATATCTGTAATATGCATACTAGTGACATTATACCCAATTTATTCTGAATATATCACATCTGCATAATCAATCTTGCATCCAATAACACTAGGAAGCATAGAGTTTCAAGTTTGGTCAGCCTTATATGATCAAAACATTTCATCCAGTATCGGTCTCTTCTGTGGAAGCCACCATCGGCCAAGAGAGCAATGTCTAGAGCAAAGTTTCCCAACCAGGGATCCATTGAACCCTAGGGCTCCTCCAGGGGTTGCTAGGGATTCCTTAAGCATTGAACAATTTCTGTCTCTTAGATAAGTTTCCACTCACGCCATTGATCCTTTTTAGGTATCTGTAAGGAGGTAATTCTTCCCAATGACCACAAGTATAAGGAGCATTCTTCCCACTGTCCATCACACTAATGTATCATGAGCTGTAGATTATAGTAATTTTTAGTAGGAGTTCCCTGAAACCATAAAGATATTTCAAGGGTTCCTTCAAGGCTGGTCTAGAGGGCCATCATAAGTAGAATGTTTTTGTATTTATATGATTTATGGAATGTTGGCGCAGGATTAAAGTTATTTCCTTCCTCCTGGTTTTCTCTGTTACTCTGGTCTCCCCTCCTACAGCAAGAGGCTAATATCGTGTCAAATTCTGGTACTTACCCTGCTTACATTTAAAAATTAATTACATTTGATGATTTATTAACCCCCTCGCTGCCACCAATGTAAGGCCTGAAATGTGTTCACATCACAGCCAATTGTCCGCTTTCTACTTGAAATGATTTGGGCTGCTTTACAGCTGCGGCAAAAATGATACCCCGCTATCGTGTTTGGAGAGCATTTTGATGACAGGGCCATTGGTGCAGGCAATGCAGGCAGTTGTGGCACGGTGGTGCGGGCTTTTAAAATTTAAACCAGGCAGTGAGGAGGGGACATAGCGTCGTTCTCACCCCAGCCACCTGCCCTATGAAAAGCGATCCACCCTGGGTCGTTTCTCAGAGTGGTGGCAAGGGCTACTGCACCTTTAAATGAGCCCTTACTTGCAGAATCAACAAGTGACAACAAAAGAGAAAAATTAATCAAATACCGTAAAACCTTGGTTTGAGAATAGCTTGGTTTGAGAGCGTTTTGCAAGACAAGCAAAAATGTTTGATAAATTGTGACTTGATATACAAGCAGCATCATATCACAACTGAGTATAAAAGAGAAGAGAGGCGCCTCTAAGTGTAGCAATAGGGTTATATTTAATGAAGGCACAACATTTAGCAACTCACATAGTTGATAATTAGAACAGGCACATTTAAGTATGCAGGCATCCTCTTTTAATCAACCATGTGACTTGCTAAATGTTGTACCTTCATTAAATGTAACCATATTGTTACACTTAGAGGCGCCTCTCTTCTCTTTTATACTCTGTAGCTCCTGCTGGATTTGGCTTCTAATCCCCTTGTGGAGGCTTCCATTTGTGGATGGACATTTTATGGTTACACAACCTATCACATTGCTATAATCTTTTTATATGGACTATAAACTGAAGGCCTTATGAATAAATGGTTGTGGAACGAATCATTAAACTTTCCATTATTTCTTATGGGAAAATTTGCTTTGATATACAAGCGCTTTGGATTACAAGCATGTTTCCAGCTCTCTGCCTTATTTGCAATTCCTTTGGTGTGCATGGGTTGATGGGAATTCCACATATAAATGATTTCAGATACTGTATTGTCGTTCTTCAGGGAATTGTTTTACAGCCAAAAAAAAATGCTTTATGAGACGTTTGAGAATAAACTATCAGGCTTTAGGCAATGGGGTCATCAAGCGCAAATGAATACATTTGAAGAGCAAAATGCTCAAAGTAACCAGTAAGAATGCCTCTTTGATGTGGTTCCAGTAAGCTTAGATATGATTGGTTGCTATGCACTGCACTTTACGTGTCGCATTGCCTTGCTAGACAAGCCTGTTCCAACTTGCACAGAATACAGATCATTTATGGATATTGCATAACTTTGTTCTGAACCTTTTGTCATACTGTCATTTTTGGAGAATTTTTTTTTTACACGCAAATTGTACATTGCATTTTTAAATGTATTTTTTCAATTGTGCTGCTAGAAATAATGTTATATTGTGCAAATGTTAACTTTTTTCTTTGGACTGCAAATATAATAATGTTATCGCAATCAGCAGTGTGCCCTTCTCTAAAATATGGAATTGTGCTACAAATTATTTTTTTTTAATTCAATACCATTACAAAACAAATCCTTTTTTTTAAAAAAACATAACCGCTTCCAGACTTCCCCTTGTACATTTACAGCAGCAGGGCGGCCCTTCAGCGCGAAATCACGTACCTGTACATGATTTTGATTTCTGGGTCTGGGGCGCGTGCACCGCCGGCGACCCGCTTCTGCTGTGATTGCACGCAGCGGGAGCCAATCAGCGTGTCTGATGGACCCCGATGTCCGCTGGGACCCACTGATCATTCCCAAGGCAGACAGAATGGCCTTTTGCCTATGTAAACAAGGCAGATTGCCGTTCTGTCAGAGAGGAAGACCTGAAGAAGTTGTAGATGCTATAACTTTTGCGCAAACCAATCAATATACGCTTATTGGGACATTTTTTTACCAAAAACATGTAGCAGAATACATATTGGCCTAAATTGATAAAGAAATTTAGATTTTTATTTATTTTTATTTTTTTTACTTTTTTTTTAATTGGATATGTTTTATAGCAGAACTGACAATTGTGCGGTCGTTCGACGCTGTACCCAAACGAAATTTGCACACTTTTTTTTCCCCCACAAATAGAGCTTTCTTTTGGTGTTATTTGATCATCCCTGCGTATTTTATTTTTTGCACTATAAACAAAAAAAGCGCGACTATTTTGAAAAGAAAAAATAGTTTTTACTTTTTCTGTAAATATCCCCAAAAATGTTTTTCAAAAACAAATTTCTTCATCAGTTTAGGCCAATACATATTCTTCCACATATTTTTGGTAAAAAAAAAAAAAAAAATCGTATGTTGATTGGTTTACGCAAAAGTTATAGCGTCTGCAAACTATGGGAAAGATTTTTTTACCGTCCCTTTTTTTCTTTTACTAGTAATGGTGGTGATCTGTGATTTTTAGTGGTATTGGTTATGATAGATTTGATGGTGCTCCTAGGGATCATCAAAGATTTAGATTTTTTTTTTTTTTTTATAACCTAACCCTGACTTGTATATAACCCAAAAAGTGTGGAAATATGGCCGCCTCTACCTCACATTACTCCGCGCCGAGAATCACTGCGATATGTGATGTAGTGTAAAAAATCAGCTACTTAAAATAATAATAAACATATGTGTGTAAGCAATAAAATCATAGAAAACAAAAAACAATGCCAAAGTCTCTAATCTTTTATTGCAGCAGCGCTATGTGTCAAGCCTATCCAGACACAAAAAGAAAAAAGCCATTGATCAAGGAGATCCAGGAAAGTTCAAATAGCTGTGTTCTGCAGAAGTGAAGAGCTTCTTTCACCAAGGATAATCACCCTGTGCAGGGGAGACCACCCCCAATGAGATTGCACTCACCAGAAATTCAGCATACACAAGCCTTATGATGTTATCATTAGTAGCTTTCTGTCTCCTTTATCCAACCACCAGATGTCAGTAACATTCTCGGTTGATACCGCATAACATATGGGAGGAATAAGATAACCATATAGCATAATATTGCTAAAACAATTTTATTGAATCATCCAAATATTCCCCCCTTGTAAAACTGTGTACCAAATATATAATATAAACGAACATTTGTAATAAAGTGCACTGTGCCTGATATTCCATCTCCCGGGAGGTTCTCCAGAGTGTTCACTGAATACAGCTACCAACCTACTTCCTAGTTCCTCTCCGGTGCGTGGAACGCACGCGTCACGTCCGGTAGATTACATCGCTGACGCGTTGCGTCACTTCCGGACGTCGTCTGAGGGCGTAATCTACCTTCTGGAGGGCCAGTATTTATGTGAGTGGTAGGTGCGGCAGCCAATAAGGTGAGACCTGCTAACAAGACCCCGCCCCGCATAGATCAGCGTTCAGGGAGCTGTCAGCAATGGGGAATAATAGCTCCACAAGACCTTATCTTACACGAATGAATCGGACTGCCGAAAACCTATCACCACCGGCTACTTAAAGGAAAATGACTCACATGTCTATTACAGGAATATACCATAAATACATTCATACTAATACACATATACAATTATTATATGCAAAGAACTATATCTGCATGCTAATTTAAGTATGCAAACCGCAAGCCGATATAATTCCCTATAACTAATCAAGACGTGTGATTTTCTGATGGAATATGTATAACAGCCTGCATGTTAATGCTTCCTATTTCAACTTCCTATTTCCACACTGGGCCACTACCCTCAGCATTAATATGGGTATCAAAATAAATATCCATGGAGGATGCAATGCAAACTAAAATAGTAAGGCATTCAAACTAAAATTGTGCATAATCAGCGTGATGCCCGAAGTGTGGGTCATATATGACCAATATAAAATATCTGAAATTAGAATTATGACCTACATGTAATTTGGGGAATTCAATTAAGATTGAAATTTAAAATTTACACTATAAAATATATATATATATATACCATATTTATCGGCATATAACACGCACTTTTTTCCCATGAAAATCAGGGGAAAATCGTGGGTGCGTGTTATAGGCCGATCCCCCCCCAATTGTGTGTGATCGGAGCGATCGCGGCAATTGCCGTGATCGCCGCTGACATACACAGCCGTGTGGAAATTCAAATACGGCGCCGAGACTGCAGGGTCTCGGCGGAGCGGAGCTACACATAGCCGAGAGTCCTCGGGTTTTCTCGGCGCCGCTTACAGTCCCGCCCATAGGGCGGAACTGGGCGGGACTGTAAGAGGCGCCGAGGAAACCCGAGGACTCTCGGCTATGTGTATCAGCGCTCCGCCGAGTCACTGCAGTCTCGGCGCCATATTTAAAATTACACAGGGCTGTGTATGACGGCAGGGATCGCGGCGATCCCACCCACAAAGCTGCACGGGGGGGGGGGGCAAGGCTGCACGGGGGCAAAGCTGCACTGGGGACAAGGCTGCACTGGGGCAAGGCTGCATGGGGGCAAAGCTGCACTGGAGAAAAGCTGCACTGACATGGCTGCACTGACATTGCTGCACTGACAAGGCTGCACTGGAGAAAAGCTGCACTGACATTGCTGCACTGACAAGGCTGCACTGGGGCAAGGCTGCACTGGAGAAAAGCTGCACTGACATGGCTGCACTGACATTGCTGCACTGACAAGGCTGCACTGGGGCAAAGCTGCACTGACAAGGCTGCAATGGACACTGGGGCAAGGCTGCACTGACACTGACAAGGCTGCAGATGGACACCGATAACGCTGCATTGATGGGCATTTTAATGTAAGTTTTTCTTCCTTAAACTTTACTGCTAAAAGTTTTTTTCCTTAAAATTCCCTCCTTAACTTGGGTGCGTGTTATACGCCGGCGCGTGTTATACGCCGATAAGTACGGTAACCTACATTTATTCTTACTATATATGTGACAGACTATTCAAGATTATATGTCAATACTATGTGTCACTGATAAAACCATTTATGTGTCACTGATAAAACAGTTGATATCCAGCTCAATATTAAGGCCTTTGGGGGAGAGTACGTCCACAGAATAAATCCACCGAGTTTCGCGTTTGGATAGTTCTTGGATGCGATTCATACCTCTCCAATGAGTTTGGAGATGTTCCACACCCCAAAATTCCAACCCCGTTGGATCCATATTATGTTTCAACTTAAAATGTAATGAAACATTATGGGCCTTGTAACCTATTTTGATGTTATTAATATTCTCAGAAATTCTAACTCGTAGCAATCTCTTCGTGCGGCCTATATAAATAAGGCCGCAGGGGCATTTTATAGCATAGACCACGTAAGTACTATTGCACGTTATAAATTGTTTAATGTCAAAAGAATGATTATTCACAGAAGAAACAAAATTGTCAATTCCCCTCAATGGTCTAGCAACTTCTCTGCATGCTTTGCATTTTCTGCATGCAAAGAAACCGTTTCAGTCCCAAAATGACTGAGGGCGTTTGGGAGGATCTATACCTTTTTTACCATTTTATCACCGAAATTCGTGGTTTTTCTATAAATGAATTGAGGTGTGGGTGGAAGTACGGTAGTGAGTTTCTTGTCCATTAAAAGGATGTGCCAATGCTTTTTAAAAATGTACTCAACTTCCTTATACTGAGAATGGAATTGAGAAATGAAACCCCATTCTTTATTGCGATTATTTTCATTCCTAGAAGGCGCATCTGAACGGTCCTGATCTACTTCTTGTAAGCACGCTGCCCTGGGCAGGGCTGCTACTTCTTCCACCACTTTTTTTAGGATCTCCAGTTTATACCCCTTAGCTTCAAATCTCTCTAAGGATTTTGGACTGGAGAAAGAACTCAGCTTCTTCGGAGCAATTTCTTTTTAGCCTCATGATTTGACCTTTTGGAATATTTTTGAGCCATAAGGGATGATGGCCGCTGGTAATAGGTAAATAGCTATTCCTATCCATTTTTAAAAAAAATACCTTTTGTTTCTAATTTGTCGTTTCTTCGATATATAGTAACATCAAGAAAATTGATTGTATCCCTATGCCAATTTGAAGTCAATATTATATTGTTATTGTTATGGTTTAATGTTTGTAAAAATGATTCTTTTGAATCAGGTGATCCGGCCCAAATAAAAAACAGATCGTCAATAAAACGTTTGTAGAAAATTAATTCTGGACGTTGTTCTCTAAAGATGGTTTTGTCTTCCCACTCCGCCATGAAAAGGATTGCGATACTGGGCGCGAATTTCGCGCCCATTGCAACATCTCTCTGTTGTGTATAGAAATTTCCACCATACCAAAAATAATTGTGACTGAGGCAGAAATCAAGAGCATTCCTCAAAAAGACTTTTTGATTGTGGGGAAGGTCATCTCTTTGGCACAGAGCCCAATTGAGCCAGCAGGGCATCATCGTGCTGTATAATGGAGTACAGAGATGCAACATCTGCTGTGACCAAAATGGCCTGTGGTTTATCTGTTAGATCAACATTCTGCAAACAGTTCAGGAAATGTTTTGTGTCTCTAAGATATGAACGAGTACACATAACGCTCTTTTGTAAAAAACAAAACTGGCCCATTCTTGCAGAAACCGACTCAATGCTATTTACGATGGGTCTTGCTGGAGGGTTGGTGGGGTCCTTAGTACCTTTGAGCAGCCTACATTATACACTCTGCCAAAGATTCATAAGAACCGCTTCTCTTTCTCTGTTAGAACCCCACTTCTTGATCCCATATCCACCAGAGTTTTTAATTGATCCCTATAGGATTGAGTTGGATCATTATCAAGAGGTTTGTATGTCACCTGATCAGAAAGCATATCCATAATCTGACCATGATATAGATCCTTTGGGAGTATCACCACACCTCCTCCCTTGTCAGCTGGGCTTATGATGATTTCTTTTCTTTCCTCTACCATAGTGATGCCTTCACTAATGTGTCTCATGTTCACCTCCTTATTTGGTTTGAGGCGTTCCAAGTCCCGTAGAATCAATCCTTTAAACACCTCTACTTGGTGATTCGGGTTATTAAGAGGATTGAAAAGAGATTTGTTTTTTAGGCCACTATTAATCACTTTATTGGGCTTCTGGATAGTAACAGCAGTGGAAAAAGAATTACATCCTATAAAATATTTTTTGATATTCAATTTTCTGATGTATTTGTGAATATCGATGAATAACCTTGACTTGTACCTCTCAACAACATTGTCCCTTACTTGTTTGGAGAGTTCCTTGGTCTTCATGGCAGTGTTTGGTTAGTGGTGCTTAGGTGTTGCAGCCTCTGGGGCCTTTCAAAAAGGTGTGTATATGTAATGACAGATCATGTGACACTTAGAGTGCACACAGGTGGACATCATTTCACTAATTATGTGACTTTTGAAGGTAATTGGTTGCACCAGAGTTTTTTTGGGCTTTATAACAAAGAGGGTAAATACACACATGCCAATTTATCATTTTTTTTATTTCTGAAAAATAGTTTTATGTATATATTTTTCTAATTTTAGTTCACCAACTTAGACTTGTGTTCTGATCCATCACATATAATTCAGATTAAAAAAAAAACATTGAACTAAAGGCTGTAATGTAACAAAATAGGTAAAAAGCTAAGGGGAGTGAATTCTTTTGCAAGGCGCGTTATGTCAGGTTCCCAGCAGACTTTGGTGGAGAATTACTCTTGAATTTGGCTGTGTTCTGGTGGCACAGGCAGCAAGAAGGCAAGTATTTTTTTTGTTATGCAGGTATGCATGTATCGCTGTAACGATCTGCTTTAACCACTGAAATGTAGTGCTGATTCTTACTCCAACAATATGGAGCTTATTTTACTCCAACTGACACCATAGATGGAAAATCTTTTCCTCTCATTCCCACTAATGTGTATCTCAAAGGTGGAGAAGGACCTGGGTGTTCAGGTAGATCATAGGCTTAATAATGACATGCAATGCCAAGCTGCAGTTTCTAAAGCTAGCAAAATACTTTATTGTATTAAAAGGTATAGACTGCAGAGAGGGAGAGACATACTGTAATTTTTCCCCTGTAAAAAAATCATTAGTAATGAGCAGTCCAGTGTTGGACACCAATTCACAAAAAGGATATCGGGGAACTGGATAAATTGCAGAGGGTAACAGCCAAATTCATAAGAGGCATGCAGGAGCTCAGCTATGAGGAAAGATTAGCTGAACTGAGTTTATTCTCTCTTAAAAGACAATTAAGGGGATATAATGACCATATATAAATACATAAGTGGTCCATTTAGTGAACTTGGTGTAGAGTTATTCACTTTTAGGTCATCACAAAGGACAAGGGGCAAGTATTTACATCTGGAGGAAAAGAGCTTTACCCTAGACAGAAAGATTTCTTCACAATAAGAGCCCTGCAAATATGGAATAGACTCCCTCAAGAACTAGTTCCGACCAGCCCAGATTGTTGATCCAGGGAATATCCGATTGCTTCCTTGGGGGATCAGGAGTCTTTCCTTTACTGGAGCAAACTGGACCATGCTTCATCGGGTTATTTTACCTTCCTTATTATCAACTGTGGGTTTAGGGCTCTGTATATGGAAGTTTTCAATTTTTTTTCTATTTGATTTAGATGAACCTGAGTTTTTCCAACCTGACAGGTAACTGATACCAATGATATGGAGCTAATTTTCCTCCCACTGAAACCAATGATGGAGCTTAAGTTCCATTTCATTAGTGTCAATAGAAGGAAAGTATTTTCTTCCCATTAACACCAATTATAGGGCTTACTTTCCTCCCACTGACACTAATAATATGGGACATACTTTCCTACAATTGATGGCAATGGTAAGGATCTTACTATCCTCCCACTTGAACTAATGATGGGCCTTATTTTTTCAGAATTAGAAATAGACTTTGGAAACTTAACATTAATAATTTACCGGGACCAGATGGCTTGCACCCGAGGGTACTTGGGGAACTCAGTCAAGTAATTGCCAGACCATTGTTCCTTATTTTTACTAACGGGAATAGTACCAGGTGATTGGAGAAAAGCAATGTAGCACCAATATTTAAAAAAGAGCCGAAATACATCCCTGGGAATTAGACCAGTTAGCCTAACATCAATAGTATGCAAGCTCTTGGAGGGGATGATAAGGGGCTATATATAAGATTTTAGTATTGAAAATGGTATCATTAGCAGTAATCGGCATGGATTCATGAAGAATCGTTCTTGCCAAACCAATCTATTACCCTTCTATGAGGAGGTGAGCGGCCATATAGATAAAGGAAGGCCTGTAGACGTGGTGTATCTGGATTTTGCAAAAGCATTTGACACAGTTCTCCATAAACGTTACTGTACAAAGTAAGCCGTTGTCATGGACCATAGGCTGAGAATATGAATTGAAAACTGGTTACAAGGGCGAGTTCAGAGGGTTGTGATAAATGAGGAGTACTTGGAATGGTTAGGGGAGGGTTGTGGGGTTTCCCAGGCTTCTGTGCTGGGACCAATCCTATTGGGATGGGGTAAACAGTTAAATCTCTGTATTTGCGGAAGACACTAAGCTAAGCAGGGCAATAACTTCTCTGCAGGATGTGGAAACCTTGCATGAAGGTCTGAACAAATTAATGGGGTGGTCAACTACATGGCAAATGAAGTTTAATGTAGAAAAATGTCAAATAATGCATTTGGGTGGCAAAAATATGAATGCAATCTATACACTGGGGGGAGAACCTCTGGGGGAATCTAGGATGGAAAAGGACCTGGGGGTCCTAGTAGATAGCAGCAGCTTGGCATTGCATGCCATTGCTGAGCCTAACAAAGCAAACAGAATATTGGCATTCATTAAAAAGGGGATTAACTCCAGAGATAAAGCGATAATTCTCCCACTCTACAAGACTGGTCCGGCCGCACCTAGAGTATGCTGTCCAGTTCTGGGCACCAGTCCTCAGGAAGGAGGTACTGGAAATGGAGCGAGTACAAAGAAAGGGAAAAAAGCTAATAAAGGAGCTGGAGGATATTAGTTATGAAGAAAGGTTGCAAGCACTGAACTTATTCTCTCTAGAGAAGAGACGCTTCGGAGGGGATATGATTTAAGTTTACAAATACCATACTGGTGACCCCACAATAGGGATAAAACTTTTTTGCGGAAGGGAGTTTAATAAGATATGTGGCCACTCATTAAAATTAAAAGAAAAGAGGTTTAACCTTAAACTGCGTAGAGGGTTCTTTACTGTAAGAGCGGCCAGGATGTGGAATTCACTTCCACAGGCGGTGGTCTCAGCAGGGAACATCGATGATTTCAAAAAACTATCAGATAAGCACCTGAATGACCGCAACATACAGGGATATACAATGTAATACTGACATGTAATCACACACATAGGTTGAAAAAAGACACAAGTCCAACCTATGTAAAAGAAGCCCTAAATTGAGCCCTAAGAAGCACCTTTAAAGAGGAAGCAAACTTCCTCTGCTGACATTTACCTATAGGTAAGCCAATAATAATGCTTACCTATAGGTAGTGTAAATATCTCCTAAATGTGCGCCGTTTAGGAGATATTTCATAGAAGCTTTTAAAAAGTTCAATGATGGCTCATACACTTACTAAAAAATTGTAAAAATAAAAAGCATCAAAGGTGTCAGTGAGAGAAAATAATACGTCTTTCGTTAAAAAGTGGAGCTTATTGTATCTCACTTCCACCCAAAAAATTCGATTTCTTTTTCTTTATTTACACCAACAACGTGGGGTTTTGTCAGGGCAGATATGACAATATCCATTATGGCTATGCGACTCCACGTACGCGCATTAGCAATCGCCGTGTAACGGCGAACGCACGTTAGCGACGGCTAACGTGCGTACGCAAAAAGTGCTAATAACCAGTGTTCTGCTGGCCTATATAAGGACTCCAAATGCTCTCATAAGTCGCTGGATTATTGTCAGCTCTGTATCCTGTGTTCCTTGCTCCTGTTGGATTATCTGTTATGGACCCGGATTACCCTGACCTGCTCTGGCTTCTCTCCTGGCTCTGAACCCGGCTTGTTTCATGGACCTGCTCTTGTGTGTTCCAGATTGACTCCTTGTGTTTGACCCCCAGCCTGGCTTCTGACGACGTCTCTGCTTTTCCACCTGTTAAGATCCGCCAGTACCGCCAGGGAATCATTGGCTGTGACCACCCTCTCTGCTCCTGGGTGTCCGCTCCTGGAACCTTCAGACAGCTTCACCAGCAGGCAACCTGTGCATCTCTGGGCATAGCACCCTCTGTCTCCAACTCCAGGGGTGCTCTGCACGCAACCACAAGGGAAGCCCTCTCGTCACCTCAGGCTCCAGCCTGGTACATGACAATCTTATTTTATCTCACTGACACCAATGATGGGGCTAATCTCATTCATTTAGACAAAATGGGGAAAAATTTTGTCCCAATGACACCAACAATATTGGGCTAAATTTACTCCCACCGATATCAACAATGGTGCTTTTTTTTATCCCACTTATACCAACAATATGAGGCTTATTTTATTTTCCTCCCAATCATACCATTGATGGGGATGTTTTATTCCCACTGACATTGATAGCATTGAGCTTAAGTGATCCTGCTGACAACAAGGCTTATTTTCCACCCACTGAGATCAGTTATATGGGGCTTATTGTCCTCCCACCAATGACACCACTTATTTTACCTTGTATTTTACTACTCCTTTTGATATGAATAATGGGCGTTATTTTCCTCCAACTGACGATTATATGGCGCTTACTCCCACCCACCACCCCACCCCACCCCACAAACATACTTGTCTTGTATGTTGTATCTTCCACCACCTTACACCAAACAAAAAGGGGTTTGTTTGCCTTAATGAATATGAGCGACAAAGGGCTCAAGAGGGATAACCTCTCATACCAATGACAGGATTTAAGTTTTCTTCATACTGTCTCTCTGATTTTTTAGGGGACTTGCTAGTTAAGTTCTTAAACAAAAAAGGTGCCGTACCCAGCTGATCTTTCATCTCTTTCATGTTGCCCAGGTAGACCTTCGCCTGCCAAAGTTTGCCTAACGCAGACATAGAGCTTTTTTTTTTTCGAAATATGGTGCTTCTTGTATTACACTTACACCAAAAAATGATACCAAGTTTTATTCCAATGACACCAAGGATGGGGCCTTATTAATCCCACTGACCCCACTTATATGATCATTTATTTATTTTTTTATTTTTTTCTTTACCACATCAGCGAATATCGCTAGAGGGCAGAATCAGCTTAACATTCATTAAATGTCGCCTTCGCCAATTCACATCATTGTGGTATAATATGCTTTTCCTCTTTTCCAGTTAAGAAATCACAGTGTAAAGCTTTATTAAGTTAACATGCTAAAAGCCCTGGTTACTTATTCTCAAATACCCATTTTTGGACTAAAAGCAATGAGACAAGAAGACCTTGACCCTTGCTAACTGAAATATCTGAGCTAGTATTGCAATAAAGGTACCACGAGCCACCCTACAAAAAAAACAAAAACACAAAACAAAGAAGACTAAGAAAAGAGAACTAAACGAATGGGCCCCCCATGCCCACTCCCTAATGATGAAGCCAATATTGTACATACCAGTATAAGGACATAGTTACCCACCTTCCCTCCCCCCCTTCCCCGAACACTACCTAGGATAATTACATAACCAAAAACAAGATTTACATACTTTCTACTATTACCTACAATAGCTTATCGATCCAATCACCCTAATCACCCGATACCATGAAGAATTCATATTCCTATCGGCCTTGTCATATCGAAGCTATGGCCCGCTCTGCTGCACTACGAACTCTCCATTGGAGCGGCCCACCTTTTCCCCCACGGCTTCCACATTCTATCAAATTCCTGGAGATTACCTCTCCTAATATATTCCGATCTTTCCCTACACAGGGTCTCACTAAGTGTATCTATCCAGTCTTTCACAGTCGGGGGGTCCTTTGATTGCCATCTTAAAGCTATCATTTTCCTAGCTTGGAACAAGCCTCTCGAGATGGCCAGTGTGGTACTCCTCCTCTCCCCCTCTACCCATCTATAGCCCAAGATACATACCACAGCCTCCCTTTTCACTACTGTGCCAAAAATATCTCCCAGGCTGTTAGTCACCCCCTCCCAGTACCGAAACAGCTTGGGGCACCTCCACATCATGTGTATGAGATCCCCAGTCTCCCGGCATCTGGGACAGCTATCATTAAGCCTTCTGCCAAACTTAAAAAGGCGTTTAGGTGTGTAATAGGCTCTGTTTAGCAGCATCAAATGCAAGATCTTCTGTGGAGGGGACACCGAAACCAATGGCCCCAGCTCCAGAATCCTCTTCCATTGTTCCTGGGTCAGTACTCCTATATCCCCTCCTATTTAGCTCTTACACTCTGGAGTAGCCCCCCCCTGTTATCTGAGTTGCTTAGTTGACCGTAGATCTTAGAAATTAACCCCCTAGTGGGGACTACCTGAAGTATATTTTGAAATAGGGGCATTACTTGCCATCTTAAAGGCCGATCCTTAAATTGAGCTTTGAGGGCATGTTCTGTCTGGCCATACAAAAAAAAAGCTCTTTTTCTTTTTATATGATCATTTTACTCTAACTGGTAGAATTTTTTTTTTAAGGATTTTGAATTTCTTAGGCCTTACTGGAAGACATGCAGTTTTGTGCACATTCCTGCAATGCACAAATATCAACCTAGGATAGCAAAGAGGTTTTCTGTAGAGGGGTCTGAGAAAGTCTGTGGGGAGTGTCCTGGTGAAGAGAAAGGAGGCTGAGGGGGGTTTGAGCAGAAGGGAGGGGCACTGATGAGAGGAAAGGTCTGGGGGGGGGGGTGGCTAAGGGAAAAAGGGAAGGTTAGGGGGTGTGAGGAAGAGAGGGAAGGGCTGGGGAGTCAGAGAAGAAGAGATGAGGTTTGGAGGGGGTAGGGTCTGAGGGGGAAAAGAGATCTGGGAGGTGAGGGGAGCCAAAGGGGGTCTGAAAAGGGGGTGGGGGTCTGGGGGTTCTATGGAGATGTTGGGGGGGGGTCTTGGGATATGAGAAAGGGAGAGTGGGTCTGAGAAGGAGAGGGGAGGTCTAGGGGGATGTCTGATGTGGAGAGGAAAAGTCTGGGGGTGGATATCTGAGGAGGAGAGAGAAGGTCGGGGGGGTGTCTGAGGAGAAGTGGTCTGGTTTGGGGGGAGTCCCCCCCCAAAAATAGAGGGTAGTCTGGGGGGAGACAGGAGGTCTGAGGAGGAGAGGGTATGCTTGGCAAGGGGGGGGGGTATGAGGAGGAAAGAGGCGGCTAAGGGGTCAAGGAAGAGACAGGAGGTCTGAGGAGGGGAGGGGATGTAAGGGGAAGGAGTCTGAGGGGAAGAGGGAAGATGTGGCAGGGTCTGAACAGGCGAGAGTAGGTCTAAGGCAGGGATATGAAATTAGCGGACCTCCAGCTGTTGCAAAACTACAAGTCCCATCATGCCTCTCCCTCTGAGTGTCATGCTTGTGGCTGTCAGAGTCTTGCTATGCCTCATGGGATGTGTAGTTCTGCAACAGGTCCGCTAATTGCATATCCCTGGTCTAGGGGGTCTAAGGAGGAAACTAGAAGGACTGAGATGGAGGGAGGAGGAGAGGGGAAAGGATTCTGAGGAGAGGGGAGGTCCGGGGGAAGGGATTCCGAGGAGGAGAGGGTAGGTCTGGAGGAGGAGAGAGGTCTGAAGGAGGAGAGAGGAGGATCTGAGACAGAAAGGGGAAGTGTGGAGGGGTAAGTCTGGGAGATCGAAGGCGGAGTAGGAAGATTTGGAGGGGGGGGTCTGAGGAGAAAGAAGGTCTTGGGGATTTGAGAAGAAAGAAGGCCTGGTGGGTCAGAGGAGGGGAGGGGAGGTCTAGGGGTAAGGCTTCTGAGGAGGTGAGGGAAGGGGTTCTGAGAAGTAGAGGGAAGGTCTGGAAGGGAGGGAGTTGGTCATACCGTAGTAGGAGAGAGGGTTGGAGGAGAGAGAAGGCTAAGAATGAGAGAGGTTAGGTTGGGGGGGGGGTGGATTGAGGAGAAGAGGGAGGTCTAGGGGGGATTCTCAGAAGAGGGAAGATCTGGGGGAGAGTGTGGAGGAAAGGGAAAGTTTGGGGCATCTTAAGAGGCTAAGAGGGTTTGAGATGGAAAGAGGATGTCTGGGGAAGGGGGGGGGTTCGGTGTCTGAGGAGAAAAAAGGAGGTCTGTGGAGACTGAGGAGAGGGTAGGTTTTGGAAAGGCGGGGGTCTGGAGGAGGAAAGGGAGGTCTGGAAAGTCTGAGGAGGATAGAGGCGGCTAAGAGGGTCTGAGACAGAGAGAAGAGGTCTGGAGAAGGGGGAGGGGGTCGGGTCTGAGGAGAAAAAAGGAGATCTGGGGGGACAGAGGAGAGAGAAGGCCTGGGGGGCTCTGAGGAGAAGAGGGTAGTTCTGTTGGAGTCAGAGAAGAATAGGTTGGGGGGGGATAGGGGAGGTTGAGGGGTTCTGAGGTGGATAGGGGAGTTCTGGAGGGTTCTCACTAGTAGAGAGGGAAGGTCTTGGGGGGGCGGTGTCTGAGTAGGAGAGGAGAAGTCAGGAGGATGTGAGGAGAAGGAGAGGTACTGAAGACAGAAAATGTCTAGGGGGGTCAGAGAGATAAAGAGGAGGCAAAGGGGATCTGAGGGAGAGAGGGGAGATCTGGGGGGTCGGAGGAGGGAGGGAGGGAGGAAGTCTGAGGAAATGAGGGGAGGTCTAGGTAGTCTGAGGAGGAGATTGGACGTGGGTGGGGGGGGATGGGTTGTGAGGAAGAAAAGGGGGCTGAGGAGGATAGGGATGGTCTGGGGGCGGGGGGATAGGGGAGTCTGAGGAGGGAAGGGTAGGTCTGGGAGGAGGAAGAAGTCTGAGGAGCAGGGGGAAGGTCGGCGGGGTGGGGAGAGGAGTATAAGGAAGAGAGGGAGGTCTAGGGTAGTGATGGTGAACCTTGGCACCTCAGATGTTTTGGAACTCATTTCCCATGATGCTCAACTACACTGCAGAGTGCATAAGCATCATGGGAAATGTATATACCGTAGATAGATGTCTTGCAAGCTACCAATGAAGAGTGTCCAAAGAATGTTTTAAACATAAGAGAACCAATCCACAGCCGCTAAGCATATTCACACTCCCATAATCTGTGTATAAAAATGAAAAAATAAACAAATGCAGCGCTATGTGATATATCACTCACTCCAGTGAAAAAAAAAAATATAATTACTGTGAGCAATGCGTGAGTGAATGTTAGAGCAACTTGAATTGCCAAACAAAGAATATGAATGGTAAAAAATATAGGGAGGGTTTAAAGAGGAGAGAGGTCATGTTGGGGGGGGGGGGTTTGAGGAGAAAAGGGGAGGTCTAGGGGGGTTCTCAGCACAGGAGGAGGGGGAGGATCTGGGGAGCTTAGTGGAGGTCCAGAGGGTCTTAGAAGAAGAGAGGTCTAAGGGGAGATTTTAAGGAGGAGAGAGCTCTAGGGGGAGGGTCTGAGGACAAAGGGAGGCCTGAGGAGAATGGTGGTCAGGGAGGGGGCGTCCGAGGAAGAGAAAGGAGGCAAAAGGGGGTTTGAAGAGGAGAGAGGAGGTCCTGGAGGAGGGGAGGGGTGTCTGAGGAGATCAGAAATGGTCTAGGGGAGTCTGAGAAGAAAGGAGGTCGGGGGATTGTCTGAAAAGAAGATGGTAAGGCTGGGGGATCCAAGGAGGAGATGGAAGATGTGGGGAGTCTGAGGAAGAGAAAGGAGGCTAAGGGGGTCAGAGGAGGAAAAAGTAGGTCTTGGGGATTTAAGGGCCAAAATGAGAAAGAAAGCCTGGGGGGAGGATCTAAGAAGGAGAGATAAGACTAGGAGGTCAGAGGGAGAGAGGGGGGGTTCTGGGGGCAGGGATTCTGAGGAGAAGAGGGAGGTTTGGGGGGCCTGAGGAGAGAGGGAAGTTTGGGTGGGGCTGAGAGAGGGAGGGAGGAGGCTAATGGGGAGTAGGAGGGGAAATTTGGAGGATGTGAGGAGGAGAGAGGAGGCTAAGGGGTTGGAGAAGGAGATGGGAGGTCTGAGGAAGAGAAATTAGGCTAATGGGGTTTGAGGAGGAGAAAGGAGATCTCTTGAATTTGAGAAGAAAGAAGGCCTGGGGGGTTTGAGGAGAAGAGGGTAGTTCTGTGGGGGTCAGAGGAGGAGATGGGAGGTCTGGGGGAAAGGGTTCTGAGGAGGAGAGGGGAGGTCTAGGGTGTCGGAGGAGGCTAAGAGGATTTGAGAAGGCGAGAGGTGGTCTGGTTAGAGGGGAGGGTCTAGGGGGGTTATCTGGGGGGAGAGTTTATGGAGTATAGGGAAGGTCTTGGGGTCTTAGGAGGCTAAGAGGGTCTGAGGAGTTCTGGGAGCGGGGGGAGTCTGAGGAGAAGAGGGTAAGTCTGGGGAGGAAAGTAGAGCTCTGAGAAGGAAAAGGATGGCCTGTGGGATCTAAGGAGGAAAGAATATCAGGGGGTCTAAGTAACAGAAAGGAGGCTAAGGGGTCTGAGAAGAAGGGGAGGTCTAGAGGGCCGGAGAAAGAGAGAGCGGGCTAGGAGGGCCTGTGAAGAAGATGGGTGGTTTGGGGGAAGGGTCTGATGAGGAAATGGGAAGTCTGGGGGGTTTTGAGTAAAAGGGGGGTCTGGGGAGGACATAAAAAGTCTGGGGGTCTGAGGAGAAAGACAGTCCTGGGAGGCTGAGGAGAGAGGTGGTCTGGGAAGGACAGAAAAGGTCTTGGGGGGGGGGGATCTGAGGAGAAATTAGGTTCTGGGGTGTGAGAAGAAAGCAGGCAAAAGGCGGTCTAAGGGGAGATCTGGGGAGAAGAGAAGAGAATAAAGGGGTCTGAGGAGGGGAAAAGAGTTTAAGAGGGTCTGAGAAGAAGAGAGGAGGTTAAAGGGGTATTAAGAAAAGAGAGGAGGTCTGGAGGGTCAGGCGGAGAGAGGAGGCTAAGAGGATTTGAGTAGGAGAGAAGAGGCTGGTTGAAGGGGGGGTCTAGGGGGGGTTTTCAAGAGGAGAGAAGATCTGGGGGGAGAGTCTTCGGAGGAGAGGGGAAATCTAGGTGGTCTGATGAGGAGGGGGGTCAGAGGAGGAGAGGAGGCTAAGAGGGTCTTGAGGGGAGGTCTAGGGAGAGGGGGCCTAAGAAGGAGAGGAGGTCTTGGGAATCTGACGAGGAGAGGGGAAGTCTAAGCAGTGAGAGGTGGTCTGATGAGGGAGTGGCGTCTGTGGAAGAGGGAGGTCTGGGAAGTCTGAGGCGGAGAGGAGGTCTAGGGGGTCTGAAGAGAAAAGGGGAGATATGAGGAGGATAGGGGAGATCTGAGGAGGATAGAATAAGTTAAAAAGTTCTGGAGAGAAGAGAGGTCTGGTGGGTCTGAGAAGGAGAGGGTGTCTGAGGAAGAGAAAGGAGGGAAAAGGGGTTTGAAGAGGAGGCAAAAGGTGAATGAAAGAGGGAAGATTTGGAGGGTCTGGGGAGAAGAGAGGAGATCTGGGCGGCTAGAGAGGGGTGGACCGGGAGGTCTGAGGAAGAGAAAGGAAGCTAGGGGGGGTTTGAGGGGGAGAAAGAATGTATTGGAGGATTTGAGAAGAAAGAAAGCCTGGGGGGGTCTGAGGAGGAGAGGGTAGTTCTGTAGGGATCAGAGGAGGAGTGGGGAGGTCTGGGGAAAAGAAAGGAGGCAAAAGGGATTTGAAAAGGAGAGAGGTCTGGTTGGATGATGGGGGGGGACATAGTAGTAGAGAAGAGAGCTAAAAGGTCTGAGGAAAGAGGAGGCTAAGAGGATCTGAGAAGGAGAGGGAGGTTTGGGGTAAGGGGTCAAAGGAGGAGAGGGAGGTCTGGCAAGGCCTGAGGAGAGAGCGAAGTTTGGGCAGGTCTGAGGAGGGAGGGAGGAGGCTAGAGGGGTCTGAGCAGGAGGGGAAATCTGGAGGATGTGATGAGGAGAAAGGAGGCTAAGGGGTTGGAGAAGAAAATGGGAGGTCTGAGCAAGAGAAATGAAGCTAAGGGGGTCTGAAGAGAAGAAAGGAGGTCTCTTGAATTTGTGAATAAAGAAGGCCTGGAGGGTCCGAGAAGGAGAGGGTAGTTCTGTGAGGGTCAGAGGAGGAGAGGGGAGGTCTAGAGGGTCGGAGGAGAGAGGAGGCTAATGCCCCGTACACACGATCGGATTTTCTGACAACAAATGTTTGATGTGAGCTTGTTGGCTGAAACAGTGTATGCTCCATCGAACATTTGTCGTTGGACTTTCCGTCAAAAAATGTTGGATAGCAGGTTCTCAAATTTTCCGCTAACAAATTTTTGTTGTCGGACTTTCCGATCATGTGTACACGATTCCGATTGTGGGTCTCAGGAGGACAGAAAGTCCGGAGGCCTGAAAAGAAAGGCGGTTCGGGGAAGCTGAGGAGGAGATAGGAGGTGTGGGGGGTCTAAGAAGGACAGAAAAGGTCTGGGAAATCTGAGGTGAAAGAAGATAAAAGGCGGTCTGAGGAGAGGGGAGATCTGGGGAGGGTCTGAGAAGGAGAGGGGAGGTTTGGGGGGTTCTGGGGTGAAGAGAGGAGTCTAAGGGGGTCTGAGAAGAGAGGAGGCTAGAGGGGTATTAGGAAAAGAGGGGAAGTCTGGAGGGTCAGAGGAGGTGGACCGAGATTCGGGGGTCTGAGGAGGAGGCTAAGGGGGTCTGAGTAGGGGGGTGCCTGAGAAGAAAAGGGGAGGTCTGGGGTGTATGAAAAAAGAGGAGGTTTGGGGGTTTCACGGAAGAGAGGAGAGGTGTAGAGGGTCTGAGAAGGAGTGAAGAGGCTGAGGGTCTGAGGAGAAGGAACAAGGAGGTCTGGGGAAGAAGAAGGGAGCCTGGAGGGGTCTAAGGAGGAGAGAGAGGAGTTCTGGGAGGGGGGTGTCTGAGGAGGAAAGAAGGGAGGTCTGAGGAGAAAGGGGGAGGTCTGAGGAGGAGAGGGTAAGTCTGGGAGGTCTGATGAGAAGTGTGGCGGTCCAGGGGATCCGAGGAGGAAGTGGAGGTCTAGGTGGTCTGAGGAGGAATGGTCTGGAGGGGAGGTCTGGGGAGGAGTCTAAGAAGGAGAGAAGGTCTTGGGGGTCTGGGAATCTGAAGAGAAGAGGGAAGATCTGAGAAAGAGAGGGGAGGACTGGGGGGGTTTGAAGAGAAGAGGCTAAGGGGGTCTAAGGCGTAGAGAGGAGGACTGTGGGGATTGAGGAGAGATAAGGTTGGGGGGGGTCTAAAGGGGTCTGAATAAAAGAGAAGAGATCTTTGGTGGGGGGGGGGGGGGTCTGTGGGGCTTAGAGGAGGAAAGAAGCAGTCTGGGGGTGTCAGAGGAGGAGAGAGCAGGTCTGAGGGAGAGTCAGAAGAAGTGGGAGGTGGTCTCTGGGGGCTGAGGAGGAAACAGGATGTCTGGGGGATCTGAGTAGGAGAGAGGCAATCAGGGGCATCTGAGGAGGAGAGAGGAGACTAATGTGGTGTGAAGAGAAGCGAGGAGGGCTTGGGAGTTTGAGGAAGAGAGGAATTCTGGTGGGGAGTCTAAGTAGGTCTGGGGGGGTCTGAGGAGGAGAGAAGAAGTCTAGAGGGAGCCTGAAAGGGAAAAGGGAGGTCTGGGGGATCTGAAGTCTAAAGAGAAGAGAGGGATGGTCTGAGGAGGATTGGGGAGTACTGAGAATAGAGTAGGCTAAGGGGGTCTGAAGAGGAGGGTGGTCTAGAGGGGTGTCGAGAGAGAGAGAAAGGAGACAAAAAAGGGTTTGAAGAGGACGAAAAAGGGGGTTGAAGGAGAGGGAAGTTTTGAAGGGTCTGAGGAGAAGAGAGGGTGTCTGAGGGTCTGAAGAGGGGGGGGGACTGTGAGGTCTGAAGAAGAGAAAGGAGGCTAAGGGGGTCTGAGGAGGAGAAAGAAAGTCTTGGGGGATTTGGGAAGAAAGAAGGCCTGGGAGTTCTGAGGAGAGAGGAGGTCTAGGGAAGGTTCTGAGGAAGAGAAAGAAAGCAAAAGGGGTTTGAAGAAGAGGTCTGGTTTGGGGGGAGGGGTCTGAGAAGAGGGAAGTCTAGGGGGGGCTTCTCAGGAGGAGAGGGAAGATCAGGTAGGTTCTGAGGAGGAGAGGAGAAGTCTGGGGGAAGGGATTTTGAGGTGGAGAACGGAGGTCTGAGGAAAGGATTCTGAGGATAAGAGGGGAGGTCTGGGGGGGTCTGAGGAGGGAGTAGGCTAAGTGGGGCTGAGCAGGAGGGGGAAGTCTGGAGGATGTAAGGAGGAGAGAGAAGACTAAGGGGTTGGAGAAGGAGACGGGTGGTCTGAGGAAGAGAAATTAGGCTAGGGGGTTCCAAGGAGGAGAAAGGAGGTCTCTGGGATAAAAGGGGAGGTTTTGGTGTTTGAGGAAAAAGGGAGGTATGGGGGGGTCAGAGGGAAAAAAGGGAGATCTGGAAGGTTTAAAGAAGAGAGGGGGGGTCGGGGGGGGGGCTGAGGAGGGAGTAAGTCTGGGGGGGGTCTGATGAGGAGAGCAGGGGTCTGGGGAGGACAGTGGAGATCGTTTGGGGGTGGGGTCTGAGGAGAAGAGGGAAGGTCTAGGGGGGCTTCTCAGGAGGAGAGGGAAGATCAGGGGGGTTCTGAGGAGGAGAGGTCTGGGGGAAGGCATTCTGAGGTGGAGAAGAGAGGTCTGAGGTAAAGGATTATCAGGAGAAGAGGGGGGGTCTGAGGAGGGAGTAGGCTAAGTGGGTCTAATAGGAGGGGGAAGTCTGGAGGATGTGAGGAGGCTAAGGGGTTGGAGAAGGAGACAGGTGGTCTGAGGAAGAGAAATTAGGCTAAGGGGGTCTGAGGAGGAGAAAGGAGGTCTCTGGGATTTGAGAAGAAAGGCCTGAGGGAGTATGAGGAGGAGAGATGAGACTAGGAGATCTGAGAGGGTAGTCCTGTGGGGGTCAGAAAAGAAGAGGGGAGGTCTGGGGGAAGGGCATAGTAGTAGAGGAGAGCTAGAGGGTCTGAGGAGAGAGGAGGCTAAGAGGATCTGAGACAGAGAGGAGGTTTAGTAAAAGGGTGAGGGTTCAGCGTTTGAGGAAAAAGGGAGGTATGGAGGGGTCAGAGGATTAAAGGGAGAGCTGGAAGGTTTGAAGAAGAGAGAGGGGGTCAGGGGGGTCTGAGAAGAGGAGAGGCTAAAGGGGTATTAGGAAAAGAGAGGATGTCTGGAGGGTTAGAAGAGGTGGGGGGAAGATTTGGGAGGTCTTGAGGAGCAAAGAGGCAACTAAGGGAGTCTGAGAAGGGGTAGGGTGGCTGAGGAGAAAAGGGGAGGTCTGGAGGGCCTGAGGGGAGAGGGAAGCTTGGGCGGGTCTGAGGAGGGAGGGAGAAGGCTATGGGGTTGGAGACGGAGGTCTGAGGAAGAGAAAGGAGGCCTGAGGAGGAGAGATGAAACTAGGAGGTCAGAGGAGGAAAGGGGAGGTCTGGGGGAAAGGATTCTGAGGAGGAGAGGGGAGGTCTGAGGGAAAGGATTCTGAGGGGATGTCTGGGGGAAGGAATTCTGAGGGGAGGAAGGGAGGTCTGGGGGAAGGAATTCTGAGGAGGAGGAAAGGGGAGGTCTGGGGGAAGGGATTATGAGTAGTAGCAGGGAGGTTTGAGGGAAGGGGTGGGGTCTGAGTAGAGGGAAGTCTGGGCGGCCTCAGGACCGAGGGAAATTTTGGAGGGTCTGAGGAGGGAGGGAGGAAGCTAAGGGGGTCTGAGTAGGAGGGTGAAGTCTGGAGGATGTGAGGAGAGAAGGAGATGGGAGGCCTGAGGAAGAGAAATGAGGCTAAGGGGGTCTGAAGAGAAAGGAGGTCTTGGAAATTTAAGGAGAAAGAAGGCCTGGGGAGGTTTGAGGAGGAGAGGGTAAGAGTTAGAGTATACAAGTCTTGGTGTTTGGTTGCTGTCTGCTGTCTGTTGCTGTCTGCTGTCTGTTGCTGTCTGCTGTCTGCTGTCTGTTGCTGTCTGCTGTCTGTTGTCTGTTGCTGTCTGCTGTCTGTAGCTGTTTGCTGGGGTGCTTTTTGGGGGCTTTTCCTTTTGACTTTTTCTGTCACTTTTTAAATAGCTCTTTTTTTTTTCTGGTTTCATCAGTCTATCAATTAAGGGGTGTGGTTAATTGCTCACAGGTGACTATTTAACTGGTTGCAGGGCTCAGTGTGAGCGTGCTCAGTTTGAAGCAGTGGAGCTTGGTGTAAGTGGAGCTGGATTAAGTGGGAGTTAAACACAAGAGTTTAAAACAGGAGGTTATAACAGGGGTCATAGTACCTGTGTAGTGTGAGTATCTGAGTGTTGTCTGAGTAGTGTGTGTGGATCGTTAGTACTGTGTATTGTGTACCTGTGTATTGTCTTGTTGTGTACCTGTGTATTGTCTTGAGTATTAGTGCCAGGAAGCTAGCTGTTAGGTAATTTGGACAGGGTAAAATTTCCCCAATCCTCACTAAATTTAATAGGTACGATGCCCGGCGGGTGTGGAGAGGCGGCTCTTTGTACATCTTGCCGCATGTATGCGTTCCTTGATCATCCGATCGAGGGCGAATACTGCTGTGCAAAATGTAAGCACATTGTTTCCCTGGAAGCCCAGGTTCTGAATCTAGGGAAGCAACTGTCAGCACTGAGAAGTCCCTCCATACTAAAGGTGAGCCAGGAACGTACATGGCAGGTGCCGGCAGGGGCCAGCACAGAGGCGGGTGGAGACAAAGAGGTGCAGGCACTAGCAAAGAGTAGATGGGTGACAGTCAGGAGGGGTAGAGGGGGAAGTGCCAGAGAGGCCGTTCCAGGACTGGAGCATCCCAATAAGTACGCTCCATTGAGTGACATTGGTGAAACCAGTCAGGGACCAGCACTGCTGGAGATGAGGGACTCTCCTAGCTGCCAGGGGAAGAACTCCTCCAGTGAGAGTGGGGGGGCAGCAAAGGGAAAGGAAAGACAGATTCTGGTGGTAGGGGACTCAATTCTTAGAAGGACAGAGAGGGCAATCTGTAACCAAGACCTGAAGCGCCGAACAGTATGTTGTCTACCGGGCGCTCGGGTTCGGCACATCACGGATCTTGTGGACAGATTACTGGGAGGGGCTGGGGAAGACCCGGCTGTCATGGTGCACGTTGGCACCAATGACAAAGTCAGAGGCAGATGGAGTGTCCTAAAGAACGATTTTAGGGACTTAGGAGCTAAATTGAGGAAAAGGACCTCCAAGGTAGTGTTCTCAGGAATACTACCGGTACATCGAGCCACACCAGAAAGGCAGAGGGAGATTAGGGAAGTAAACAAGTGGCTGAAGAGCTGGTGTAGTAAGGAGGGGTTTGGGTTCCTGGAGGACTGGGCCGACTTCTCAGTCGGTAACCGGTACTATAGAAGGGACGGACTGCACCTAAATGAGGAGGGTGCAGATCTGCTGGGAATGAAGATGGCCAAAAAGTTAGAGGGGTTTTTAAACTAGGCGATGGGGGGGAGGGTCCAGAGACAGTGATAGCCAGCGCGGAAGATATTCCAGAGGGTAGTATTGGGGGCATTAGTGGTAGGTTAACCAAAGCACAAAAACACAAGGTGAGTATAGTAGCAAGTCCTAGTTGCAATCTTGAAACACCCAATACGAGGACAATATGCGACCAGTCTAAACTATGTGGCATGTTCACCAATGCCAGGAGCATGGCGGACAAGATGGGTGAACTAGAGATACGGTTGTACAAGGAGGATTTGGATTTTGTGGGAATTTCAGAGACCTGGTTCAACAGCTCTCATGATTGGCTGGCAAACATTCAAGGGTATACCCTATACCGCAAGGATAGAGAAGGTAAAAAAGGGGGAGGGGTATGCCTATATATCAAGAATAATGTACAAGTGAGTGTGAGAGATGACATCACTGAGGGGGCTAGGGAGGAGGTGGAATCTTTATGGGTAGAGCTCCAAAGGGATGAAGCTAAGGGGAAAATAATACTGGGAGTATGCTATAGGCCCCCAAACCTGAGGGAGGAAGTGGAGACGGATCTCCTATCACAAATTGGATTAGCAGCAAGGATGGGAAGTGTTATCATAATGGGGGATTTTAATTATCCAGACATAGACTGGGCGGGGGGAACCGCGCATTCATTTAAGGCTCGCCAGTTCCTTAGTGTTTTGCAGGACAATTTTATGGGTCAGATGGTAGACGCACCAACTAGAAATAAAACATTACTAGATCTACTGATTACCAATAATACAGACCTGATAACAGATGTGGTAATACGGGGCAATTTAGGTAACAGCGATCACAGGTCAATTAGTTTCAGTATAAATCACACAAATAGGAAACATGAAGGGAACACAAAGACACTGAATTTCAAAAGAGCCAACTTCCCTAAACTACAAACCTTGCTAAAAGGCATAAATTGGGATAAAATATTAGGAACAAAGAATACGGAGGAGAGATGGGTTTGCTTTAAGAGCATATTAAATAAGGGCATTAGCCAATGTATCCCATTGGGTAATAAATTTAAAAGAGCGAACAAACATCCCGGATGGCTTAACTCCAATGTAAAAATGCATATAAAAGCAAAGGAGAAGGCCTTCAAAAAATACAAGGTTGAGGGATCATCCTCAGCATTCAGAATTTATAAAGAATGCAATAAGAAATGTAAGGGTGCAATTAGGATGGCTAAGATAGAACATGAAAGACACATAGCGGAGGAGAGCAAAAGAAATCCCAAGAAATTCTTTAAGTATGTAAACAGTAAAAAAGGGAGGACAGACCATATTGGCCCCATAAAGAATGAGGAAGGACATCTGGTTACAAAGGATGGGGAGATGGCAAAGGTATTGAATTTATTCTTCTCCTCAGTCTTCACAAGTGAATCGGGGGGCTTCAGTAACCAAAACTGCAGTGTTTATCCTCATGACACATCACAGGAAGCACCTCCATGGTTAACAGAGGACGGAATTAAAATTAGACTTGAGAAACTTAACATTAATAAATCACCGGGACCAGATGGCTTGCATCCGAGGGTACTTAGGGAACTCAGTCAGGTGATTGCCAGACCGTTGTTCCTAATATTTACAGACAGTCTATTGACTGGAATGGTACCAGCTGATTGGAGAAAAGCCAATGTAGCACCAATATTTAAAAAGGGCCCAAAAAATATCCCTGGGAATTACAGACCAGTTAGCCTAACATCAATAGTATGTAAACTCTTGGAGGGGATGATAAGGGACTATATACAAGATTTTAGTAATAAGAATGATTTCATTAGCAGTAATCAGCATGGATTCATGAAGAATCGTTCTTGCCAAACCAATCTATTAACCTTCTATGAGGAGGTGAGTTGCCATCTAGATAAAGGAAGGCCCGTAGACGTGGTGTATCTGGATTTTGCAAAAGCATTTGACACAGTTCCCCATAAACGTTTACTATACAAAATAAGGTGCGTTGGCATGGACCATAGGGTGAGTACATGGATTGAAAACTGGCTACAAGGGCGTGTTCAGAGGGTGGTGATAAATGGGGAGTACTCAGAATGGTCAGGGGTGGGTAGTGGGGTTCCCCAGGGTTCTGTGCTGGGACCAATCCTATTTAATTTGTTCATAAACGACCTGGAGGATGGGATAAAGAGTTCAATCTCTGTATTTGCAGACGATACTAAGCTAAGCAGGGCAATAAGTTCTCTGCAGGATGTGGAAATCTTGCAAAAAGACCTGAACAAATTAATGGGGTGGGCGACTACATGGCAAATGAGGTTCAATGTAGAAAAATGTAAAATAATGCATTTGGGTGGCAAAAATATGAATGCAATCTATACACTGGGGGGAGAACCTCTGGGGGAATCTAGGATGGAAAAGGACCTGGGGGTCCTAGTGGATGATAGGCTCAGCAATGGCATGCAATGCCAAGCTGCTGCTAATAAAGCAAACAGAATATTGGCATGCATTAAAAGGGGGATCAACTGCAGAGATAAAACGATAATTCTCCCGCTCTACAAGTCTCTGGTCCGGCCGCACCTGGAGTATGCTGTCCAGTTCTGGGCACCAGTCCTCAGGAGGGACGTACTGGAAATGGAGAGAGTACAAAGAAGGGCAACAAAGCTAATAAAGGGTCTGGAGGATCTTAGTTATGAGGAAAGGTTACAAGCACTGAACTTATTCTCTCTGGAGAAGAGACGCTTGAGAGGGGATATGATTTCAATTTACAAATACTGTACTGGTGACCCCACAATAGGGATAAAACTTTTTCGCAGAAGAGAGTTTAATAAGACTCGTGGCCACTCATTACAATTAGAAGAAAAGAGGTTTAATCTTAAACTACGTAGAGGGTTCTTTACTGTAAGAACGGTAAGGATGTGGAATTCCCTTCCACAGGCGGTGGTCTCAGCGGGGAGCATTGATAGCTTCAAGAAACTATTAGATAATCACCTGAATGACCGCAATATACAGGGATATGTAATGTAATACTGACACATTATCACACACATAGGTTGGACTTGATGGACTTGTGTCTTTTTTCAACCTCACCTACTATGTAACTATGTAACTATGTAACTAAGTTTCTGTAGGGGTCAGAGGAGAGGGGAGGTCTGGGGAGAAGAGGGTAGGTCTGGACGGGGGGGGGGTCTGAGGAGAAGTGGGAAGTTCTGGGTTGAGGGTGTTCAGTCACAGGAGAGGGGAGGCTAAGAGGGTCTGAGAAGGAGAGAGGAGGCCTTGTGGGTCTAGAGAGGGGAGGTTTAGGGGGGCTGGGGAGTACTGGGAAGTCTGCGGAAGAGATAGGAGGCTAAGGGGATCTTAAAAGAACGAGATCTGGGGTGGGGGTCTGAGAAGGAGAGAGGAAGTCTTGAAGGGGTCTGAGGGTTCTAAAGACAGAGGGGCGGTCTGGATGGGGGGGAGTTTAAGGAGGAGAGTGGAGGTCTGAGGAGAATAGAGGCAGCTAAGAGGGTCTAAGAAGATAGAGGAGTTGTGGGGGGGGGGGGGGGTTTGTGGAGAAAGAGGGGGTCTGGGGGATCTAAAGACAGGGGGGCTGTGGAGAGTGGAGGTCTGGGGAAGGTAAGCAGAGGTGTGAGGGGGGTGTCTAAGGCCAGTGTTTCTCAACTCCAGTCCTCAAGGCGCCCCAACAGATCATGTAATTACTAGGGCAGTGAAACTGATCAAATCACCTGTGCAAAATAATGGAAAGCCGGAAAACATGACCTGTTGAGGCGTCTTGAGGACTGGAGTTGAGAAACTCTGGTCTAAGGATTATAGAAGAGTTCCGGATGGTCTGAGGAGGAGAGGGGAGATCTGAGAAGTAGAGGGGGTCTGAAGGTGGCTAAGGGGGTCTAGGGAGTAGGTCTGTGAGTGGATCTGAGGGGCGTTTCAGGAGAGGTGGTCTGGGGGGGGTCTTAGGAGGAGAGAGGTCTTCTGTGGGGTCTGAGAAGGATAGAGGAGGCTAAAGGGGCCTAAGGAAGATAGAGGAATTTTGGGGGTGTGAGAATGAGAGAAAAGTTCTGGAGTGTCTGGGTAGGAGGGGGGAGATTTGGGGGGTCCTAGGAGTAGAGTGGAGGTCTGAAGAAACCTGGGAGTTTTGAGGAGGAGAGAGGAAGCTAAGGGGGTCTGAGAAAGAGAGGAGGCTTGGAGGGTCTGAGGAATTAGAGGGGAGGTCTGCTAAGGGGTTTGAGGAAAGGGGTCTGGGGGTGTAAGGTGAAAAAAAAAATAAGGGGGTCTGAGGAGGAGAGAGGTGATCTGAGGAGAGAGGAGGTCTGAGAATAGGAGTCAGCTAAGAGGGTCCAAGAAGGATAGAATTCTGGGGGGGGGGGGGTCTTAGGAGAAGTGAGGAAGTCTGGGGAGGGGGCTGAGGAAGAAAAAGGGAGGTGTCTGGGGATCTAGAGAGGGGTGGGTCTGAGGAGAGGGGAGGTCTGGAGGGTCTAAGAAGGAGGGTGGAGGTCTGAGGAAGGAAAGTAGAGGCCTGGGGGAGGGGGGTTGTCTAAGGAGGATAGAGAAGTTCAGGGGTCTGAGGGGAAAGAGAAGTTCTGGAGGGTCTGAAGTAGAAAGGGGAGGTCTGAAGGAGGCTAAGGGGGGTCTAAGGAGGTGTGAAGAGGTCTGTGGGGCAAGGGGGGGGATCTGAGGAGAGCGAGGCCTGGGGGTTTGAGGAGAAAAGAGGTCTGGGGGTGTGAGCAAAGAAAAAAAAAAACTAAGGGGGTCTGAGGAGAACTATGGGGGGAGTGGTGTGAGTGTGGGGTCCGAGATGGACAGAGGGAATTTGGAGGGGTCTGAGGAGCAAGTTCTGGGGGGGGATCTGAGGAGAGGGGAGGTCTGGGGAGGAGGCCAAAGGGGTCTAGGGAGGAGTGAGGGCTGTGGGGTGAGGGTCCAAGAAAAATAAGAGGAGGCTAGGAGGTCTAAGGAAGAGAGAGGAATTCTGGGGGTATGCAGAGAGAAGTTCTGAAGGGTCTGGGGAGGAAAGGGGATGTTTGGGGGGGTTCTAAGGAAGAGATGTCTGGGGGGGGGGGGTCTGATGGGAGTAAGCTAAGGGGGTCTAAGGAGGAGAGAGGAGATCTGTAGGATCTGAGGAAGAAAGAGGCGGTTTGGGGATGAGAGAGGAAGCCCGAGAGGTCTGAGGACAGGGGAAATCTGGGGGTTTTGATGAGGAGAGGAGAGACCTGAGGAAAGAAAAGATCTGGGGGGGGGGGGGTTTAGAGGAGGAGAGAGGAGGTCTGGGGGTGTCTGGAGAGGAGAGAAGTAGGCTAAAGGGGTCTGAGAAGGCGTGAGGTAGGCTAAAGGGGTCTGAGACGGAGAGAGACTAAGGGGGTCTGAGAATGAGAGAGATCTTGGGGGTCTGAGGAGGAACAAGGAGGTCTAGGGTGGTGGTCTGAGGAGGAACGAAGTCTAGCGGGTGGGGGTCTGGGGAAGAGAGAGGAGTTCGGGGGGGGGAATCTGAAGAGAGAGGAGGTCTGGGAAGAGGAGAGGTCTGCAGGTGGGGGGTCTGAGGAGAAAAAGGGTGGTTGGAGGGGGGAGGTCAGAGGAGGTGGTCTGAGGAAGAGAGAGAAGGCAAAGGATGCCTGAGGTGAGAGCAAGTCTGGGAGTGTCTTGAGTGGGAGAAAGGGCTGAGGACATCTGAGCAAAGAGTTCTGTGAGGGTCTGAGGAGAATAGAGGAGGTCAGAGGTGTTTGAGGACAAAGGGGGCTTAAAGGTGTCTGAGGAGAAGTGAGGAGGTCTGGAGGGGGTGCGCGGATCTGAGGAGGATAAAGGCTGTCTGGAGGAGAGGGGTGGTCTGGGGGGGGGGGGGGGGGGCTGGTGAGGAGGTGAGTCACAACTCAAAACAATTCCTTTCTGTCAGCTATAGTCTCATCTCTTCCACATCCGACCAGCTACTCTGTAACCACTTTCCAATCAGCAGCCTCCCAGGGGGATTGCTAGAAAGATCTCTCACATATACCGCCCCTCTGCTTTTCTCCTTCCTCCACACCAGCATTATTACTCAGTATTCCTGATAGGATATGGCTCCACATTCATGCAACAATAAATAGAGGATACATAGTGCTCTCCGTTTGCAACATTTATTAAAATGCCCCAATTAAAAATAAAAGATATTTAGTTAAAACCAGCTCTGTATAGTCTCTGGGAGGCTACTGATTGGAAAGTGGATACAGAGTAGCTGGTCAGATGTGGAAGAGATGAGACCATAACTGAAAGAAAGGAATTGTTTTGAGTCCTTCTGACTCATGCATGATGAACAGGTATAACAGCTGGTGAAGGTGTGCACACAATCTGCTGAAGACACGATTTGCACAGTGGTGGATGATATATGAATTGAGAAGTCACAATAATTCAAACGCAGAAAAGTTTCAGCCTATGAACTTTAATTGAACGCATTATTATATAGATTTATTTGAGTATAATTTGATATCACTGGATATTTCACATGATAGCTAAAATCTGCTCCCAACTGCCCACAATGTATGCAAGTGGAGGTAGGGAGGCATTCCATTGCATGTAGTCACACTGGAGTAAGGTACGTTGGGAGGTATTTTTACGAAACGCAAATCCACTTTGCACTACAAGTGCAAAGTGCACTTGAAGTTGCACTGAAAGTGCACTTAGAGGTGCAGTCGCTGTAGATCCGAGGGGGACATGCAAGGAAAATAAAAAAAAAACAGCATTTGAGCTTGCACATGATTGGATGATAAAATCAGAAGAGCTACCCCTCAGAATTACAGCGACTGCACTTCCAAGGGCACTTATATTTTTCATATTATTTTATAAGTTGTATGGTGAGTTGAATTCACTGGAAGTGTACAGCAGCTGTGGAGTACTAATTAGTATACTTTATAGTTTATATATAGCACATAACACTTTAGGTAGGTGGCGCTAATTGTCTTTTATACACAATCTCTAGCTTATACTCTCATCTACTGAATCTCAAGATCTGTGTAGTGTCCCTTCCGGCCAGGGCGCGCTGGCAGATGTTCGGATTTAGAAGAGGAAGACTGGGAGAAGGCATGTGCATCTCACCTAGCCACCTCTCCAGCAGATAATAAACTCATACAATTGTAAATCATACACTTGGGGGGTTATTTACGAAAGGCAAATCAACTTTGCACTACAAGTGCAAAGTGCCCTTGGAAGTGCAGTCGCTGTAAATCTGAGGGGTAGCTCTACTGATTTTATCATCCAATCATGTGCAAGCTCAAATGCTGTTTTTTTTTATTTTCCTTGCATGTCCCCCTCGGATCTACAGCAACTGCACCTCTAAGTGCACTTTCAGTGCAACTTCAAGTGCACTTTGCACTTGTAGTGCAAAGTGGATTTGCGTTTCGTAAAAATACCTCCCAACGTACCTTACTCCAGTGTGACTACATGCAATGGGATGCCTCCCTACCTCCACTTGCATACATTGTGGGCAGTTGGGAGCAGATTTTAACCACCTGATGTGGTTGTGCCCATTGATTGTGGTTTACTGGACCCAGGTCACAACTTTGTTGTCTAAACTCCTCTAGTCTAGTGCTTACACTGGAGGTGTGTCTTTTGCACATATTAGATGAAGAGTTATGGACGCTTTTGTATGAATCCTTATTTTTGGCTCAGAAACAGATAGCAATTAGATGGATGCAGCCCAATCCTCCCTCTGTAACAAAATGGCTGTGTGCAGTTATCCAAATATTGCCTTACCTGAAAGTTTTATATATCGTTGCCTGCAAAAAATATAATAAAGTATGGAATGTTTGGTGCTCCTCAGATCTTACCATTGCTAGCGACTAATATGTGCATGAACTTAGTGTATTTTGGTCCATATGGTTGATTAGTTTTACTATGAGTACCTGTATAAGTACCTTTTTTGTAAAATGTGCTCTTGTGCTGATCGAGGCCATAAATGCTAGTTGTGTTTTTCTTGTTTTAATGTTTTCACCTGTTCCCCTAATGTAGGAGATTGTACACATTCTGGTTTGTAAGCGGTTTACTCAAAATTACTTCTGTATTTCTGCAATAAAAAGTATTTAAAAAACAAAAAGTGTGAGTTATTCAAATAGAAGGGTTTAAAAATCATTAGGAAAAAAAAGAAGGGAAATAGAAGGCCAGTTCTGTTCCTGAGCACCCAAATTTGCCAAGTTGAGTCAAGATGTGAGAGTAGCAAACCAAAAAGGTGGAAGCCATAGACATCATTGCTACCTCTAGAAGCTGGGACAGCATCCCATCTAAGTAGGGGTAGTGCAGGAAGGCCTAGACCAGTGATGGAGAACCTTGGCAACCCAGATGTTTTTGGAACTACATTTCCCATGATGCTCATGCACTCTGCAGTGTAGTTAAGCATCATGGGAAATGTAGTTCCAAAACATCTGGTGTGCCAAGGTTCGCCATCACTGGCCTAGACAATTGGTGGTTTTGGGGAATGCTAAATTCAGAAGGACTGAATAATGTGTCTCCAGGATCACCTCAACTGAATGGTTTGCCGACTCCCTGGTGGCAGGGTTGAGCCTGTGGTGGACTGGGTAGACAAATTACTGTGGGAGCTGGGCATGACCCTGCAATCTGTTGGGACCCATGGCAGAATACATGGAAGATGTAAGCTCCTCAAGAATCAATTTCATGAACTAGGCTGCAAATTGAAGGCAAGAGCATCCAGGGTTATATTATCCAGGGAAATATTGCCTGTGCCCTGTGAAACACAGGAAAGCTTAGAGAAATGAATAGATGGCTAAAAGACCTGCTGTAAGAAAGAAGAACGTGGGTGTCTAGAGCACTGGGTTGACTTCTTCAGGGTACAACCTATATGCTAAAGATGGTCTGCACCTAAACGGAAGGGGGTCTGCTGTGCTAGGGGAGAGGTTTTTGAGAACGCTGGAGGCATATTTAAACTTGGCTTGAGGGGAGAGGGAAAATTAGAATATAATGGGGCAAACTGGACCATGCTTTATAGGTGTTATCTTTCCTTCCACTGGCTAAACTATCGCACACAGAGGAGAGGGGGCTGAATAACATCACCAACTATTATAGCAGACAGGTCTTGGCTTAGTTGGTTGTCCTCCAATGGCCAAGGGCTGAAAGATGGTAAAGCTGCACCTATTGCTAGAAAAGATACTGGCCAAAAAAAAAGGAGGAAGGGGCTACTCTGCATGTTCAAGGGGGTCAACATACAATGTACAGGCGGCTGCTGCTGGGCAGGCTTGGGGGGGGGGAGGGGGAGGGGGAGGGTTTATACAAGATCCAGCCTAATTAGAAGGAAAAGCAGGTGTGGATAAAGTGTTGTGCTGTAACTCCCCCTGGGGGGCAGTTGACAGCCAGCACAAAGATGTAATTTTACTACACAAGGCGTTCACAGGTCAGAACAGAGACAAGTGTGCCATGGATTTGGTCCCATGAGAGATTCCATAAGAATTGAAACATTATGATATTTCTTCTCTAGGGTAAAAAAAACTGCTAAAGTTACCAAGGTTTAAAATGTTGCCTCAGCCCTGTTTTGTAAGAAATCAAGGTGTAAAAAAGATTTTGATTTTCTCCCCCATCTATACTTTGGAGTTGTCACACAAAACGCACAGCTCTAGTTCCCCTTTGTCAATGACCAGCTCAGAGACAGGGCGAGTTCCATAGCTGTGATGTCATCCACAGGTCTCATTTGCTCCCCAGTTATTAGCAAGGGACGAACTTGTTTTTACCAACAGTATGCAGCATGTACTGTATAAAGGCAGGGGATAGACTCAACATTTTAAAACTTTATTTGGATTTGAACCTTTAGTTCTACTTTAAAGTGTTACTAAACCCAGGACTCTGCATTCACTATATCTGGTCTCCCACAGACAATGGAAATGCAACTATTTTAGTAAAGAAACTGATAAATACCTTTTCTCATCAGCAGTCTTGAGACTTCTATCAGTTCCTAGTAAAGCTTATAGGAGTTCCCATTCTCCCCTGACCCTCTGCCTGGACAGTGCTGTTTGGCCATGTGCTGATCACATGCACCCTCCCAAGAAAAACAAAAACTCTCTAGCAACACACATCTGACTGAGCATGAGCAGCCTGTCCCCTGGCTCTGTAAATGTCAGGTATTGTTTGGAGACAGTGGAAGAAAAGGAGGATCAGAGAGACAGGATTAAACAGCCTTTATACAAAATGCAAAGGATTAACCCCTTAGGTTCTACAGTGAGTATAGCATGCATGCTTTACTGCATATACAGACATATTTTACAGTTGTGGGTTCAGTAACACTTTAAGCTTCTTTTCCTATTCACCTATATAAAGGTATATTTCAAAAAAAAAAAAAAAAAAATGAAAAAACCACACACATATTGTCCCCAACATTGATCTTTATTACGAGTCAGTGATCATATAAATGGTCGTGCTGCTCGGCACGCTGGCGGGTTTCCTCCGCTGTCACCAGCATTGGTAGCACACACTTGGCTCTCTGCCAGACAAATCTGCACTGCTAACATAAACAGACGAGGAATCAACAAGCAGTGATGTGGTGCGCCTAGACTCAGAAAATGACTAGCAATGTGAATATTGGGCCTCTGCTGCAAGCCAGTCACAGGAAATGTGAGAACTTTAATCCTATGGATAATGGGAGGTGCGACATGAGAGGCCTCGCTGGTGCATTCAATGTTATGATTCCACCAAGTCCTTGACTACTTTTCTGCCCTAACACTAACATTTTACCTTTCCCCAACCCTTCGTAATAACAAATCACTTGCATGACCATACAAAAGATGACCGTCGTTCGACTACCTTCTCTGCTACATGAGTAATAAAAATATATACACTTCTTTCTTCAAAATCAACCTAACCTGAACCTTTTGCTAACAAACATGCTTAGTGAATAAAACAATGCAAACAGCAATCACCATTTGTAAAGTTTAGAAACCCGTACCAACCAATCAGAAAATTGACCACAGAAAACTGAAATGTGATTGGATGCGGCTTTGCTTTTTGCACTTTATTTTTCTTAAAAGTACAGGCAAGAAGCCATTTATAAATGTGTCTTGAAGAAAACGAGTCTTTTATCCAAATCAAGCAGCTTATCATTTTTACGCTGGCTACACAGATGAGATTTAATCAAAAGGAAGCCAACATTCAAGAGTATAAAACTATACGCTTGTTATAAAAGTCTAAGTGTTTAAATTTGCTAAAAACATTCCAGGTGCATCAAAACAAAGTATGCGTTGTGTTACCGTTCATTTCTTTAGAAAGCAGCCACAACCAGAGTAGAAAAGTCTGTCCCTTGTCAGCATGCTACAAAGTGGGATCCCTGCTTTCTGTGGGGAAGCAGTAGTCTCTCTGCAGAGGTTTGACTCATCCCCTGCTGAGTCAGAGCTAGAGCCCTCCAATCAGCAGGCAGCATAAGCTTTGCTTTTTGCAGAGGCTCATCAGGGAGCACGTTGGACCTCTGTAAAGAGACTACTGCTTCCATACAGAGATCGAGCATCCTTTTCTACAGCACGCTAGCAGAGGACTTTTCCAGATTGTCTGTGGCTGTTTCTAAAGACAACAAACTGTAAGGCTTTGCACAGATTTAGTTTTGATGCAGCTGGGATGTATTTAGGCAATTTAAATTGGAAAGATTAGGTGGGCTTTAAGCTGCCCAAATGCAGGAACTGGAGCCCCAAAACACGTGTGTGTGTCAAAATCTGCAAGAGATGTAGTCATCCATTTTCAGCACACAGAAGCCATGTCAGGAACTGCAAACACGGCCTTCTATGACCCTCGTACAGTAGCATCTACAGTCCCAGTTATTCAATATCCAAGCCATTATCTATTGGCTTTGAGAGTTACAAACAGTTAATATACAAGCCATTAATTTCGCTAAGATTTAGAATGGCATTTCTGTAAATTGGTTGAAGTGGATGTTTCTAGACACTTTATAAATGACATTCACCTTAAAACAACAGGATTGATTAAAAACCAAAATCAAATTAAAAAAAGCTGTTGCCTAAAGCAACTAATCGGGTATCTCATTTCTTTTGTGAACCTGGACTACAAAAAATAAAACAGTAAAAATCTGATTGCTCATGGAAACGCCTCCAGATTCGAAGGAAATGTGCTTCCCAAGCGCCTAATACTCAAACCCAAAACATTGATGGGTCCTTCACAATCAATTGGGCCTAGCAGAATTCTGAGCGCCATTTTGTTCTTTTTGTAGCGAGTAAAGGGATCATTTAAAAAGATCCTCTTCCCGTAACAAATGAATGTGCACTGATCTACAAAATCTATGAGCAGTCTAAGTAAATACATACTGAAGATTCAAACTTACAAGAACGCCTGCCAATTGACTTATGTCCTTCTAACAGCTTTATTCTGAAGTGCACCTGTTTGTTTAGCAGCACACAAGATACCATGAAAGCAGTCTTAAAGGGTAAATAAAAATGACAAAGTTTTTAGTGTATTTTAGAGAGTTACACTTTCTGGGTACAAGCCAAACAAATGGCTATAGTGCCACTTGAATGCACTCTCAAAGCTCTGCTGAGGCTGGTTGCAAGTGATCAATTTTTTTTCTGGGGTTTAAAGCCCAACTCAAAGCCTTTTGGTACATTTTTCTTTTCCTCACATCATATGACCCTCCAAGACTTTTTCTGCTCCTGATCTTCTCCAACGTTGGGCAGACCATGGGGACGCAGAGAGTGGCACTGATATCAGCAATGGTATCTGCTTAAATACACTATAATTGAAGGGTGCACTATGGAGACTTCCCCTAAGGGAGGAAGGCAATGACACCCTGTATGCATAGTATGCCCTCAGTCATCCAGGTTGAAAGATACTGGGTGTCATTAATCCCAAAGACTGAGATCATCTTGTAGTGAAAAGCAATACTGTAAGGGACCATGAAAAAAGGCCTCCCCATCTGCCTTCAAAGTATGCAGTTTACTACAAAACAGGTGCACTTTAAAGAACCATGAACTACACTTCTAAAACGTATTTGTTACATAGGACATAGGAGCACAGGACAGAACCATTATCTTCAGTGAAAACCACAATTTAAAATGATTAACATGTAGACCCAAGGTATAGACACAGTTAAGGTTGTAGAGAAACCTCTTCATCAAAAGCATAGCTTGGCCTGATCCCTTCCTGCCTCTCAAGACTACATTTACACACACTAGTGATGGACAGTCTCAGTAACCAATAAGGGAAATGGAAGGGCAGGCTATAGAAATGTAAGCAGCCGACTGCCTTCTGGATCTACTTATGGTTTTGAAGTGTGCTTTTCACAGATTAGGATCTCTGCTCATGCCTTTTGTTTTAATAAAAAGCTCAGTTGGAATTTTCCATGTTAGCGACAGGTTAACTTTGATAAAACCTTAAAGTGGATCTTGCAATAAAAAGCAAAGTTTTCTTATTACATTGGGGTTCCCTCCTCTATACCAAATTGCCACATTAAAGTGTTAAAAAAAAAAATCTGTAAGGGCAAAAGCGTAAAAAGACATCGACACTGGTGTGGGAGACGTCAGGATTCTTCAAGTGAGATCCTGGGATTGATGAGAATACCAAATCTCACGAGAAAACACTACTCTACTTTTCTGGAGTTTCTTCAAGAGATTTACTAAACTCAAGTGTTCCCCTGATCTTGCCAGAAGGACTGTGTTGTCCCTCTCATAAATGCCGAAGCTGGGATAAAGGCATGTGCACAGTCTTTTATACACTTTAATGTGGCTAATTAGTATGCTGGAGGGGCTCCCGATAGGAAAAGGCCTAATGCAAGGCCCACTTTCAAGAAAAAATACCTATTTTGTTGGAGTGGGCAGGGTTCAAACCCACACAGAGAACTCCTTCCGCACTTGCTGAAACAGGCCAACTGACTTTGAGCCAAGCTACTGCTGTCACCAGCCAAAGCAAGCATTTAATATATCCTACTAAAGGGCAAAGAATGCAGAATCTCTGTCCTTCACCTTCGAGTGCTCAGAAATGTGAGCAGCATCTCAGCAAAATTTAAAGCAATCTGGCTGGTCACAACCATGCAGAGGTATAGAGATAGCCATGAAGACCTGGCAAGGATATTAAACACCGCAGTACTCCAGCCAGATAGGGGTCATATATTTTAGTGGAGCTCCTCTTTTAAAAGCACAAATTACCTTTTAGTTTAAATCAGCTACCTCTATCCTCGATGCATCAAAAACAAAAAGGTCTGCAAAGTCTTACCATTTTCTCTACAAAGAGGTCCAACACACCTCCCAATAAGTCAGAGCTAGAGCTCTGCAATCAGCAGGGAGAAGAAGCAGGAGGTGTGTCAGACGTGTGCAGAGAGACTGCTACATCCAAACACAGAGCATGGGCCCTTGCCTGCAGCAGACTGGCTGCAAAATCACTTTTCTACTTTGGATGTGACTGCTGTAAAATAATATGTAAGCTTACATTTTGTTTTGATGCACCTGAAATGTATTTAGCTGATTTCATCCAAAAGTTAAAAAACAGCTTAAAAAAAAAAAGAAAAAAAAAAAAGACAAAAGTATACATTGCAAATTTTCACACTTTCCAAGACTGGATGCACCAGCACCTCAAAAGTAAAGGCGTCATTATGCAATAAAACGTAGGCAGCAACAGCGCCTCCCTTTGGTTTACTGGCACTACAGGCATATACATGTGTGAGGATAAAATTTGTACAGTAATAAAAAAAAAAAAAAAAGCACTTAAATTTTAAATAATTAAAATATGGAACAGATCTGTAAAATAATTCAAAGAAGATCAAAGAAATAAAATATGAGCAGCACCAGCGGAGAAACGGAAAAACAAAACAAAACATAAAATCGAATGCAAAGTAAAAATTTCAAGACAATCAGGACCAAAGTGACCTTTTCTCTTTGTTGGAGCACTAAGCTCCTCCCATCAACCCTGCCCCACCCCCCACCCTCCCCTCACACAATGGAAATAAAAATACAATACATATTTTATGGCAGCTTTCCAAACCCTCCAGCACTTAAGTGTTCAAATTACAGCACAAAAAAATAAAAAAATAAAATAAAAATGAACCTACACCTCTTTAACTTAGTCCTGGCAGGGAGTGCGTTGTGGATTCTCTCCAGCGCATACAGGTGTCTTAAGCCAACTTTTTTTTTCCTAGGCCTTGCTCCCCCCCACCCACCCACCACAACTGTAGGGCGATCAGGAAGGTTTTCTTGCAGCTAAGGGGTTAATAATATGTACTCTTTCAATAATACAAGTGGCATCTTCCTGCCGCCATCTTGTGCTACACAACCCCTCTGCACTTCCACCCTCCCTGCCATCTGTGTGTATCCCCCATCCCTCCCCGCCATTGAATCATCGACAGCAGCCCAGTGCCCCTGCAGAGGTTTCCAGGCTGCTGTCTGTGTCCGAGGGCAGCGTTGGATCGGTGGACATGGAGGAAGCGTCAGCTGATGAAGAGGAGGTTTGAGGCTGGGAGCCGTCAGTCACTGCTGCACCTGTGCTATGAGAAAGCAGAGAGAGGGCTTAGCTGCAGTAACAGTTCACCGAAACATGGAATCCATCTCAGAAGGCCTTTACACACTATGAACACTTTTATAAAGAAAATTAGGGCCTAACTGAAATTTTAGTTTAAAAAAAAAAAAATCGGCTAAATACTTCTATGCGCATCAAGACAAAAAGGTGTGCAAAGTGCTACAGTTCCTTTGACTTCCCCCTTAGCCTTTGCAGAGAGACCACTGCTTCCATACAAAGGAAAACAATGTATTTTGCTCTCTACAACCTTGTAGTTCTGCATACACCTGGAGCACATTTTTTGCCATATGTTACAATGTTAGCTTCTGTGTTTCTTCTGAAACATTCAATAAAAAAAGTATTGGAGGCTTTGCACACCTTTTTATTTTCATGCACCAAAATGTATTTTAACTAACAGTTAATCTGGGCTTTAAAAGTCATCATAGCAATGATAGCAATAAGATTTTTCTTTAAGAGCCTTAGATGGTATAATAAGTTAGGTTTCTATGCAATCCTGGATCAATGGTGCATTGATTCCACCTTGCTTCCTATAACATTCAAAAACCAAATAATAGAGCCACAACAGACAAGCACAGTTCCTCATAATGGACTGGTAAATGGAAACTAAAGGACAGTACACACAATGCGAAAATCGGACGAAAAATTTAGTTCGACGAACGATCTGCCGATTTCCGGATAGTTCGTGCGGTGCTTTCCACAGCCGATTCCAGTTTTTTCTCAGACAAAAGATGGATGTGCAAGCTATAACATTTTTGTCGTACTTGAACTCAGTGTCCGATTTTCGTATGAAAAAAAACAGAAGCGGAAGACTACGCATGCTCAGAAACGAAAGAATACATATAAAACTAGTCAACACATGACGTCACTTCTAAAGTTGTATTCTGTAGTACGAATTTTCGTATGGCGAGTAACCTCTTCACTTTTGACATGAGACTAGCATGGAACAAAAAAAGGACGTTCGGTCGTCCGAAAATCTAAGTGTGTGTACGAGGCTTTAGATCCCAGTCTAAGAGGCTCGATCGATGCTGTCCCAGGATACAAGTTTTCCAGTGGAGCACATAAATCAAAAGGCATTTGCAGGTGCCTTTAAGAGTACAGTAGTACATTGGATTATGAGCATAATCCATTCCAGAAGCATGCTTGTAATCCAAAGCACTCGTATATCAAAGCGAGTTTCCCCATAGGAATCAATGGAAACTCAGATAATTTGTTCCAGTGTCCCTGCTCATGTATGCAGTACCACATGTGGCCAGAGCTGGGGGGGGCGCTGGAGATGCTCTGAAACGGAGTGTTTCTGAGTGTCTCTGGCCACATGCGGTACTGCACACCACAGAGGCTTGAATCAACAACACTCGCAAATCATGTCAAAATAAAAAAAAGAAAAAAGAAAAAAAGCTTGTAATGCGAAGCGCTCGCAATCCGAGGTTTTACTGTATTACTAGTTAAGCTATTATTTAGGACCTGGTCACTGTGCAAATGATACCAACCTAAAGGGGGTGGCTGCCCACGAATCACACCATTCCGAGCTCTTTCTTCCCAATCAAGGACTTCTTTGTATATTAACTCTGTAAAACACAACACAACTGTTAACACAGCTCTTTAGAACGTGTCTTGCTAGTTTTTAACCACTTAAGCTCTGGAAGATTTTACCCCCTTCAAGATCAGGCCATTTTTTGCTATTTTGCACTGCGCTAGTTTAACTGTTAATTGCGCGGTCATGCAACACTGTACCCAAACAAAATGTATATAGCTTTTTACACAGAAATAGAGATTTGTTTGGCGATATTTGATCACTACCTTTTTTTTTATAAATCTAAATGAAAACGACCCCAAATTTTGAAAAAAAATCCCCAATATTTTCTAATTTCTGCTATAAAACAGAACTAACAAAAAAAATTAAAAAAAAAGAAAATCAAAATTCTTCATAAATTTTAGCCAATGTAAATCCTAATAAGTGTATATCGATTGGCTTGCATCAAAGTTATAGCGTCTACAAACTATGGTAAAGATACTGGAATTATTATTTTTTTCATACTAGTAATGGCGGTGATCAGCGACTTATAGTGGGACTGCAACAGCGTGGAAGGCAATCTGACGATAACGCGGGGGGGGGGGGGGGGGGGACTGAGCAATGTGCTGTGTTTTTTTAACTCCCATTCTCTGTATTAAGGCAAAAAACCTTCTGTGTCCAGGAATGCGCCCCCCCCCCCAGTCCCCCTTATACTTACCTAAACCCAAACTCGATCGAGCACTGTACACCACAGCAGCATTGCTAAGCTCTCTCTCATCACTGGCTCAGAGGCAGCAGCCGTGAATCAGGAGGGGGCTGGGCTGAGACGAACTGTGTGTGCCAGTCAACACAGAGGGCATACCGGTGTAAGAGTGGAAAAGTGACACAGGATCAGTCGTTATTCTATTACAGTTAGGTTATTATGCCACCTTCAGGAGAAACTGGAGACTAGCAAACAAAAAAGCTGTGGGCCAGTCAGGTATTCCCCTCCAACTCCCAGCATGACTCAGTTGTGTGGGTAGAAAAGCAGTCTTTGGGAGTGGATCACAAAAAACAGGGAGGGTTTCCCTTAACCACTTCCCGCCCGGCCTAAAGCAGATTAACGAGGCAGCGCGGCGATCGCTGTTGTGGTGGGTCAGTCTGACACAACGCAACTCCGATCTAGGTAAAGAGCCTCTGACGGAGGCCGTTTACCACGTGATCAGCGGTTTAGTTTTTCCTCTATCGCGTCTAATAGACGCGAGTAGAGGAGAGCCGATCGGCTGCTCCCCTTGGGGGGGGGGGTCTACGCTGATTATCAGTACAGCCCCCCCCCCAGGAATGCCCACCACTGATGACCACCAGGTATGCCACCCATGGCTACCAGGGATGCCAATCTGTGCCCACAAATGGCAATCAGTGCCCATCACTAATGCCTGCTCATCAGTGATACCCATCAGTGTCGCCTATCAGTGCCACCCATAAGTAGCCATTAGTGCAGCCTTTCAGTGCCCAGTGTTGCTTATCAGTGCCGCCTATCAATGCCCATCAGTGCAGTTTCATCAGTGCCCATCAGTGAAGGAGGAACCGTACTTATTTACAAAATTTTATAACAAAACGAAGAAAAAAATTTTTTATTTATTTTTTTTAAATTTTTGATCTTTTATTTGTTTAGCAAAAAATAAAAACCCCAGAGATGATCAAATACCACAAAAATAAAGCTCTATTTGTGGGAACAAAATCTTAAAAAAAAAATTTGTTTGGGTACAGTGTAGCATGACTGTGCAATTGTCATTTAAAAAGCGACAGCGCTGAAAGCTGAAAATCGGCTTGGGCGGAAAGTGCCTGGTATTACATAGTAAAAAATATCGTACAATCCAATATACCCAATTTCATACCCACAGTTGATCCAGAGGAAGTGGTTAATGAACTGCAAGAATCAAATTTTACTGCAAATACAAATATCACGTTTTGTTTATCAATACAGATGTTAAAATACCGGCCAAGATGCTGACTTGTAGGCCTAATTCTTTGATCCTTTTACTCCAAGGGTTGACAGGAATGTATTAAAAAAAGGAAGGACTCCTAGTTACACTTAGGGCTGGTAAATATAATACCTTTCCATTCCTCTATTGTGTGTTCTCGCTCATCCAGCTGCTTGTCTGGAATCTTTGGAGGTGGCTGGAGAAAATAAGAGATAACACAAAATGAAAACATATAGAATTCTCATGTGAAACAAAAGTACCTTAGTAAACAAGCTACAAATATAGAAGGCACAACTATAGGTATTCGTGCCTCAAATGCAGCAAATACATTCTTTGATATTTTAAAATCGACCATTAAAGCTAGAGTTTAGGTATGAATTTCATTGCATAGTTACATTGGTCCTGCTTAAACCAAAGTATGTATGTATGCCTCATACTTGGAGCAATCTCTGTGGATGCTGAAAATCACTGTGGCAGTCATCGCTACTACAGTGATAGCAAAAGTCTTCCGGATCTAGTGCTGAGCGGCTGCCCTTTTGCACTAGGGATCGCTTGCTCCAGGCTGGCACCATTCTCAGAACCTTTGCTTATTTTTTCAGTGAATACAAGGATTCTCTGAACGAGGTAGGGATCGTAATGTCACGCCTCGACACTATCATCTCATTTAAAGAAGTAGATGCTGCTGTCTCCGGAAAAAAAATGGCTTAACAAAGATGGCTCCATCCTTCTGGAAATGAAATATCAAGGTACAAACAAACAGGCTATACTTGCCTCATCTGAGCAATGGTTTTGCACAAAGCAGCCCAATCCTCCTCATCTGGGTTTTCCGCTGGAGCTCCTGGCTCCTCCCCTCCGTCAAGTGCCCACCAAAGCAAACCGCCTGCTATGGGGGCACTCGTGCAGGCTTAATCCCAAGATGGCTCAGTGTGTCCATAGACGTACAGAATGTAGCTCATCCCTGACACCCACTCCCTTGTCACTGGCTGCAATTAAAAGCAGTAGGTGCCATTAGCTTCCACTGCTGTCTCTGAGCCAATGAGGAGGGAGATAAGGGAAAAAGCCTCTTCCTTCATGCACAGCGCTGGATAGAGATGGGGATCAGGTACGTATAAGATGGGACTGGGCTGGGTTGGGCTGGGGGGGGGGCGATGCATGGGCCCTGGCAGGCGGAACAGGTGTCCCATCTAGCCCTGCTGCTGGCAGCTTGGCAAACTTTGAGAGCCTGTCATCACTATAATGCAAGAAATCTGTGTTCTGGGAGGCAGCACAAGTAAGGCAAGTATATGGGAGTAGGGGGGGGGGGGGGGGGGAGAATGCCCTTGTTTGGAGATATTGTTGCTTTGTACTGCATAGGTAAGTCAACAGGGTCTCAAATCTTATGTTGCAAGGTCGACTTGGTCATAGTCACTTTAGGTTTGCTTTAAAGAACTTGGTGGCAAAATAAAAAGGAAAACACTTACTGCTTCAGCCTCTAAAGCATCGTACCAAACATTGATATAAGGGTGCTGCAAAGCTTCGTCAACGGAAATCCTCTTGGAAGCATCTATAACCAACATCTTTGAGAGCAGATCTCTGGCTTGGCTGGCTGCAAGATGTATAAACAGGGCTAATGTAGTCTGATCTATCACTGACATATCATTTACAAGGTAAAAATAAAACAAAAGACGTTTAAAATCTTGTTTTTTCATATCAGTACCTCACCACTATTACGCAAGTAAAGATTAATTTTCAATAGAAGAGTGAAGTAGGGAACAGGCCCCGTCACCACTTCACTATAGTGTTGTGTGAGTCTACATCTACAGCCGACGATGCCTGACCATTACACCACCATCATTAAAGCTCTGCCTAACAGTGCCCACCAGACATGGATACCATAGATGTAATTCTATCATGAGGAGTGAGGGCCCCTTTGCCAAGTGTAGATGTCCTTTAGGCAAGCAGCCAGACCACAAAAGACATTTTTTTTTAAATATTGCAGCTTACCACTCCATAGATGTGGTGGCTCCATTAGTTTTTTTCCACACTTTACTTTTTTTCACCTGGTGATTCTCTCAGTAAAACACTACCTGTCCTAGAGTGAAAATGCTAAATTGTTTTCATTTTTTTTTTCAAATAAATATCTGAAAAGCGTGGGGTGCATTTGAACTTTGTAGAACCACCTTTCACTGCAATTACAGCTGCAAGTCTTTTTGGGGATGTCTCTACCAGCTTTGCACATCTAGAGAGTGACATTTTTTTCCCCATTCTTCTTTGCAAAACAGCTCAAGCTCTGTCAGATTGGGTGGAGAGCGTCTGTGAACAGCAAGTTTCAAGTCTTGCCACAGATCACAATTGGATTTAGGCCTGGACTTTGACTGGGCCATTCTAACACTTGAATATGATTTGATCTAAACCGTTCAATTGTAGCTCTGGCTGTATGTTTAGGGTCGTTGTCCTGCTGGAAGGTGAACCTCCGCCCCAGTCTCAAGTCTTTTGCAGACTGTAACAGGTTTTCTTCTAAGATTGCCCTGCATTTGGCTCATCCATCTTCCCATCAACCCTGACCAGCTTCCCTGTCCCTGCTGAAGAAAAGCATCCCCCACAACATGATGCTGCCACCATGTTTCACGGTGGGGTTGGTGTGTTCAGGGTGATGTGCAGTGTTAGTTCAATTTTGGTCTCATCTGATCAGAGCACCTTCTTCCACATGTTTAGTGTCCCCCCCCCATGGCTTCTGGCAAACTGTAAATGGGACCTCTTATGGGCTTTCTTTCAACGTCTTTCTTCTTGCTACTCTTCCATAAAGGCCAGATTTGTGGAGTGCACAACTAATAATTGTCCTGTGGACAGATTCTCCCGCCTGAGCTGTAGATCTCTGCAGCTCCTCCAGAGTCACCATGGGGCTCTTGGCTGCTTCTCTGACTAATGCTCTCCTTGCCAAGCCTGTCAGTTTAGGTGGACGGCCATGTCTTGGTAAGATAGCAGTTGTGCCATACTCTATTTTCGGATGATGGCTTGAACAGTGGTCCGTGAGATGTTCAAAGCTTGGGATATTTATTTTTATAACTTAAACCTGCTTTAAACTTCTCCACAACTTTATCCCCGACCTGTGGTCCTTGGCCTTTATGATGTGGTTTGCTCGCGAAGGTTCTCTAACAAATCTGAGCGCTTCACAGAACAGCTGTATTTATACTAAGATTAAATTACACACAAATGGACTATTTACTAATTAGGTGACTTCTGAAGGCAATTAATTCCACTAGATTTTATTTAGGGGTATCAGAGTAAAGGGGGGGGGGGGGGGGGCTGAATACAAATACATGCCACACTTTTCAGATATTTGTAAAAAATATGAAAATCATTTTTCTTTTCACTTTAAAATTATGTGTAACTTTGTGTTGGTCCATCACATAAAATCCCAATAAAATACATGTTTATTTTTGGTTGTAACATGACAAAATGTGGAAAATTTCAAGGGGTACGAATACTTTTTCAAGGCACTGTATGTGTTAGTATGTTTTTACAAATAAAGTTTATAAATGTTATTTGCTAGGCTGTTGCGCCTTCTTTTTTTGTTCTTTCAGTGCTGCGCGTTTTGAGGCTTCCCCAGCCCTAAAAAGGCATCAAAGCATGTTGACTTTAGTTGACTACACAATAGAGTCCCCTTTTTGTCACTTCTCTGGGGGGGGGGGGGGGGATTCTCAATGGTGCAGAGAGCAGCGCTGATATTAGCTCCAGTTTCCCTGATGATAACACAGTGAACACTACACTCACAGTACTGTATGTCCTCAGTCTTTCGGCAGTATGCCCTTCCGACTGGGTGATGCAGGGCATCACAACCCAGAAGACAACATCTTATTGTAGACAAGGCCAAGTTTTTATTTAAAAGCAACTAAATTTGACCCAGCATTGTGCTTTAAGATCTTGTGCACCAACTTAAAGAAAAACAGAAATCATGCTCACCTTTTAACTTGTTGTGCTCGGAGTCTGCAGGAAACAAGACATCTGGGAAGAGTTTCTCAAAGCTGTAGCCTGCATATTTGGGTCTGTTCTCCACATATGTCCTCACAGTAGGCTGAAGTTTCTTCATGAACTCTGGGCAGGGAGTCCCCAGTTGCTCAATGACTTTGTTCCACTGGTCAATATCTGAGACTGGAGCTCAGGAAAATGGGAGCACAGGCAAAGTACAACAGTACAATAAAATACCATGCAAGTAGCCAATTACAGCTTTGAAATATGCATACGGAGTGAGCGATCAATATTATGTACAGCAGCAGTTCACCATTATAACCGAAAGGGGCAGTCCTCCTTTAAATTTAGGCTTAATGGAACAAGGGCTAAACTAAACAGAATTGTAACCACTTACTGGCAAGGAGTATACATATTAGAAAAAGGAAGGCGATTCTAATGTAATTAAAGCTGAATTCTAAATATTGTGCACTCCTATCCCCTAGCTTATACAGAAGAGAACACTTTGCCTGTCTAGGTAAAAATCTAAAAGTGAGAAGCCCATCTTTCACCATTGTCCTGTAGGAGCCAGGGCTTTGATCCTTTGTGCTGCTTTCCAAAATATGGGCAGGCACTTGGATGCCATCTCATACACCAACAGGACCAATAGTGGCATGCACTGTAGATGACTACATCGGCGACTGGCAGAAAAAGAGGCTTTGTGGGATCACTACCAGAACTCACGAGCAGGAAGGCGCAATAAACGCAAGTTATTATTAGTGTGAAAATAATCTCTTACTCAGCAAAAAGGTGCTATTGTCTGCACCAATTTTTTATTTATTTTTTTTACTACCCAGTGAGTTGGGTTTCCAAGAGCATATACAGGCGGTCCCAGAGTTAAACATCCGACTTACAAACGGAAGGAGACAACAGGAAGTGTGAGGAAATCTACCCCTAGGAAGGGAAATTCACTCCTGTAAGAGTTATCATGGGGGAAAAAGGCGTCTCCACTAATGCTTTATCACCAAGGCTTGTTTCCACAACCCGGAATTTTCAAAATCCAATTGTCATTGGGACAGAAAGTGAGAGGAAATATTCTGAATAGGGGCACAAACAGCAAAACGTTACAGGGGTGTTAACCTTTCCTTAGGCTATACAAAAAGCTTAAAAATATATTTTTTTTTTGGCTGGAGCTACACTTAAAAAATGTACCTGTTCCAACTTACAAACAGATTCAACTTAAGAACAAACCTACAGACCCTATCTTGTTTGTAACTCGGGGACCGCCTGTATAGCAAAATCTAGAGATGGGTTAGAACCAGTGTCTTTAGTTTCTAATATGGCCTGTGCCCCTTGTAGGCAAATCCACCCTTCTTCACTGAAACAAAAAAATAGAGAATCCAACATTTTAGAGTTACTGCCAAAACAAGAAGTGAGGGTAAAATTTCCAATGGGGAAATCTGTTCTGATCACAACTATTAAAAAGGCAAGGATTGGCAGACTTCAGCCCTCCAGCTGTTGTGGAACTAAAGTCCCATCATGCTTGTGGCTGTCAGTCTTACTTTCTGTTCTCTGGAACAGAAAGCAGATGAAAATCTCTCTAGTGGGACAGCAAAAAATAGCCTGAATGTAACCACTTCCTAATCCAAAAGTAAGATAGAACCGTCACTACATAAACTTTAAGTGATTAAGTATTACTTGTGTAATTATCCTCAATTCCAAAATCTGGCCTCAGTTTATTTTTTGCAGATATCTACATAAATCACATTACCAGGAGACTAAGGATTCCACCTGCCTACAAAGAAAGCACCGTTGGATGAACTTGAGAACAGATTTAGGAAGCCGAGCTCCAAATCATCCATTTTTTTTTTTTTTTACATTTCCTGAAGACCCCCAATGAAAAGCGCTTTGTACCCAAGCCATTATTAGGGATCCTCAACATTGCTTTTGGTTTCCCCACCGACTCCCTTATATTAGTATGCAGCAGAAGTGAGCCTCCTTTACAGTGGGTATAGAAAAGAATCACCACTCCTTTAAAATAATCACATTTTGTTGCTTTGCAGCCTAACATGAAGACTGATTATTTTTGTCTTATCTAGCCGTATTTACTAGTGCAACTTATAATATCCAAGTGAAAGATTTAAAGAGGAAGTAAACTCTCCCACTCTGATAATTCTTATAATGGACTAAATGAAAAGAAGCATCAAACTATAGCCACTGTAATCCAGCCCAAATCGCAAATTACTTTTTGTTTAAAGAAACTTTAAAAAAACTTGTTTCCAGGGGTAAGGCAGCGCCATCTTAAGTACTGTTTTCTAAATCCACAGTAGAGTGCATTTCCGCCCTTACATTGAGCACTTCCTGTACATTAACCAAGCCTCCTTCTCAATCCAACGTTTCTATGGCAACCCTGCTCATAACTGACTTGTTTTATTTCATAGTATTTACTTGTGCTGATTATCTAGTGTTTGCCTATGTCAGTCTTATCAGCTTCAGCTGATAAGACTGCAGTAATGCTGTCCGATGCCTTTTTTTCCCACTCCATGTGATGTCACATGGAGTGTAGGAGGAAGCTCTGAGTGATTATGCAGTCTCGTGGGATTTCAGTGTTGTGCCGTAGGAAGTCCTGATAATAGATAGACAAGCACACAGAGTGTGCCGTAAATCAGGGGAGATATGGGCATGCTCAGTGACGTCAAAGAACAAAAAGGATTACAATAATACTATGCAAGTAAGGAGATATCTACATGCAGTGTTCATTAGGGTTTTTTTTATGCTGATTCACATGGGACAAAGTTGTGGGGGAGAGTTTACAACCGCTTTAACACCAACGGGTCAGACAAAAATATTCAAAAACAGAATCACAGAGTAGGAAAAAGGTTCAAAACCATAACACCTTTTTCCATGTGGCCTCAGAATCTTCAAGGGTGTGTTTAAGGTGGTCAGATGAGACTAAACCGTTTTGCAATACAGCAGCTGGTATGAATAGACCCTTGCAAAAGCATGTTTTTGATAGAGTGGGAAAGGTTGGAACCTCAAGTTTTTATTGCTCCGTCTCTTCCTGTGCCAGTGATAACGGCACATTAATTTTCCATCCTGGTTTCAGCAGAACAGGAAGTTAAGGGAAATCTCACTTAAGAGGACACAGACAGCAATAAAAACTTGACAGAAGCTCTTCATCGCACCCCAAGTGTCACTAAAGGCAAACCTTTTTTTTCCCAGTAAGGAAGGGTTATAATCCAATTCATTTTTTTTGCCGTCTGTGTTCCACTGGAGAGATTTCCCCTTTATGGCCTGTCCCATAGCCAAAACAGAAAGTTAGAGGATATTCCTCCAAAATAAGGAAATCCTGGGTGTCAAGGGTCACCAGAACTAGTGCCTCCATTGGAAGATTTCCACTCTATTCCTGGGATGAATCTCCCCAGCGGGGACACAGACAGCAATTAAACCTGACAGATCTTCTAATCTCTCTCCACTATCCAAAAAAAAACAAAAACTATTTGACTTAAAATGGATGTAAACCCAATGTCATCCTTTCTAAACTACTGCCATAGGGGTTATCTATAAGGATATACATGCCTCCTGCATGTATCTTTACCTGTCAAATGTCTCCCCTCTGTCTGTTATTAGACCTGAAAAACTGCATATTCTGTGGGTGGGTCTGTTGTCTGGAGCTCAGTGGGTGGAGTCATGATGTCAGTAGACTCCCCGCCCACCTCTACACTCCCCTTGTCAATATGCATTTTCTCCTGTGTATTTCTTACACTGAACTTCTGCTATGATCTCTAACATCCAGTGAAAAGACAGGAAAGTAACCACATGACTTCAGCATGCCAAATCATGCGGAGGTTTGGAACAGCCAATCCTTGCAGAGCTGCTGAAGAAAGGAGTGGGGGTGGGAATTAAAAAAATAATGCTTGTCTTAGGCTAGTGCACAAGATATGTAAATCACCTGTCACTTACAGCAAGGGGGAGGATTTGACAAAGTTTTTCTCTGTTTGTCAAGTTTTATCTCACTGAACAATAAAAGGATTGCTCAGAGCTGGATTAACTCTTTGTGGCAAGACTGGGCTCAAATGATAGGAAATCTTATACTCTACATTATGACATAAAAAAAATAAAAATAAATAATAATAATAATAATGATGATAATTCGGGTTTACATCCACTTTAAATGCCAATTTGTCTTTAAGGGGAAAAAAAAAAAAAAAAAAAGTGTTGGCTGCCTGTCCATGCTTGGCAATTTAAGAACGATTAGGATTCATTTTATCTATTCTTTAACGAATTCAACTGATTTTTTATCAAAAATATTTAAGCGAAGAGAAACTAGATTAAACCCAAACTGAATGGCCAACATGTTCCAGAGCACCAAGTTACTTTTGTCAAACTGACCAAAGATTCCTCAAGATTTCTGGTGAATTTGTGCAAGTCAGAGAAGTAGAAAGTTAATGCCAACCAGGCTAGTTGGGCGCCTGATTCAGATTTTTTTTTTCTAGTTTAAAAAGAAAAAACAAACATTCGCAAATGGCAATTTTTATGTTTCCAGGAAAAAGAGAAATCAATTGAACCCTTCAAGCTGATCCATGCAATACAAAAGCGTTTGCCAATCAAATGTGTAGGTCACTTGGCTGAAGTAATAGTCTATTAGTTACACACCTTCAAGGAAGGAGAACAATACAGCAGTGTTAACTGTGACGTCAAATTCTGATTTTGTTTTAGTCAAAGTCTTAAATAAAATGCCATTTTAGTTTTAGTCGTATTTTAGTAATCTGAATAGTAAAAATTTTAGTTTCGTTTTCTTCACTAAAACATGCAGCTGATGAAAACTATGACAAAAATATTTTCGTCTACGAAATTAACACTGCAATACAGGTATAACCTAGGCCAAAACAACAATAAAAAAGGCAGTCAAGCTGAAACAGACAGACCTCAGGTTAACAAGTTTTTTTAATTAACCAGTGATTGCTGCAGAGGATCCATTTCAAGAAGTGCCATGTCCTGTGCAGACTTTAGATGAAGACTCAGGATTAGAGTCATGTTTGGCAGCACAGGCAGTGGGAAAGGTAAGCATTAGGCCCCTTTCACACGATCGGACTGTTCAGGTCCACCTGTCAGTTTTGACGACGGACCTGAACGGGCGCTCCATGTTAGCCTATGGAGTGACGGATGTCAGCGGAGACATGTCCGCTGACATCCAACCCGGTCCGAACCGCAAAAAGCAGACGGATGGCCCTACGTCCAGATCCGTCGCTGGCGGGATCGGATTGGGTGAGATCTGATGAAAACGGACATGCTGTCCGTTTTCATCCCATCCCTCCATAGGCAGCAGCGGCGCCTGACAAGCCCCTCCCCGCTCAGTGAGCAGAGAGGGACCTGTCATCCGCCGGCTCAGCGGAGATCAACGGACAGATCTCCCGCTGAGCCTCGTGTGAATGAGGCCTTACTGTTTCTTTGACAAGTATGGCTTGCTTCTTTCACAGTCTTTTCACACACTTTAAACAGAATTATAAATTTAGCTTTAAATATAAAAGCTAACCTGTGGCAGTTTTTAACCTTCAAAACAGACAGTAGAGGGTAGGGTGACCACATTGTCAAACTGCCATTCATTAACACTCCCCCCCCCCACTTCCCAAAGCTCTACCCAGATGCATGGATCATGCCTCCAAAAAAGGCCACCGCATCGCCACTTTACTCACTGACAGTACTTGTCCTGGATGGCCAAGACCCATTTTACCTTCTTCCAATACTGGCTCTTCAGTGCCCTGCATTGGTTAGACACAAGAGGTGGAATTTATGATTTCTCCAATCACAATCAGGGGGCGGGGATTTTGCCTCTCCAGACATTCCTGGCAAGGACAAGTACTGTCAGTGAGTAAAGCGGCAATCTGGCGACCTTTTTTGGGGGCATCAGATCGGCTGTGGGTGTGTCAGTTTCATTCTGGGACATTGTATTGTCCTGAACTGAAGGTGCCCGGGACCGACCTGAAAAATGAGGGACTGTTCTGGGCAATCCAGGACACGTGGTCACTGTACTATGGGGATAATCAGGTGCCTGCATATTGCCTTCCTATTCTGAATAACCCAGTACACCACAAATAAAATTACCTTCAAGAAAAAAAAAAAATCAGATCTCTCGTGGTCCACTCTATCCTATTTTTTCCTACATCCCTTACCTTTAGAAGGGTTCAGACTACACAAAACTGTATACTGTATATGTCTGTCAACAACATTAACAGAGCTTTTTGTTCTTCTGAGTCCCCTCATAACAGTGTTTTACCGGTTGATCCTCGCAAGAAAATCTTATTTTTCCACCGACAAAGTTGCTTACAATGGTCAGCTTATATATCACCATGGCCCAATATGTTTTCCAAAAGACAAAAAAAATAGTAGCTATAATTGCTTAAAAAAGTGTTAGCTGGATATAAAAACTTTAATTTGTTTGTCCCTTAAAAAGTGTTACTAAACCCAGGACCCTGCATTCACTATATCTCATCTTCCACAGTACACAGAACATGGAAATGCAGTCATTTTAGTAAATATAACCTGCTAAATACCTGAAATACCTATAGCAGTCTTGTGACTTCTATCAGTGTTTGGTTAATGCTTGTAGGAGGAGTCATGCACTGGCTGTCCTATCAGGATGCAGGACCCCTGACCCTCTGTCTGGGTAGTGCCAATTGGCCCTGCGCTGATCACATACACTCGCCCAAGAAAAAAGAAAAAAAAATTAAAACCTCTGGCAATACACACCAAACTGAGCATGTGCAGCCTGACTCCAGTAATTGTCTTATCCGGAGTGGTTTTGGAGACAATGCAAGAAGAGGAGGATCTGTGCATACAGGATAAAAACAACCTTTTTACACAATGTAGAGGATTAACCCCTTAGGTCCCACATCAAGTATAACCAGCATGCTTTACTGAATATAAAGACTGATTTTACTGTTGTGGGTTTAGTAACACTTTAAGGTAGAAATTTTTTTTAAATTTTGGATAGCACAAGGGAGGATTATAACACCTGTTTTTTGCCATCTGTGTGTCATTATGGAGATTTCCTTTTACTTCTTGTCCCATAGCCAAAACAGGAAATCCCTGGTTGTTACCAGGGTCACTAGAACTAGTGTCCCCATTGGAAGATTTCCCTTCTATTTATGGTTTTGGTGTCAACTCAAAATGTGGCATTTTCTTTTACTTTAATGTTTGATAACAGTAAACAGGACAAATAGAGAGAGTAAATCTCCCTAATGGGGATACAGACCGCAATTAAAACGGACAAGTGTTCTAATCCCTCTTCACTCTGTCCAAAACAACAACGAAAAAAAAGTTTTGCCTTTAGTTATACTTTAACATTGATTTAAAGTACATGTCAACCCTGTCCACCGGTTGACAAAGCTGCAATACTGTGTTACTACAGAACAGGCGGCATCAATAACAGATCAACAGGTAATACAACTGTTACAGGTGACTGAAAACAAAAACTACTTAAAAGTTAATGCTAATCCAAAAGGTGCGGTATAGCAAAAGAGTGCCACACCAATTATCAAAGAGTCCAAACATGTTAAAATTAAGACCCTCCTTTTACAGTATGGTGGATCTCCATAGTCAATGATATCAAATGTGTGGAAGCTTTTACAGCATCATGGAACACCAAAGAAGAGTGCTTTCGGAACATGTGGTTGTATTGTCATGACTTTCAAATTACCCAGGAATATTGTTCCCTCTTTTCTCCTAATGTCTCTCAGACCTCTAAGGCCAGAATGAATGGATCAAAATTGCGCTGACCACCAGCAGTGATTATTGTATTCTGACAGCGGGTACACCTCCTGCTGTCAGAACACAATAGTGCAGTCGGAGGGATTCCCCCATTGACACTGACTGTACTGATGGGGGAAAGCAAATTATTTTCTTTCCTTCGATTTACAGCTGAAGGAAAGAAAATTGCATTTTCTATGGCTTGCTTAAAGTAGAACTAAAGGCAAAAAATGTTTTTCTTTTTTTAGTTTTGGATAGCATGGAGAGGGATTAGAATGCCTGTCAATTTTTAATGCTGTCTGTGCACCTGTTTCACCCTCTCTATTTTGACCTTAGTTCTACTTTAAGGCTACATTACCCTTTCCAGGCCAGCACATTTCCAAATATCAAAGCAGCATCAGCATAGCATGCCTCAACCCCCCCCTCTCTTTTTTCTCCTTTCACCTTCTCTGCAACGTCTGAGATGTGATGACTATGATCTGAGACTAATTTTTATTGCAACTGTATATTGATTTTTTGTGTGCGTAAGTGTAATGTATAATTTGTGCTTCACACACATTAGATTAGTGAAAAGAATGGTCTGAAATGACAGTGTTAGGGGTTGCAGTAGTTGCAGTATGCCTCATATACTGATTATAATTTCTGATTATTTCTACAGCTACGCTGTTAGGTTTGCAGAGTATTGAATGATTCTCTTTAAATTCAAAACTACAAGTTTCATGGTGATCTGAAGATAAAAAGTTAAGGCTTATAGAAACAGTTTTAAAATGTAATGATTGCTTTTTTTATAGGTCTACCAGGTTCTTTGGCAGCTGTGAAATCAGCCAAGTTGAAGGATTTCAGCTGACCTGACGTCTAAACAAAATGTTACCCCAGCTACACTGCCAATATGAAAGTCCACGAGCTGTGATCTGGTGCTCTAGCCAGGACTTTCAGGCCCCAAATACAATACTTGAATCAAAAAAGGGCTGGCAACTCGGATGCTCTTGAATAAAAGTCCTTTACTGGTTACGTGGGTACACGTGTACAGGCTATATGCTGACGCGTTTTGGCTAAGAAGCCTTCATCAAAGCCTCTAACCCTTGACTCTCAAGCTAAAAAAAGGCTGTAATGGTAAATAAAAAAGGACAAATAGAATTTTACCTTGTCTTGGAGCACATTACAGGACACAGGATGAAGCATTCTCGAAACCAATGGGATATACTGCCAACTTCATGAGAACTGGTTACTAGGAAGCATAGCTCTAAGGACAACCCAGTATAACTGTCCAGCTCCCAGCATGTCTCAGGTTTAGTAGCAAGCTATGATAAGAATTAATCATAAGAACAAGGGCACGTATCCTGTAATCTACTCCAAGAAGAAAATTTTACAGCTATAAATGCTATTTTCTCATTTATATATTACAGGATTAAGTATTCTGGAACTAATAAGACGTCCATAAGCAGGGGTTGGCAACAAAATGAAGAGCAAACAAATACACAAGAAACATGCCAACAGTTTAATAAGGGTAGCTCAAGGAAGCCTACAGTGCCACCTGACAAACAAAGCCACCATCAGCTGAGGCATGAACATCCACCTGGAAAGACCTAAACATGTGAACAGAAGACTGGGTGGCAGCCTTACATCTGTCTAAGGGGGGGGGGGACCTGCTCATAGGTCTAGAGAGAGCTAGGGGGAGTCCAGCTGTGGACAACAGAAGTCTGCAATTTTTCACACCAGGAATGCATGTGTCAGACAGGGCAGAGACCAACAATTTGCTTCTCTTTGAGCCACAAGACTTGTGGTTCCTTCCTGATGGTGATCTAATCCACCATCATGTTATCTGATTGAATGCTAGTTGCATGACCCCAGACCCAAGAATCCCAGCATTGAAAGGCCAACTAAACTACTCTTAGCTTCAGAACACTGACTGGGAGACAAGCTTACTCAGGCAATCAAGCGACCAAGTCCCTTGCACCAAGAGAGTGTTGAGGACTACTTCCAAGCCCGACAATCTGACGTCTGTAATGAGAACCTCCCAGAACCTCATTCACTCTCAGACGTCAGAGCATCAGGAGGAAAGATTTCCCAATTTCAGCACCAGACTCATCCACCTGGCCAAGCCTAGTTTTGGGAGTTAGGAAGATGCGGCAGTCCAAGGACTGAACATGCCTGCCCCTCACAGCCAGATTTTTAAATTGCAATGATATTAGGGATATGGACTGCCTCAAAGAATGCTACCATCAAGCCCCAGACCCTCAAACAAAAGCGAAGGTTTAGTAGATTCTAAGCACAGGGGGAGGAGACGCTGGAGTTTTTCCTGTGGAAGAAAAACCTGGGACAGGGCTATATCCAGGACCAGTTCCGGATTCTTCAAGCGATGAGATAGTTGCTGATTTCAGGGGATTTAGGATCCACCTGAACCTCTGAAGGGTCTGGGCAGTCTGAAGGACATTGGCTAATAGAGCCTGCGCTGACTGTTTTTAAGAGAAGGTGGTTATCCAGAATCCCCACAATGGGAATGCCATTAGAGAGAAGCCGAGTACAGTGGCCAGCACCTTGGTGAAGAACAGATGTGCAGAGAACAGGCCCAAAGAATAGGTCACAAATTGATAGTCTTGTGTGTTCACAGAAAAGTGCAAGTAGCAAAAGGTAAAGAAGATGGGGATATGTAAATACACATCTATGACGTTCACACAGGTTAGAAAATCCCCCCAGTGGAGAGAAGCAATGACTAACCAGATGGATTCCATATGGACTTTAAAACCCAAACAAAATCAGTTGAGAATCTTTAGCTCCAGTGTAGGGCATGTGCCTCCCTCTGCTTTGGGAATGGAGAACAGCTTGGAGAAGATCCCTGAAACCTCTGGCACCATGGTTATGATTCCTTGAGAGAGAAACAGCATGGCGGTCCACCAAGTTTTGCAAAAAAGCTGGAAAATTTGACATTGTGCAGCAGGGAGGCGGGCACCATAGCACCAGTTTGAAGTCCCCAGAGACGTCATTCGCAACGCATCTCAAATGTCCTGGGATCAGATGGACTGTGAAGTTCAAAAGATGTCCCTCCAATTTTACAAGTGGGGATACCCTTTATTGTGAGGAGGGCTTGTCATTAAATTTTGGTGTATTTGGGGATTCAGGTCTTATGGAGGAACTGGGTTCCAGGCTTGAGCTTAGAAGTCTTAAACAATAGGGGCTTAGGAGCAGGGGCATTAAGCCACCAGAGACTTCTGGGGCAAAGGATCTTTTATTCTGAGGCATGCTGGGAGGGAATGGGGTCTTACATTGTGCTGACCTTACAGCTATGCCAGTGTCCAATGCTCCTGAAGGTGGCAGTGTAATCAACTGACTGCAGAATACTTCATCCTGTGTCTTGTAATGTACGATTGAGATATTCAGTTTTTACATAGTTACATAGTAGGTGAGGTTGAAAAAAGACACAAGTCCATCAAGTCCAACCCATGTGTTGGATTAGATGTCAGTATTACATTGTATATCCCTGTATGTTGCAGTCGTTCAGGTGCTTTTATAATCATTTTTTGAAACTAATCGATGCTCCCCGCTGAGACAAACACCTGTGGAAGGGAATTCCACATCCTTGCCACTCTTACAGTAAAGAACCCTCTGCGTAGTTTAAGGTTAAACCTCTTTTCTTCTAATTTTAATGAATGGCCACGTGTCTTGTTAAACTCCCTTCCGCGAAAAAGTTTTATCCCTATTGTGGAGTCACCAGTATGGTATTTATAAATTGAAATCATATCCCCTCTCAAGCGTCTCTTCTCCAGAGAGAAGAAGTTCAGTATTCGCAACATCTACTAGGCCCCCCAGGTCCTTTTCCATCCTAGATCCTCTCCCCAGTGTAGAGAGTGCATTCATATTTTTGCCACCCAAATGCATTTTAAATTTTTTACATAAAACATAATTTGCCAAGTAGTTGCCCACCCCATTAATTTGTTCAGATCTTTTTGCAAGGTTTCCACATCCTGCAGAGAAGTTATTGCCCTGCTTAGCTTAGTATCGTCCGCAAATACAGAGATTGAACTGTTTACCCCACCCTCCAGGTGGTTTATAAATAAATTAAATAGGATTGGTCCCAGCACAGAACCCAGGGGGACCCCACAACTCACCCCTGACCATTCCGAGTACTTCCCATTTATCGCCACCCTCTGAACTCCCCCTTGTAGCCAGTTTTCAATCCATGTACTCACCCTATGGTCCATGCCAACGGACCTCATTTTGTACAGTAAACGTTTATAGGGAACTGTGTCAAATGCTTTTGCAAAATCCAGATACACCACGTCTACGGGCCTTGCTATATCTAGATGGCAACTCACCTCCTCATAGAAGGTTAATAGATTGGTTTGGCAAGAACGATTCTTCATGAATCCATGCTGATTACTGCGGATACCGTTCTTGTTACTAAAATCTTGTATATAGTCCCTTATCATCCCCTCCAAAAGCTTGCATACTATTGATGTTAGGCTAACTGCTCTGTAATTCCCAGGGATGTATTTTGGGCACTTTTTAAATACTGGTGCTACATTGGCTTTCTTCAATCACCTGGTATCATTCCAGTCAGTAGACTGTCCATAAAAATCAGGAACAATGGTCTGGCAATTACTTGACTGAGTTCCCCAAGTATCCTTGGATGCAAGCCATCTGGTCCCGGTGATTAATGTTAAGTTTCCCCAAGTCTAATTTTAATTCTGTCCTCTGTTAACCATGGAGGTGCTTCCTGTGATGTGTCATAAGGATAAACACTGTAGTTTTGGTTACTGAAGCCCCCCCGATTCCCTCATGAAGACTGAGGAGAAGAATAATTCAATACCTTTTCCATCTCCCCATCCTTTGCAACCAGATGTCCTTCCTCATTCTTTATGTGGCCAATCCTCCTTTTTTACGGTTTACATACTTAAAGAATTTCTTGGGATTTTTTTTGCTCTCCTCCGCTATGTGTCTTTCGTATTCTATCTTAGCCGCTCTAATTGCACCCTTACATTTCATGTTGCATTCTTTATAAAGTCTAAATGCTGATGATGGTCCCCCAACCTTGTATTTTTTGAAGGCCTTCTCCTTTGCTTTTATATGCATTTTTATGTTGGAGTTAAGCCATCCAGGACTTTTGTTCGCTCTTTTAAATTTATTACCCGATGGGATGCATTGGCTAATGACCTTATTTAATATGCTCTTAAAGCAAACCCATCCCTCCTCCCTGTTCTTTGTTCCTAAGATTTTATCCCAATTCATGCCTTCTGACATGGTTCGTAGTTTAGGGAAGCTGGCTCTTTTGAAATTCAGTGTCTTTGTATTCCCCTTATCTTTCCTATTTGTGTGATTTATACTGAAGCCAATTGACCCATGAGTGTTGTTTCCTAAATTGCCACGTATTTCCACATCCGTGATCAGGTCTGTATTGTTGGTAATCAGTAGATCCAGTAACACTTTATTTCTAGTTGGTGCTGAAACCATGAAATTGTCCTGCAAGACATTTAGGAACTGGCAAACCTTAGAGGAATGCACGGTTCCCTCTGCCCAGTCTATGTCTGGATAAAATCCCCAATTATGATAACCCTTCCCATCCTTGCTGCTAATGCAACTTGTGATAGAAGATCGGTCTCCCCCTCCAGTTAGGGGGCCTATAGCATACTCCCCGTATTATTTTGCCCTTAGCTTCATCCCTTTGGAGCTCTACCAATAACTCCTCCTTAGCTCCCTTAGCGATGTCATCTCTCACTTGTACATTTTTCTTGATATTTAGGCATAGCCCTCCCCCTTGTTTACCCTCTCTATCCCTGTGATAAAGGGTATACCCTTGAAATTAATAGAAAGCACTATAAGGTTTCATGTGTATAACTGGCACCCCTACATATACATTATAGACATAAATGTCAAGATCTGTCATACACCAAATTGTGTCCACCAGCATTGGTCAAATCACAGGTCCAGTTGCTAGAACGCTTTTAAAGGCAAATATCGAAATTGTGGGTCAAATCTCAATAACACCTACAAATAGAGTACATAACTGCGCATTCATGGGATGCATATTTCAAACAGCAACATGCTATTTAATGAGACACTGTCACCTTGCCTGTTTGGGGAAAGACTACACAACCTTATGCACACCAGCACAATGCCTCAATCTTTCATACCTGCCAGTGCAAAACACCCAGTGTTTCCAAGTAAAGGAGAGCACGTGGACTTCCTCCCATGATGCAGTGAACATGATGGAAGGAACACTACTACTATATCCAAGCCCCAAGCACCAGGTGTTTTGCAGAGCCAATGGTAGGAGGAGCGATGGAGAAGCAGTGTGCGAGTATAATGTACTTGGAGACAGGCTTTAAACAGACCCTGTCATTTTGCCCCGATTAGTCAAGGTAACAAGGTCTGATATGGCATATTAATATAACTGAAGGTTGGATTTTTAAATAAAAGCCCTAGACCTCAGGACATAAAAGGGAAAGTGCACTTAATATGGGCCCCGATGCCATCCCCCAGCAGCACAACCAAGTGTTATATATAACTGCCCCTTCTTCACAACATACTATGTGACCTACCTTGTGCCATACAGCCGTTTCATCAAAATGTTCCCAGTGGAGTCCTGCCTGCCTGTCAGTGTACAGATTTTAAAGTGGAATACATAAGGGCCACAAAGGGCATGATCTCAGTGAAGCGGGGACAGGCGAGCATACGCCTTGATAGGGCATTTAAGGGAGATTATTGGGATACATTAAAGCTAGCCACGCATTTAACCCAAAATCAAAGTACTAAAAGCATTCCTCAAATCATCAGTTGTACTGAGAAATTTCATGCGAATGTTCATACAAACATTCATTCGAAAATCTACTAGTGTACTGCCAGCTTAAGGGTAAGAGAACACACACACACACACACACACACACACACACACACACACACACACACACACACAACCTTTTAATTCTGCATTTAAAGTGGAAGTAAACCCTCCTATCGTTTTCAGCCAAGTAAGTCGCCATCTTGGCCTCTGTTTATTCTAGAACTGCCATGATGCTGCACATGTGATCAGTTTTGACACCGGCCATTGGATGGTTTCACAGTTTGGTTGAGAGCACAACCAATGGGAGTGTTACATTTCCGGCACGTGCCGGAAAGTTAACCGTTTTATTGATGGGTTTACTTCCGCTTTAATACTGCTCAACTGGTTTAACCTTTTTGGCTACAAAATGCATGTCAACTGTTTGGATACGTTTCCCCTTTGACAACTGGTAACAACCTGGGCCCCTCAAACATAGCTTCTGGTCACACTCATATTGTTAGCAAAAAAAAAAGAAGAAAAAAAAAAGGAAAAGAAAACTACCTCTACAGCTTACCCTGCTGTAAAGCTCTAGAGAATATGATGGTACTACACAAATAAAAGATAATACAATGTCTATGTGTAATGGAAAACAAATAAAGAAAGGAGAACGGTCTATCCCTCTTGTGTTTGGGAGGTGAGCGGTGGCTGGTAAGAACCAATGGGAAGGATACGGTCTGTGCCGGGGAATAACACACCCCCTTTGATCATCTCTCCCAAGATGCAACCCACTGACCAAATGTCAACTGAAAACAGAACGCAAGGCAATTAACACAGAATGGCCTCATACTAAACACCAGAAATATACAAAACATGAGAATGAGGATTCACCAGCCACAAGATAAAAATAAAGATATAAATTATGCTGCTTGTCTAAATATATTGAAATGCTGAATGTAGAACTCCACACAAATCTTTTCCTAGTTTTTGGTAGACTGAGAAAGACTAGAACCTCTTTCGGGTTTTTACTGCTGTCATGTCCCTTGCATGGGAGATTCAAGCTCATTTTCCATCCTGGTTACCAACGACACTGAGTAAGGACAGTGAAAGTAAATCTAAAAAAATGACAGTTATTACCTGAACAGCAGGGGTGGGGAAATCTTCCAATGGGAACACCTGTGTTGATGACAACTGTCCAAGGTAGACCTTCCTCTTATTTTGAGACTTTCCTTTTGCTTTTGTCTCCAGGACAGCAAATGTCTGAAAATCTCCCAAATGGGAACACACACACAAACAGTAAAACAAGACAGAGGTTCTAGCCTTCCCCACTCTAAACAAAACTAGAAAAAAAGTTCTGTTTGGTGGTTTCACTCTAAAATATATTTTTTCTTCCAAATGTTTTTTTTTTTGCTTACTTGCTGTCAAGCAGAAGGGTATTAAAATAATAATAAAATGAAATGCATAGATGCAAAGTATTTGCTGTAGACGTGCACCTTAATGAAATGGAGTGCAGAGAAATGTCAGTATAGCAGAGTCACTAACTTTTCTGGGGAGTCGGCTTCATTTAGGTGATGTGTGCACACTACTACATGAAAGCCTACTGTTCTCTATGCATGATATGGATACGCAACACATGCAGAGAAGGGGGGAGGCTGAAGCAAGACATCACAGTCCATGAATAGAGAAGAATCAAGCAGCAGGTAGCCTGGAGTGAGCTGGATCATGTTACATGCACCCTGTTCATCCTGTGTCAGCTTGTTTGGGAGCTCATATCTGCAAAACTGTATTATTCTACGGTTTTGAACCACCAAATAATAAAAATAGAAATGTTTGGTATAAACTATGTTACTTATGACATTACAGAAAAAAAGAAAATTGAAAATTAAAATTCGGTGTCAACATGTCAAACCCCTTCAAGAGCACTTGGCATCCCAGGCTAAAGCAGAGTATACATGTATCAAAGTTCATCTGTTTCAGCAGGAACCGGGCGAGTTTTGATGTGTGTGTATCCCTCTCTATTCAACAGAAACCGGTCGGTTGATGGTTTGACGAACGGTCGAAATGGAAAACCAGCAATCCTTTTTTTTTTACCCCTTTTCTTTAATATTTTTATCCCATGGGGATTTTATAATGTACTACTGCGCCGCAACTGCCATAAACTGTGCTTGGCACGCAGATGCAGCACAGTCCCATTGACTTCATGTTAATTTGGAGGGGGATGGCAACAGAAACACAGAGCAGCTGCCTGTTTCTATTGTCCCTGCCCACCAGTGTAAACTAGCCCTTCAGAATCCTATTAAAACTCAAGGGTCTGTTTAGAACTTTAGTGGATGTAAACCCTCGCATATACCCAGTGAAGTGAACAACCTTAGATGATACACAGGGATGAAACAAATCTCCCTACATAAGTTTTACATGTATATCTGCTACTTCAGCTTTATATATACTTTAGAAAGTGCACATCCTGTTACAGATTTTCACTTCCTGTTCAACACTGGGAGTGGATTATTGGCATACAGCCAAGACTTCTGATTGGAGGAAAGGCACACACCCCCAACTCCACATTGGCAAGGGAAGGAATTCATGTGCAGAGCTCTTCTCTGAACAGAGCAGCACTCTGCTAATTTATAGCAACCTCTCTCAGGCCACAAACTTCAGCCTGCTTTGATCTCCCCTCTAGGAGAACTTGTCAGACGTTATCATGCTGATAACAGAGCTACAAGAAACACATGGGACTCAGTGCTTTGGATAGAGATAGGAAAACACTACAGATATACGTGCCCAGCTCAAAGTTCATGAATTGGGTTTACATCCACTTTAATTATTGGACAGTACATGCAGCCAAGGAGCCCAGTGAGGACTTTACTAAATGAGTTTGGACTACTTGGAAACAAGTGGTTTTACATACTGAAGAGCGCTGCTTTTGCTTTCTTTGATTCCAATTAATTTTTTGATTGTTTAAAGTTTATGAGACTTTATTGATTTTTTTATGTTATAGCAGCAGCTCACATGTTCATATACCGTATATACTCGAGTATAAGTCGAGTTTTTCAGCACATTTTTTTGTGCTGAAAGTGCCCCCCTCGACTTATACTCAAGTCAAGCACTTTTCTGCAGCAAAAAATTTCATTTTCAGAACCGACTTTGGGGGCCCGTATCTCAGGGCCACTTTGTGCTAGGAACCCAATTTGGTGTGCAAACCCAGTGGAACTGGTACCACAACATATCCAAAGCTGGGGTTCCTAGCATTAAGTGGCCCCGAGATACGGGGCCCCAAAATCGGTTCGGAAAATGTCATTCTCTGCTGCAGAAAAGTGCTTGACATTTTCTGAATCGATTTTTGGGGCCCTGTATCTCGGGGCCACTTGGTGCTAGAAACCCCAGCTTTGTATATGGTATGGTGCTAGTTCCACTGAGTTTGCATACCAAATTTGGGGTTCCTAGCACTAAGTGGCCGCGAGATACGGGGCCCCAAATTTGGTCAACTGTGTCCATCTGCAGCAATGTCATTTCGGGACCATTTGGGTTCAGAGACCCCAAATTTTGGCTGCAGCTAGGGGGCATCTAGGAACCCTTAACTACCGAGTTTGAAGTTCGGGGGACCTATGGCTGCAAATGGGCACAGTGAGGCATGCAAATGGGCACAGTGAGGCTGCAAATGGGCATTTTGACCCGCTTTTCCACTTACAGTAGCTGTGTATTTCTCACCCTCGTCTTATACTCGGGTCACTAAGTTTTTCCCATTTTTTTGTGGTAAATTAGGGCCTCGACTTATACTCGGAACGACTTATACTCGAGTATATACGGTATGTCAATTTCATTTCATTTCCAGAAGCACCGGATTAGTGATTCATTTTGCTTTTAGGTTATTGAGGACTTTACATATGGTCGTTTTGGTGGCACTTTTTGGCCACTAGCGGGGCACTTTTAATCCCCGCTAGCGGCAGAAGAAAGGGTTAAAAGTGCCCGTGTTGTGGCACTGCTAAAGAGCTTAAGGCTACTTTCACACTGGGGCGGGGGTCCATTAGCAATAAAGCGCCACTAGTTTTAGCGCCGCTTTACCGTCATTTTATAGTCACGCTTTTTGGCCGCTAGCGGGGTGCTTTTAACCCCCGCTAGCGGCTGAAGAAAGGGTTAAAAGCACCCATGTTGCAGTGCTGCCGAAGTGCTTTGCAGGTGCTTTGGCAGCGCTGCCTATTAATTTCAATGGGCAGGGCGTTTTGGGAGCTGTGTATACAGTGCTCCCAAACCGCCACAAAGATGCTGCTTGCAGAACTTTTTTTTCCCGTCCCGCAAGCGCACCACCCCAGTGTGAAAGCACTCGGGCTTTCACACTGGGGAGGCATGAGAGGCGCGTTACAGTTCTGTTGCTAGTGACAAAACCGCTAGTGGTCCATTTATCTTCTCTTACGGCGTCTTTCCCTTACTGTTCCATTGCTGAGAACCTAAACCTTTCAGCCAGGAAGAAATGCCCATGGGATCAAGCAAGGTGTTACTAAACTAAGGCATTAACTCAGCATTTTATATTAAAGATATTATCTATTCTTAATGTACAAAATATTGAATCAAATACAGTAATTGTATAGCATACAGTTTACAATTGTAAACATTACTCCCATCTACATAACTCCTGGTAACAAAAATATGATTAATATGTATATATATATTACTGCTCACGTTATATTTATTTAATATTTATATGTGAACTAAAACTATTTTTCAGCATGTTTACCTTAAAGAAGTTCAGCCAAAAACTAACTCTAAAGCCTTGTACACACGGTACGAAAATCAGAAGGGGATTGTCGGTTGACAGGCTGCCGTCCGACGTTCTTACTGTCAGTACGCTCCCTTCAACTATTGTTTTCCAATTTTCAGCCAACAAATGTTGGATGACAGGCTAGTAAATTTTTGTCAAACGACAGCTCCACGTCAGATTTTCGTATGGTCAGTACACCAATCCGTCACACAAAAGTACAAACTCGCATGCTCGGAATCAATGTTCAAACACAAAATTAGCAGAAGGGGCCCAAAAGGTGGCGCTCAAGAACTGAAATTCCTTGTAGTACATCACTACATTCGTGTTTGTGGCACAACAATTGGCGTAACATTAGTAGGCTAGACAAGACCCCGGCACACGCCCCTTTTGACAAAAATCAGATGCTCGGTTGTCCAACAATCACACCGTGTGTATGAGGCTTTAATCTGGCAGCCACATTTAAAGACTAATCTACCTAACCCTGTAATACAAAAATAGCTATACATACCCATTTTGCAGCCGCTCTGGTCCGAGCCCACACTGAGCTGTCAGCGGTGGCTTCTCTGTGTAGGTGGGTGCAGGAGAGGCAGCCGACAACAGAAGCCCCGTAGTAAGTATATGGGTGAGGTCACTTCCCTGGCATTTCCCAACCATTGTTGGCTGTCTCTTCCACACAATAGCCGCCGCTAGAGACCAGACCGATCGACTGCAGAAAAGGTATGTATAGTGATTTTTGCTTTACAGGGTTAGATAGATTAGGTTTAGAAAGTGACTGCCAGTAGAGTTAGTTTTAGGCTAAGCTTCTACTTTAAAGAGTTTCTGAAGTCTAAGTGGTTAGCACTACGGCCTAGCAGCACCAGGGTTGTCCGTTCCAATCCCAACCACTACCTGCCTGGAATTTGCATGTTCTCCCTGTACCTGCAGGGGGTTTCCTCCCACACTCCAAAAGACATAATGTACTGTTAGGTAAATTGGCTCCTGTCTAAATTGGCTCTAGTATGTGTATGTATTAAAGTGAGTTAGGGACCTTAGATTGTAAGCTCCTTGAGGGCAGGGACTGATGAGAACGTACAATATTATATATATAAAAAAAGCACTGCATAAATTGATGGTGCTATACAAGTACCTGTAATAAAAGAAAAAAAAAATATTTTTTTTACCATAATGCCTAAGGGTAAAAAAAAAACAAAAAAACAAAAAACACGCATACTACCTGTCCTACCCTCTTTTTTTCCTAAGCACTTACCTGGCTCTACGTCTGGCCGCAGCACCACTTCCCCCTCCCCCCACTCCACTTCCTGCTTCCACAGGAGAAACCGAGGGCTGGGGGAACCTGCTGCCATCAGTCAAACTCCTTTGAGGAAGGAGCGATGCCATGGCTTATTGGCAGTCTGCGTGCATCTATGGGCGCACACAGCCCAGCTTGGAAGCGCACATGCATGGGTGTCTCCTTAGCACCTGGCTTGTTAGAGGAGGTACCTGGAGGAGGGAGAAGCTGACAGCAGTGATGGGAGACTGCCAGAAAAGGAGAAAAGCAATTGTTCTGTGCAATATCAATCACTGTATACAGTTTTCTTAAGCAAATATTTGTGAATCTAATGCAAAAACTTCTTACTAGGAGATCCTAACCATTTTTGTTGGGCAGATAAGGTCTGTGAAATAGGCAGCTCCACAGCCAAATGAAGGAGTTTGCATGGCAGGCTGACAACACAGCTGCTAATTGCAAGGCATTGGCTTCACATTGTCGCCATACAACAGAAGTGCTGTTACTGCTAAGTCCTCCAGGTAAGAACGTTAGCAACAGATTAACAAAACATTATTTGTTTAAAAAAAAAAAAAAATCTGTATATGATGCCAGACATATTGAGGTTTTGGGCTAATAAAAACTTAAAAAGTACAAATAAAGGATTCTATATGATAGTCTAAACAAGTATCAAATTCAAATACCATGTGAAGCACAAGCTACAAAGCAAACAAAATGCCAACCGAAGGAATGAACACAGCAGGCTGACAACACTGCCATCGCAGACACACAGCCTGCAACATCTTCCCACTTCATCATAGTGTAAGCAGCAATGGCCTGCATGAGGAGGACAATGCTGCTCTGAACTTAGCCCTGGTTCACACCAGTTTGGTTTTGAAGTCTTGCTACTTCAGCGCGACTTCAAAGCAGTGAGATTTCATGTGCAGCCTGCTGATATCTGAGCTACTTCATTAAAAAACAGATGTCAATGCAAGTCCCACAGAAATTGTGCAGAAACCTTTTTCAGAGTCGCAGCAATTTGAATGGTTCCATTGCCACAAATGGGGGCGAATTTGAACTGTCAAGTCACACAGGAGTGAAGCAGGGCTTAAAGCAGTGCAGCGTTGTTGCCACACCATTATAGGAAGCTGCATGAGGTGGACTTCACTAGGGAGGGAGACAAAGGGAAAATTATAAATGCACATGTGCTTCAGCATTTAATTGCTAGTCCCTTATTTATTTTTAAATGGAAGGCTTAAGCTCTAATTTATGCGGAATTCTAGTTAGATAATAACTTTAATCCAGTAAGGTATTTACTAAAAATGTTGAATGTATTTTTGAACACAGCTTACCTATCCAAATCTGGTTTTTATATTTGCTCCCTATACAGCAGCTCTTATACCTTTCAGTTGTCCAATGTAAGTACATGTACAAATGATGCAGCTCACCCAGTGCAAATCCAAACACAGTCCGCTTCAGATACAAAGTCGTTTAAAACAGAAGAAAGCAGGGCAAAGGCTTCCAAAGTTAGGGTAGAACTCCAGCCAATAAGTTTCTCCCAGTTTTTGAAAGGAAGAGTTAGAACCTGTCTTTGGTTGGAGTTTTACTCTAAATTATTTT